>CM045892.1:48723567-48748567 GCA_025169545.1 Anguilla japonica | reverse complement strand
GTGCGTACGGCGGTGAGCCGGTGGTGCGGTGGGAGGAGGGGAGGGGGCTGTGTTCCGTGTGCTGTGCGTACGGCAGTGAGCCGGTGGTGGGGGGGGGGGGGCTGTCACGGAGGCGGGGGTGTCAGTGTGTGTGGCGTGGTGCTCACTATTCTGGCTGGGACCAGGAGGAGGACAGGGTCTAATTAGTGGTGGAACATGAGACCGCGGGGGTAGGGGGGGGGGGGGGGTGGGGCGTGGGTGCAGGTTTGTGGTGGCGGGGTGGATGGTGGGGGGGGATGGCGGCGGGTGGATGGTTGGGGGGGGGAGATGGGAGAGAGGGTGCAGGTTTGTGGTGGTGGTGGGGGGGGGGGGGGGGGGGGGGGGGTGGGGGGGGGGGGGGGGGGAGGGGGGGGTGGCGGGGGGGGGTCGCTGACCTGTAAGAGGGGCGCCGCCCGCCAATTATTTACACAGCAGCTGCGGTCGGCCGCGCGGCGGGATCCTGCGTCTCAGAGAGAGGGAGAGGCTCCGCCCACCGGCCCGTCGGACCGTGTGACAGGCGGGGGGGGGCTCCCTCACCCCCCCCTCTCCCACCGCCCCTTCCCCGCCGGCCCGCCCCAGACCTCCGCGGATCAAAGCTTGTTTTTCTTCTCCTTTTCTTTCCCTGGGAAGGTGGGGAGAGAGACAGGCGGGTGGGGGGGGGGGGGGGGGGGGGGGGGGGCCGGGGGGCCCGGGGGTCACAGTCGTGCCCGTATTTTTAAAAAACGGTTAAAGAATGAACCCGAACCCCAGTCTCGCTGTCAGGACCCCTGCAGGCCGAGCTCAGTATTCATCTCAAGGTTCCCTGTTTTTGTGCAGTTTGTACATGCGGAGCGTGAGCTGAATCCAGTGTGTATATGAAACCCTCCATGCATGCATCTCACTGTGCATTTATTTACTCCCCCATTCTGATTCAGCACTTGTGGCTCCTAGGTCACCTTGATCTCACTATGGGGGGGGGTTAGTGAGGGTTTGTGGTGGTGGTGGTTGCGGTGGGGGGGGGGGGTGTTGGGGGGCTGGTGGTGATGCAGCGGAAGTCCACAAACTCCTATGACACAGCTGCCCAGGAGACAGTGAAAATTTTGCACCATACAGGCCAAACAGTGCTACAGGAGGGGAGGTGGCGCTGATCAGAAGACATCTGACTGTTTTTCGCTTTGGAAACCCTGCATGTCGTGCATATAGAGCCGTGTGCATATCCTGCTCCTTTACTTGATGCTCAGTTCTGCTTGATGTGGTTGCAGCCAGGTGCAAAACAAAACAACAAAAACATGATCTCAAGTTGTGATTTGGAAAATGAAACTCTTGCTCTGAGGCGGCAAAGTGCTGCGGGGGGAACTCCTGCGTCTTACCGCAGATGTGCAGCGAAACGCCCCCTGCTGGAGTGGGAACGTCGCTGCGGTTCAGCACCACCTAGAGCCTCGACCCCCCCCCCCCCCCCGCGGCGCCCCGGGCCCCCCCTGCCAGCTCGGGTTGCGTCTCTGGGGCTCTGGGCCTGGCATGGGGCCCAACCCTCATTGGGAAAGGACTCGCACCCTGGCGGCCGGGCCTTGCAGACGCCTGTCGTGCGAGCGTGTCTGTCGCTCGGGTAAAAGCGGCCGTTAGCGACGGGAGCCTCGCGGACTGCGCAGCGGCGGGGGGGGGGGTGAGGCTGGGGGGGGGAGAATGGGTCCCATTTAGGCCCTGACAATGGCGCGCCTGTCTGGGGTGTGAAACTGGCGTTGGGAGCAGCGAGGCCGTTCCCTTAACGAGGGTGACGAGGACGCATCGCAGCTGTCACTGCCCCGCCTTTGAAGTCTGCGCACAGGATGTGGGGGGGGGGGGGGGGGCTGGGGGGAATCACAGAGAAATCAGAGTGCAGATGATGTTTATACCCTAGAGTGCCCAATTCATAACTGAACCTCCTTTTCTTCTCTGCCACTGGAAGAGTAAAAGTCATGCCACTCAGTTTGTGTTTGATTGAACTCGCATTCTCACAATAAAAATGAATTGTGTCGGGACAACATGCACAGCTAGAAGCGTAAATTTGAGGTCAGGGGCTGTCGAACCGGAATGGGGGGGGGGGGGTGTCCCCTCGGGACCGACGTTGGAACCTCAGGAATTCAGTACAAACTGTGGGTTCATTTTCTTCCACCGGTTACTCAGACCGGACATTAGGACATACCAGACCTGTACAGGTCATTTGAAAGCGGGACGTTCCGGTCGAAAACTGGCCGTCTGGCTACCCTAGCCCCTCTCGGCGCACAGGGCCGTCTGCTCTGTGACGGGGCGGGATGATTTTAATCAGGTACCCGCGGGGGGGGAACCCCAACGCTATCCCGTGTCAGTCGTCGCCACGGCGAGATGCCCCGCCCAGACCTTGGAGATCGGCTTACCGAACCGTCATCCTGTCCCCGTTTACGGCGCGGGGTATTCTTAGAGTCGTCCCGGGTCGGCGCTTTGGGTCAGAACGCGCCAGGCTGATCGGCTCTGTCCTCCCCCAGCCTGTCTGTTAACCCGAGCCTCTGCGTGATTAAGTCCGTGCTCATTTACTGTGAAGGACTCGCTCATTTCACACCGCGCTGGAAGAGATGATGCTGTAAACCTCTCAAGAGTCATCAGGAAAATCGCAAAAGCGTGTAATAAAAAAAAGAAAAGAAAAAAAAAAAAATCATGAAACTGTGTCCGGCTAGCCTGCGTAGCTCTGTCGCTCGCGCACGCTGCTAGACTTACGAGCTGCAGGCTGTGGTTCGGCGTGTCGTGTATGGGCCTGTCCAGTGCCCGGGGGGGGGGGGGGGGGGGGGGTAGTTAGGTGTTTACCTGTCAAACTGTGGCACTGGGGCGAGGCAACGACTTTGCCAGTCCGCAGGTTGATATGGTATTAGGCTGATATCCGGCACCATTGGAAAGTTATCTGAGATGGGAGCACACGGTGTGCTTTGTAAAGGGGACGCGATGCACTGATTTGTAAAAGGGGGACGCGATGTACTGATCTGAGAGTTGGCCGTGTGACTCCGAAAGTGGTTAGTAGGGGGGGGGGGGGGGGGGCATTGTCCAGGAGTTGATTTATTTCCCTGGTAGGGTCAAGCTGAAGGGAGGCAAGTGTGGGAGTCCGAGGTCATGTGACCTGCAGTAAACCCTCTCCTTGTCTGAGAGGCTGAACCCGGTCAGGTGACCTGCAGTAAACCCTCTCCTTGGCTGAGAGGCTGAACCCGGTCAGGTGACCTGCAGTAAAACCTCTCCTTGGCTCTGCAGTAAACCCTCTCCTTGGCTGAGAGGCTGAACCCGGTCAGGTGACCTGCAGTAAACCCTCTCCTTGTCTGAGAGGCTGAACCCGGTCAGGTGACCTGCAGTAAACCCTCTCCTTGGCTGAGAGGCTGAACCCGGTCAGGTGACCTGCAGTAAACCCTCTCCTTGGCTGAGAGGCTGAACCCGGTCAGGTGACCTGCAGTAAGCCCTCTCCTTGGCTGAGAGGCTGAAGCAGGGTCACATGCACATATTGGACTGACTCATCTCTCGCAGTGAAACTCAGGTGGGCTGCCCTGCACCGGTTTCCTGTTCCCTGCTTCCCACACGGACAGACCTAAAAATACTTCATATTTATATTCGAATATTTATACACGCATGAAATACTTCACTTTACATTTTAAAGGTTAACCACAGGATAATTATTATCCAGGGCCTGATCAATTTGATCTGGGTCATATTACACATCAGGATTGAAGAAGGAGAGGTGTTCTAGAATTCGGCAGAGGAATATGATCTGTGAACTGCTCAGGCTGGACGCTGTATAATCTGGGGCATGTGGGGGGTCCAATCAGGGCAGGAGGGGGCTGTTTGTGTGGCAGAGAGAGGGGGAGTTGGGTTC
Organism: Anguilla japonica; assembly: GCA_025169545.1. Taxonomy (NCBI): domain Eukaryota; kingdom Metazoa; phylum Chordata; class Actinopteri; order Anguilliformes; family Anguillidae; genus Anguilla; species Anguilla japonica. The sequence continues at coordinate 48,744,705 of CM045892.1, read as the reverse complement.
TAATCATTGGAAGCACTTATCTGTCATGCAAGACTAGTGTTGGACTAGTTAGCCTTGCGTTATTATTATGATTATTATGATTATTATTATTATTATTATATAGATAAATAATCTCCTAAATATGTGTGTCGTTCAGGGATTTGACTTGTACTTTAATTAAATAAATTTTCAGAGGCAACAAGTCAGAACCTCTGACTCTCTCTCTCTCTCTCTCTCTCTCTCTCTCTGTCTCTCTGTCTCTCTCTCTCTCAGGCAGATTGATGGTTTTCTGGCATATTGTGGAGGGAGAATGGCGCTGTACGGGCCAGGTAATTGCGTTTCTGATGTCGAGAGCCGGGCTCAGGAATGTTCCAGTGTCTCTCCCTGTCCCTCGGTTAACCTCCCTCCTCCGTATCTGTATCCCCATCTCGGGTTGTTTACGGCTCGCTTCCAGTGTGTGGAGGGAAACTAGGAAACGGCGTCAAATCAAAGACCCTTTTGTGAACGGGCTTTTGGAAGGAAGGTATCCTCCGTGTCAAGGCTGCCTGGAGCCCAGCTTGGGTTTCGGGCCCAGAGCGCTTCGCGGTCGGGGCGGGGGGGGGGGGGGGGGGGGGAAGCCGCCGCTCGGGCCGTAATTGCGACCAGGTGAAGCGGCGGCTGCAGTAATTGGTGTAATGGCTGAATTACCGAGCGATCTGCCCTCGCTCACGTGCGCTTATCCTGTCGCTCGCCGCTCCTGTGATCTCCCGCGGGGGTCGCTCTCCTGAAACCACGGCGACAGACGGACAGTTCGTATTTGACCCCCCTTTCGTATTTACGTGCCGACGTTTATTACCTCCCGATTTTTAACCGCGGACAAAAAGCCCGGATGATTTGATTTCTCTGTGACCGCGAGGAGGACTGTCCCAGGCAGGGTCACGGTGAATTCCACGGTACCGGGCGGAACACTGAAGAGGGGCGCTTTGATGTTGACCGGACTTGTTGACAGAACCGGACTTGTCTACAGAAAACAGATGCGGTGCCGAGGCTGTCTTCGCACTGGCTTGGTTATGAAGTTATGGAGCGCGTATCCATGGAGACGTAACTGAAGGACTGTGTACTTGTGAACCCTCAGTTTCCCCTCTCTATATATGTAAGGATTAATTAAGATCAATAATGTCTCTCTACCTCACAGTCAGTGAGAGTTTTAACACAAAATGGCTTTGAAATGTCAAGAGAAGTGTGTGGCATGAGAAATCCACCATTATTATTATTATTATTATTATGCACTGTTTTTTGAAAATATACAATATATCAAATATATCATAATTAACATTCTTGTTTTAAAATTGGAGGCCGAAGCATTTTTGAAAGTTTTATTTGTATTATTCATTTACTTTTGTCCGCAAGGTTCAGCTCCAGGGGCGTCAACGACTTTGCCTGAATCCTACGGCAGCGAGATTCAACAGAGAAGAAAAAAATAAATAAATTGGCACTCACACCCAAACATCAGGAGGATCGATGGAGATAAACATTTTCGTGGCATCGGAGCTTTGCGATCCCGGTCGTCAGTCACCGCCGTGGTTTTGTTTCGGCTGCAGAGCGCGCCGGCGTGCGCTAGGAGGGATGGCGCTACCTGTCAGCGCTAACGCCTCAGCCCCTTGTGAAGTACGCGGCGCGCGACAGAGCGGAGGAAACCTCTGGGAAAGGAGGGGATTTGCAGGTAATCCCGCGCTTATCCCTGCAGAAACAACGCTGTCTGGCGCGCGTCCCCCCCCCCCCCGTCCCCCCCCCCCTCGTACCGCACACCTGAGGTTCCCGCCTCCAGCGAAACCTAAGCCCTCTGTAGCATTTCGGCTCCTCGCGCTGAAAGACGAGGTGTTTCGCTCGGCTGCGGGCGCGGCGCTGAGCGCCAGGCGAGGGAAACTCTGTATGTTTGTTTCCGAATAATTTAGCGTGCGCTAACTCGATGCGTCGCGCCTACTGCAGCGTGGCGAAACCCGCCATTTCGCTTCTTCCAAAATTACGCGATACATTTCAGCTTTACAAATGGAAAAAAAAAAACATGTTGCTTTTTGATGGTGAACGAATTTTGAGGGATTCATCAAAAGTGTTCGAGAAAATGAACAGATGATAATGTTAATCTTAATCATAGGTCCGATATATCTGTACCATTCGTAGCTAAGCATGGCTTTTATTTTGTGAATGAAAAGCCATCATATAAGACTTAAGTCTGTCAGCACCTTGTATTTTCCGTAACTACACTAACAGTCATGAATCGACTCCTCTGTTCTGAAGGAAGTGGTTCGTTCAGCTATAGCATGACTGTATTTTCATGTGCAGTCTGAACAGGATATCACTAAAACTATACCTTTATGCTGGGCAACGTCCATCCTTACTCGAATGACCAATTTTGAATTAGTTTTTTGTGGAAATTCAGTGGGAATGCCTAGACCTATTATGCTTTTTTTTAAAACTCTATTTTTGGCTTTCTGAGTTTCACGCTTTTGTGGGTGCTTGGGCAGTTTTAGGGATTATTTTCCTGGGAGAATTCCAAACTGCGAGGTCATCAGGACTCAGTTTAACGCTTCAGTGGGGGATTCCCACACTGGAAAACTTTAGAGTGAGTAAACTGGTGATGTTCCAGGAGGTTTGGAAGCAGAGTGCAGTTCCTTATATAAAAAAGCGACCCACCGCCGTGGAAGAGGGAGTATCTTTAGAGCACGGCTTCCCACAAGACACACTGCGTAGAGATGAGCCGTGTCAGTGAGTGTGTGTCAGTGAGTGTGTGTCAGTGTGTGTGTGTGTGACGCCAAAGATTGTGTTTCCCTGGAGTGTGATCAGAGACATTTCATTTAACGACCAGAGGTTTGTCATGACGCTCTCCTTGGCCATTGTGGATATACCTACTGCTGACGTTTCCTTTCCTGGGTTCTGCGTATGCCTGTGTCCTCAGTTAAGTGGGATGTTCTGGTTGGATGCAGGGAGGCCTATGAGTAAGGAGAAATAAATCAAATAAGGACATTCCCCGGACGTTTCTGGAGACCCACGTAACGGTCCTGTAGAGGTCGAGCCGTGCCACGTCCTGGCGATGGTGCACTGAAGGACTGCGGAGACGCGAGGGAGGTTCTCCTCCGTCAGGGGGGGCGCCTGGACGAGATCAGCGCCCGGATTCGTTTTCTTTGGCTTTTCCGACGGCGGCGTTGATGTAACTCCTCGGAAACATTACTCACGCGCTACGCTTTTTTGCGCGGAAGGAACGCCTCATCAATCACGCGGAGGGTTCCCCGCCCCGCGGAAAAGAACAGAATAAAAACAAAGCCGCGGGCAGTGAGGCGGCCATTACGGGAGGAAGCCGCACACAGGCGCGTTTTCGGCGGGAAGCGTTCAGGTGCGTCGCTCTGAAAGGATCTGTCAGCGCTTCCACTGAACGCCGGCGTTGAGGAGCAGAGTGCGGTCGGTCAGTCGCCGGGGGGCGGGGCGGCGTCTGTCCGACCCCCCCCCGCGCGACTGCGGAGGTTTCCGGAACCTCGCGATATCGAGTCCCCTTGTCTCTCGTCACCAGCAGGAGGGTGTGCCTATGGGTAGTGTGTGCTAGAGAACGCTCTGCTGTGCGTCTGATCTCCGAATGTCTGAAATGGGCGGGGCTTTGTTCCCGTGTCAGTAGCAGCTGTGGCCATTTCGGGGGTCGGGCGGAGCCGTTTGTGTTTACTGTCCTTGTGAAGGAACGTGAAGTTGGTCCCTTTGTCCTCTGAAGGGCTTATGGCTTTGTGGTGAGAATGTTGTATTCGCCACACATAGAAAACATACAGAATTTAGTTGCTGTAGTTGTTTAAGAAATGAGAGGCAGAAGGATGTGGACAGGAGGGATTATAGAGGGTCACCATTTCAGCCTGATGGTGTGGAGTAAGGAGTTGTACGCAGTCGTGTTTAAAACCGTATCTGCGGCTTCACAGTGCGGCTGTCGCAGTGACGTCGTGTGAAGCGCCGAAGGAAGTCGTCCAGCGGGCGAACGCGGAGCGTTAGAACGTTATGGGTATTGTCACGCGCGGTGTCTCCAGCCAAACCCAGACTAAGCGGAGAGGCCTGGCGGGGTGTAGCGGGCGAGGGGGCGGGCGGGCGGGGGGGGGGCGGGGGGGGGGTGAAATAAAAGACGAGGCCGTCCGGGCCGGCGGTCCGATGGCGTTCCCGCTGGCGGTCCGATGGCGTTCCTGCCGGCGGTCCGATCACATTCCCGCTTTGTTCCGTGATACGCCAGTTGTGGCGGAGCGGGAGAAACACCGAACAGCTGTGGAGCTCCTGTGGGCTCTCCGCTTACACAACATGGCAACCCTCCCGTCCCCTCAGCTACAATGGGGGGGGGGCGGGGGGGGCGGGGGGGTTGGGACGGGGGGGTTTGGTTTCTGAGGTCCCTCAGCCACAATGCGGGGGGGGGGGAAGGGGGGGTGGTTTGTGAGGTCCCTCACCCTCAACATCTCTCTTGTTAGTGGTGTGAATTTAACTGTTAAATTTAAACGTGTGACTGGTGTTCGAAACAACTACTGCTGAGCTGTACTTCAGCTCTGGGCTCGACTGAATTGGCTTTAGCCCCTTTATTAAAGAAAACTTTTAAACAGTAACAGTGACTTAAAGCGCTGGGCTGAAATGACAATGGCTTTTAGTCCAGCTGAGATTTATGCACTGTGCCGTCCTTTTGGCTGGAGTACAAGCTCCAGATATCATTGTAATAATAATAATGATTTAACCTGTTCCGTTTGAAAAGTAAATTGACGTGCGGAGGGGGAGCAGTGGTATTTTATGGGCAGTGGTATTAAAGTGTGTAATAACTCACCGTGCTGACTGTGCCTGAGGAGGGCTCTGTAGGGTGTGAGGCCCAGCTTTCAGACCCCCTGGGTTAATGTGGTAGGGAACAGTCACCCCACACTGCGTAGGAGATGAGAACATGGTTTCCAGGGGCCTCCAGGGGGCAGTGTTGTGCCAGGAGCTTGCAACTCAAATCAGGAATCAGGACAGTCCTTTCCCCAATGCTGTTATTTGCTTTATCAGGGGAAAATATATATATATATATTTTTTTTTTCTGCATACAGAAAGGCTAGATTACTCTCGAAGATTTATGCTCAACTTCTTGGAAAGTGTTTTCTTTCCGCTCCCTTGTTCAGGGTATTGAAACACAGATGTGTTCATCGTAATTCAGACTAACTTTCTGAATTGAATAGACCTTAGAGGAAGGTCTTTTAAAAAAAATAAACCCTTGAAATGGCATGCAAGTATAGGCATAAAACTTACAATGAAAAGTTAAAGGTTTTATAAAAACATGGAATGTATGTACGTGTGTGTGTGTGTGTGTGTGTGTGTGTGTGTGTGTGTGTGTGTGCGTGCACACGCATGCATGGTGGGTGTTAGAGGAAAAATAAAAGGACAGTGTTTCCTTTCCATGCTATCTACTCATTTGTAACAAGAACTTATGTGCTCTTGTCACAATAAACGCTAGTTTATGTTATTTCCGAATGAAACTGAAATCAGTGCCGGGCTAAATGTTGGCAGTTACTCTCCGGCGGTATGGACCAGAGTGTAGGCCGGCCTGCCTCCTGCCTCCTGTCTGGCCTGACGAGTCCGTTGACAGCCTTATTTTAGTGGCCGTTCTGAAACGTTGCCTCCGGCTGTATAGCGGTGATCCTCCACACTGGTAGTGTTTTTTTGTTCCCTTTATAACAGCTCAGCCTCTTCCGTCACCAGCAGGAAATAAGATTCAGGTGTGAAACCAGTCGGAAAAATAAATAATAAACGCAAATGCGTACAGTGGGTAGACGCATAGCTCGGTATCTGGAAAGAGACGTGCTAATCAGTGGTTTTTTATGAAGAGTGATCACACCAACATTAGCCCCGTTAGCAGGGTGTGCTGTGTGGTGAGTCGTTGACACAAATAGAGGAACAGCTGATAACGATGTGATTGTGATTAGCATTTTCACATCAGCTTGTATTGAGCGAATTTGAACAGCAGTTTGTTTGGATAGTGTCACGTGTAAACCATGGACCCCGCTACCGTTGTCTAGCCTACGAGCTTCACACTTGTTTGCGCAGAAAGAGCCAGCGTACTGCTGTGGCCACCTGTGCTGAAACTGTCAGTCTGTCCATCTCACAACACTCAACCGTCATTTACCACAGCCGAGCCTGTGGATATATTGGGACAGTAGTGCTGTCTCTAATATTCAACATGGCAGTCACAACGATCATTGGCAGATATTGTGAAATATAGGCTACCTGGTTCTGAATTTTGATTCTGCCAAGCCCGCCAGATCAGTAGTGGTTTCAGAGAGAATTGGGTTTAAAGTGAAGTTTCCAAACAAAATACTGAAAAAGATAGATAGAGGAAAAAAATGAGAACACCTCTGTCTGTACAGGCCTGCAGACGGGGCCTGATTGATCATTTTCTTTGCAGCTGTCGCGTGTAACGGTGGAATAATGAGCTCTGTGGATGTCCCATTGGCAGGAAGATTTCCACCTCAGGAGGGTGATTTTCTCACCGTAATCTCTGGGTGAAAGTGTGTGCCGTGCGTCTCAGGAAACTGAACGGGATGCACGGCAGGAAAGCCGGGATCGCGAGCGACGGACTTGCAGTGCGGATACAGGCCGTGGGAAGTGATTTTTGTTTTACTAACACCTGCAGAGTCGGGTGATATTTCAATCCAGGCGTCTCCAAGCCACTTCCAAGGTCCTGATTTCAGAAAAGACAAGAAAAGGAAAATACCCCAAAGGGAAAAAAAAAAAAAAAAAGCAACTCAAACCTTTTTTTTTTTTTTTTTTTTTGCGAGGGATCCAACGCGTTCCCATGAGAGCGCCGGGATTTATGGGAATTCCTCCTCACACCCTCGTCTCTCACCACCACACCGGGTCCCCGCGGGACGCCCCCGACATGTTCGCGGTATAGAGGGGGGGAGGCGTCCCCGCGGAGACCGCCTGGGGGGGGGGGGGGGGGGGGGGAAGGGAAGTTGGTGCATTAGGAATCGGTTTTGGAATCTGGTGAGCGTCTTGGCGGTTCAGCGAAATTCCTCCTTCCCTCCCTCCCTCCCTCCCTCCCTCCCTCTTCAGGTTTCCCTTATTCCTTCATGATTGCGTAATTACAGGCGACGAGGTGCAGGTACAGATGTGTGCGGGAACAGATGTGGTGCGGGTGCAGATGTGGTGCGGGTACAGATGTGTGTGGGTACAGATGTGTGCGGGTACAGATGTGTGTGGGTACAGATGTGTGTGGGTACAGATGTGTGCGGGTACAGATGAGGTGCGGGTACAGATGTGTGCGGGTACAGATGTGTGCGGGTGCAGATGTGGTGCGGGTACAGATGTGTGTGGGTACAGATGGGTACAGATGTGTGTGGGTACAGATGTGTGCGGGTACAGATGAGGTGCGGGTGCAGATGTGTGCGGGTACAGATGTGTGCGGGTACAGATGTGTGCGGGTACAGATGTGGTGCGGGTACAGATGTGGTGCGGGTACAGATATGGTGTGGGTACAGATGTGTGCGGGAGAGAGCCGCACTGCGTGGAGAGCAGCCGTTCCAGCGGAGAAGCCGTGTGTGAGGTGGCTTGTGCGAGATGTTTCGGAGGCCATCTTGGCCTCGTTTATCGCCAAAGTGGAGCGCTTGAGGGGCTGCTGCAGGTGCTTCCTGGTGGCGGAGCGCGCTAGCTGGGCTAAACTGAGCGACGGAAGATTTAGCTTCACGCTTTATTCAGTGCTTTATTTTTCTTTGTCTTTATTTTTTAATTTTTTTCACTTGGAGAGGTTTCCAGTTCTCTTCATAATAACGTGTGATAATTCAAACGGTGCCATGTCATCAGCTAAAAAATATGCTCACGTATTTTGGTTAGAGTGGTTCTGCCATCAGGTTTTTAATACGATGTCTATGGGAAGGGGCACACCGAAGTTGGCATTGGACCGGGTCTTGAAGAGTAGTTAAGCAACCCATGCAATAAAAAAATAGTATACTGCAATACATTGTTTTGAAAGAGGTGAATTATTCATATTTTGTCCCAGCATTTTTTAATAAATGTGTGTTTTTTCAGCCTTTCTCATCCAACACTCTTCGTGTGTAAAGTGTAGCAGGTTGTTGTGTTTTCAGGAATAACACTGAAAAGGGCTGGGACCTTTAAAAAAACCCTCTGTTTCAAACCCACGCTCTCTGGGGGGGGGGCGCAGTCCAGCCCAGTATTAATAATGCAGGCGGGTGATACAGAGTGTGTGTAAGTGCTGCAGTCAGCAGTGTCCGCCGGCCCGGTCCCGGCCCTGACAGCTTAACGGGGCGGAGGAAGCGTGTGAATCCGGCAGGGTCATCGCCGCAGGCCGGCAGCTCCTCTCCATTAGACGGTGAGGAGTCGGCGCTGGTCCCACACCGCTTACATGTTTAATGCCGGGGAGTCAGATGCGCCCGGCGGCCCGAGCGGCTCTGCTGTGGCAGTGCCGCCCCGCAGCTGGAGGCACGATGCCCGCACAGTCACGCAGAGGCACCGGCCCGGTACAGGGCCGCTCTCCCTCCCTGATGCCATCCTTCCAGTGTGACAGAGGGCCGCTTGTCACTATGGAAACAAACGACTGCATTCCTTTTCGGTGTGTGTGTTCAGTATGAAGAAGTCCGGTCGTTGTTCCGTTCGTGTCGTTGAAGCCACGCAGTTTTGGAGGTTATAACTCTCAGCGCGGAAGATAAGTTTCAGTGTGAAGCGCGGAGAGATGCTGGCCCTAAGCGATGTTCCATGTGACCGTCAGACATGCGGGGAACATCGGTGATTGGTTTCACTGTGTCCGTTTAACGCATCGCCCTCCCTTCCCCACGCCATGCTAGAGACCCCAGATATTCGATCGAGGGGTGGACCTGTGTCTCTCTCCCTCTCTCTTCCCCCCTTATCTCTCTCTCTCCCCCCTCCCTCTGCCCTGTCCTGCCCCTCTTTCTGTCCCGGGTTTCCAGGGTGACCTGCCTCTGACAGAGGGCTGTGTTGTGACAGCGTTTCCATGGAGAGGGCACGCTCGTGGGCCGGGCTGACGGGGGCGGAGTTCTGGAACTCCTCTGGCGCTCGCTGTCGTTTGTTTTCCAGGAGCCGTTCCAGGCCGGCGTCGGGCTTCCTGTAAACGGCGGGTCGTGGAAATGACTCGTGAACAAGTGCGGGGGGGGGGTAGCGTACTGAAGCGCCGCGGGAACCTGCGGACGGGTTTGCACCAATCGCTGTGCGCGCTTCCGAGAAACGAGAAGCTCCGCCCCCCTCTGGAGTCGCTCCCCAAAAAAACCTGCGTTCATTTCGGCGAAACATTCCTGAGTCTGACCCTGGAGCGGGCAGTAGTGTAAACATGGGAGAGTGAAGGAACCACAGCACCCCGCCCTGCCAGCCGCCCCCCCCCCTTCCTCAAACCCCTGTCCCATGTAGGGGAACGCTCTCCTCCGCACTGCCCGTGTTTGCTCTTCGCCCTTTTTTCAGAGGGGAGATGGAGGTTCCCATGTTCGTGCGACCCATCCCCCCCTGCATCACATCGCTCTCTCTCTCCTGTTTACTGCTGCCTGGCCTCTATGCTTCTCCCTGTTCTGTACTGCTGCTCTCTCCTGCCTGTCTCTGTTCCCTGTACTGCTGCTCCCTTCTGTCTCTGTCTGTAACATACAGCCTTCTGCTGTCTCTCTCTGTGTATACCTGTCTGCAGCTCTCTCCTGTCTCTCTCTGTGTATACCTGTCTGCAGCTCTCTCCTGTCTCTGTCTGTGTATAACTGTCTGTAACATACAGCCTTCTGCTGCCTGTTTTGTGTACCATTGCCTGCTAAGTCTACAACTTTCTCCTCTCAGTGCTAATATCTCTCTGTCTTCAGCACCCTGCTGTCTGTTCTCTTTAATTCTGCCTGTGGTGACGGTCTCTGTCTTCTGCTTTTCCTTTCAGTGTACGGACATCTGTGAGTAATGCTGTACTCTACAGAACACATAATTCTATTTGCGCATTACTGGTCATTCTTTGTTTTGTTGTCTGTTCTGTGCGCTGGTGTTCTGTGGTCTGTCGTTTATACGGCTGTCAGTGGCTGTCAGTGGTGTCACATGCTCGGTTGTGGGGGCAGCTGGGCGAGGCAGCGTGAGAGTGCGTGAGCGTTATTTAATGAGCAGCTGTTTTTGGGTGAAGACTCTCACCTGGGTGTGTTATGACAGGTCGGGTCGTCATCGCCCCAGTGGGCCTCCGCGGTGGGTAGGGTCACGTGACTTCCCAAACGCCGTCTCGCCCCGTTCCAGGTGGTACCAGTCGAATCCTGGGGGGGGGGGGGGGGGGGGGGGGGGGGGGGGGGGGGGGGGGGGGGGGGGGGGGGGGGGTCAGGGATCTGTCGAAGGAGGCTAATGAGTGCTGGCTCTTTCTTTCTTTCAAAAAAAAGAAAGACAGAGCAGACAGTCCTGGTGTTTTTTCCATGGTATTCAGACAGAGGGAAGCAGCAGTGGCTACAGGCAGAGGAAGGATCATTATATAGGAAGTGCCACGACTCTGGGAATCGAACCCCTGGGTGCAGAACTGGAGTTGGTCCCCTGGGCGCTGCACAGTGGCTGCCCACTGCTCCAGAGTAACTAGGATGGGTTAAATGCAGATAAAGTTTAACTTAAATAAAGCATAACTGAAGTTAGCACCGACACCGCTGTATCTTCCTTTTTCCAGTGGAGTCCTGGTTTAGTTGGCACAGGAGAATGTCTCCACTTGAGGAATTTGCATTTCCATTTGGTTTAAGAGCTTGAGTGCGCTTTAGCCACAATCTGATTTTCGTTATCTTGCCATTTTGTCAACACAGTTCATTGCAAAGCTTTTTGATATGTCATTTGAAGTTCTCCTCAGAATGTCTATGTTATGTTTACCTAACATAAGCGGTGGTTCCATCGTTTTTATCCCCTTTTTGTTTCCGAGTCTGAGTCCGCTGCGTCCGCTCGTGTGACGGTGTGTGGGCCTGGCTTCCATCCTGGCTAATCAGCACCGCGGATAGCGGCGATGTATCAGTCATCGGGGGACTATCAGCACAGCGGCGGCTGGCTGCCTTTGATGTCGCGCCGTGCGCTTTAGAGTTGCCGGGAGCGAGCAGGAGCACAGCAAAGCAGGAGCAGAGCAGAGCGGAGCGGAGCGGAGCGGAGCAGGAGCAGGAGCAGGAGCAGGAGCAGGAGCAGGAGCAGGAGCAGAGCAGAGCAGAGCAGAGCAGGAGCAGGAGCAGGAGCAGAGCAGAGCGAGCAGAGCAGAGCAGGAGCAGGAGCAGGAGCGGAGCAGGAGCAGGAGCAGAGCAGGAGCAGGAGCAGGAGCAGAGCAGAGCAGAGCAGAGCAGGAGCAGAGCAGAGCAGGAGCGGAGCGGAGCAGAGCAGAGCAGAGCAGAGCAGAGCAGAGCAGGAGCAGGAGCGGAGCAGAGCAGAGCAGGAGCAGAGCAGGAGCAGGAGCGGAGCGGAGCAGAGCAGAGCAGAGCAGAGCAGGAGCAGAGCAGGAGCAGAGCAGAGCAGAGCCGAGCAGAGCAGAGCAGAGCAGAGCAGGAGCAGAGCAGGAGCAGGAGCAGGAGCAGGAGCAGAGCAGAGCAGGAGAGCAGGAGCAGTGCAGAGCAGGAGCAGTGCAGAGCAGGAGCAGTGCAGAGCAGGAGCAGGGGCAGGAGCAGGAGCAGGAGCAGGAGCAGTGCAGAGCAGGAGCAGTGCAGAGCAGGAGCAGTGCAGAGCAGGAGCAGGGGCAGGAGCAGGAGCAGGAGCAGGAGCAGGAGCAGGAGCAGAGCAGAGCAGTGCAGAGCAGAGCAGAGCGAGCAGAGCAGTTCGTGAGACCGCGCTCCCCCCGCCGTTAGCCGTATAATAATCCGATAGCCATCTCGCCTGTGATTGGGCGGCTCGTTTCTGATGCGCGGGTTTATCTTATCGAGCCATGCCGCCGATACACGGACGCGTTGTTCACGGCCGTCTGGAATGCGCCGGCTTTGGCTCGCGGCCAGTCTATCGGGAGATTGGCCTCTGTGCTCAGCTTCGCTCGCCTGAAGGGCTGGTTGCGCTCGTCCTGGTGGGAGGCGGGTTGATTCGGGACTGGAGATCGTTGGTCATCGGTTTTCTGTCTCGGAAAAGTGAATGAAAAAAAAAAACCGAGTCACTGGATGATGAATTGAGATGGATATAATTTCACTGGACTTCCTCCTCTGTTAAAAAATACACAATATTGCTTTCTGCAGTACATCTTTTGAAATGTAATCAGCATATCCCTGATGCTTTAGCGTCTATTCAACGGAAATGTTAATCTATGATGAAATGAAATCCAGGAGGTGTACAGAGCCTTAAACGCTTTTTTAAAAGCATTTATTTATTGCAGATGATGTGCTTCATACCTTTGACTAAACAGTTTCCCCAGGGTTCACTGCCCATGCTCAAACCTTTTTTTGGGAAATTTTAAAACTAATTTTTTGGCTGAAGTTTGACACACCTGCTTGAGGGAAGCATTTTGGCGATGATATTCCATTTATCGGAGAAAGCCTTTAATATTTAACACGGGGGATTTTCAGGGTGCAGACATGCTGATAGAACAGGAGGTGCTTTAATAGCATGTATGACCACACGCGTGTCAGCGAAGGGGGGGGGGGGGGGCATAATGGGTCTAATGCGTCTGTAATGAGTGACAGAACACTGGTTCAGAAGCTGCAACTTAAGTACTTCTTCTGCTCCTAATGGACGCCTTCAATCTTGTTTTGTCTTTGTTCTTTGACCATGCCAGCTAATCAGCACAACAGTACCAGTTAGGTGTCTAAATACTGAATTTTGCTGTTGTAATTCAAGGACAATCTGACAACCGATGCTTTGCAAAGGTGCTTAAAGTTGTTCTGTTGAAGAAACCAGGCATTTAACGTTAGGCAGTTAGCTTCATAAACATGACGTCGGCATAATAAAACTGACCATCTAACTTGTTTTTACTGGGGGTGGGGATGAGCCGGTAGGTCATTGATCAAGACTCCAGTTCCTGTCTTTTTCACATGATGTCATCAGAAAGAGAGAGAGAGAGAGAGAGAGAGAGAGAGAGAGAGGGAGAGAGGGAGAGGGCTAGCGTGGGGCTAATCTCGCTGACTCTGTGGCATATTTTTGACCAATAATAAGTCTGCAAGACACATGTATGGTTTTGCTACATGGCTATAGGCATCATGGTGGAAACACTTGATATCTTGTTTAAATTAGCAAGTCTATTTTCTCACAGTTATCTGTAATAGTTCTGGCATTTTCTCTGGCTATGCTCATGACAAAGGGGGGGGGGGGGGGGGGGGGGGGGGGGTATCAGAGCGCTAGGATTTTATATCTGCCGAGGGAAGAGGTTCAAAGGGACACCTGACGCCCCGAACAGCTGTACACTACGAGCCGGCCGCAGTGACCATGTGACCGGGACGGATCGGACCGGATCGGACCGGATCGGACCGGAGCCAGCTGCTCAGAGCAAGCGACGGGCGGAGAGAGCGGTTACCGCGATCGCCGGGACAAATGCTGCGCGGCGAATCCGAGAAGCTCGCCTTTCATTAGACAAAAGAAGGAAAGAAGAAAAAAAACTGAATTAGAAATTTCCAGATTGACCGTGGAGGTTGAGTGAATTTTGACGGCAGAAGCCCGAAATCCTTTCTGTGTTTCCCAAGGAAGAATTCCTGGCTCAAACCAGACGTGTGTGTGGTCAGAGATGGTTTTTAAACTCTGGTTTCGCTGATTGAAGAAACAAATTATTAAATTGTGCCTCACGCCCCACCTGTACTCAGTTCAGGGGTCACATAATTTGGGGATGTATGTGCAGAGCTATAGTCATGTTATACACTGTTTATAACTGAATACACAGCACAGCAGACACTTTTATAGGAGATCTCATGTTGTTAGTATACAGTGGTGAACCACAGACACTTTTTTTTTAACAAGTGTGTGTGCTTCATCAACAAAAGAAATCCTGAATCTGGGTTCCAGAGGGGGAAGGAAATCACGTCTTTGTCAGTTAGCTTGGCTGAAAAAAAGAGGACTGTGTCAGTCTGCAAAATAATGCCGTCAGACCACGAAAACCTAGACAGCGGCTTGCTTGGGACAAAGATCTGTGTAACGAATCTAACACTGTGGACAAGCGCGGGGCTGGCGGCCTTGGCATGGATGTTTCCAATCTGCTGATGATTAAGCTCCCCCATGTCCGTGTGGAGGAGAGAGAGGAAAGAGGGACGCACTGTTCTTCTCCTCCGTGTCGTTCTTCTCCTCCGTGTCCTCCGGCCCCCAGCCCGTGACCGTTTCCCCCGTGCCTACGCAGACGACCCTCATCAGATAAGATTACGGCTAAACACAATTTCTCTAATCCGTTCACGATACCCACCGCCCAGAGCCCGTAATCAGAAGATGGAGTTACTCTCTCGATTGACTTGTGACCCTGTTTGACGTTTGCTGTTGATGCTTTAATGACATGAGCGGTGAACGTCTCGTGTTTTCCATTCCGTTCTGCGTTCAGTGAGGACTCTAAAGAAGGAGGAAGTGCACTACTTGCACCAGTCAGTCATGGTGCAGGTCCTTCAGTCAAACATTATCGAGAGAGCTGTTTCCCTCCTCTGACATCATCGCTGAAGTGCACTCACATTTCTGTGCTGACAGGTTTACGTCAAAATCTCTTTTTCGAATCGTAAGAAGAGTAGCATTCAACCAGATTGACATGAAAACACCACTATGTGTACAATCTCCTGAGACCCGAGATGTTTCTCCTTTTTTTTTTTTTTACATAATACATGTCTTGGATGACAAAAAACATGTTGCAGTGAGAATATTTTCAAAAATATTACTTATTTGAATGTCTCTTGTTGTAGTAGACGATGAAGAGTAGGGTTGCCAGGTTTTCAGCTTGGTCACCTGTGAGGGTCAGCTCAGGAGGCCAGGCAGATGCACCCTCTCAAACCCCTCTTTTGGTCGGTCATGGGTGGTCCAAATTCCTTTGGAGAAACCCAACACAACTGTGTGTGTGTGTGTGTTGGTGGGTGGGAGGGTGGGAGGGTGTGTGTGTGACAGGCATGGGTGGGTGTAATTATATCCTAAAAAAACTTTTAACACTTTGAAACAATATCACCCCGTGTCTGTGCTAGTTATAGCTTGTGAACTGCAGATGAGATTAGCGTTAGAAAATGATGAAAGAGCAACAGGTGTTTGTGTGTGTGTGTGTGTGTGTGTGTGTGTGTGTGTGTGTGAGTGAGTGTGTGAGAGAGAGAGAGCTTGTGTGTGTGTATGTGTGTGTGTGTGTGTGTGAGTGAGTGTGTGTGTGTGAGTGTGTGAGAGAGAGAGAGCTGTGTGTGTGTGTGTTTGTGTGTGTGTGTGAGTGAGTGTGTGAGAGAGAGAGAGCTTGTGTGTGTGTGTGTGTGTGTGTGTACTGTGTCTCTTAATCCAGGGAGACCTCAGCGTCGCTGGGAGATGAAACTGAGAGCTGAGGCCTAAATGAACAGACAGGAGAAGATGCTGGGAGCAGCACAGAAGAGTGCTGGGCTTGATCCGCCCGCTCCAGCCTGTAATTTCTCATTTCATTTGCCAGGTGTAGTGCTACATTCTGTTCCAGTCACAACAGGAAATTCAATTTTCTGCCGTTTTGCCTTTAAACAGAACACCGCTCTTTCTCCGCATCTGAGTTTCCGTTTGAGTCAGACCCCTGACTTTGGGACATGCTCTTATTTGTGCGCTCTTGTTTCTGAGTGAATGGGGATGGGTGCAGCGCTTAGCACGATCACAACTCTGCTGTGGGAAACTGGAAACATGCAAGTATAAGCTGACAACCCAACACACCTTTATCAGAGGTACATGAGATCACTACGGAGATGCCACTAGAAGTCACACGCACACAGGCGCACACACGCACACACACACACAACACACACACTCACACACACACGCACACAGGCGCACACACGCACACACACACACACACACACACACACACACATCCCCTCCTCCTGGCACACGTCCACACAGACAGGCACAAGAGGCGTTCTTAAGAACACAAGTGGCTGTTCCCTCGGAGACGCGCTCCCCGTGTTCAGAGCTGCCAAGTGATTGAAGGCACTTAGGTTTCATACAGGGGGGTGTGGCCTGGGGGTCAGAGGTCAGCGCTTCTCTGGGAGTGAGTGACGTCTCAGTGATTCACCGTGTTCCACAGCAGGCACAGCTGTGTGCAGAAGTGTGGCTGCGTGAGGTTGCGTTCATGCGGGGGGGGGGTGTTTCCATGTCCTCCGATTCTGCTTGGCCGGCAGATGTGTGTGTGTGTGTGTGTGTGTGTGTGTGTGTGTGTGTGTGTGTGTGTGCGTGTGTGTGTGTGTGTGTGCACGTTTTCCCGTCAGGTTACCTCATCAGGTCTTCCCCGATAAATCTTGCGGTCATAGCAACAAAGAGACGTTCGAACCCAAACACCAGCGGCACACCATTCCTGTCCTGTGTGCAGTTGATTTTCTTTTCCCAGTCAGCTTTGGCTGTGAGAACATTCTCTCTCATGTTCTCTATCAAATTTACGTTTTGCAGTTTCAGGAACTCCTACGCAGTCCTGCAAGTCAATATTAATAATGCTCTGAGCCACGGCTTCTCCTCTGAACCAGCTGTAGTGAGGCAGGGAGGAAAAACGTTTGGGAAGTCACGCTCTCTGAAGTAGCAGCTCAGAGTGTAGCATTACTGTGGAGGACGGGGAAATCGGACAGTGAATACAGTCTATGACCGTGTTACTCCAATCACTGCTGGTTTTCCACCCTCCCTTTACCTGGGCGTCAGGTGTGAATACAGTCTGGCCAATCAGGAGCACTGATTGTTCAGTTAATTACCTGGGGGAAAAGAAAACCTGGTCCGGATTTGGACTCACGCAACTCATCTCTCCCCCCCCCCTTCTCCCTCTCTCTCTCTCTCTCTCTCTCTCTGTAGAAGGCTATGCTACCAGTTTTCTGTCCCCAGTCAGCAGCTGAAGGTGTGGGCCTTGCGAAGAGAGAGTAACCCCAAGGTAAGCGGCTCATCGTGCACTCAGGCCTGGGTGGGGGGGGGGGGGGGTGGAGTGTGGATGTGAGAAGGGGGGGGGGGGGGGGGGCTGTAAGGGGTAGAAGTTAACCCATCCTGCTAACACAAGGCTCACCATCTCAGGTTTTTCAAACGGAATGTTCTGTTTTCAAATAATTTGTACAGCTCTGGTTTGTGGTCCCTGAGGAATTCTGGGAAGAAAGTTACTGGTATTTTGGACACCCCCCCCCCAATTCCTGTTCTGACCTGACACACTCCTTTCCTCTGTACTGCTTCAGTGTTCGTATGGAAAATAAGCAGCATTTAAATACTTCTGTTTCCATTCCCTCTGTTTTTCCTTCTTCTCTTTTCTTGAGGATTATTTTTTTCTCTCTCTGAGAGAATTGAATTTACTGCCCGACAGAACAGGTAGTAAAACTCCCTTCAGATACTGAAGGCCCTGGTGTTTCTACGAACACATGGTGAGTGTCGTAAATCCCAGAGGCTGCACCAGTAAAGTTTAATTGGATGGCTTTAAAACACACCGTTAATTAACCCTGGGATGGCACAGACAGTTTTATTCGGACAAATTGGACTTTTGGCCTGGTTTTACAAAATGACAGAGAGTGTGTTTTCTGTGCTGATAGAAGGGAAGTTTTATGTCCAGTGGAATAGATGAGACCAGCACACTTTAAAAGGCTTTTAAATGTTAAGCCTTTTTCATTATTATTATTTTGACATTAGTGCTAGTGCTGCAATTCATTTCTCTGGGTAGGTTGCTCTGACTCCAAATTTAGTGCACAGAATTATGACTAAATTTGGTGTCATAGTAACCCATCATTTAATGAGACACTTTTTTTTCTAAAATGATTAATTCTGTTATTATTTTACCATGTCTAGTATGATATAAGGACACTTAAGGTTCCATCTTAGCTCCAGTAGTTTTCACTCAGTGAAAGCTGTGAAATTGTAGGGGATTGTTTGATTAGCTGAAAAGATTACTATAGGCACACAAATACAGAACTACTTTTAAAAAGTGTTAATAGAAACAAGTGTAATGCAGAAAATCACACCATACTGTTTAAATATTAATAGCAATAGAGATGTAAAGCATTACAGTATGTAATGTACTGTATGGTACATTATGTAATTTGCTACAGTAATATGCATAAGTAGATTCTTGTATAGCATACAAACTGCAGTTTTAATACAGGGTTGCACTTACTGTGGGGCTGTAATTATGATTCAAGCAGAGTAAAGCATATTGTAGTCCACAAAAACAAATCAATTACATCCCATAATACCCTAAAGCTAAGCAATAAGTCCACAGCCAATGTGCGGCAGTGAATAACAGAGTGAGAGTGTTCGGACACCTGAAGCCCACGGGTTCAGCGTTAAACAGTGAGAGCTGAATGTCGGGGTTATCTCTGATCCGCTCGGGGAGAGATACGGAGCGCAATCCGTAACGCTTCAGATCTGCAGGCGTAACCCCCACCCCGGAGCGACCAGCGCACGGGAGGCTGAGCGAGGGCGAGCTCCGATCACTCGGCTCCGCTGGCCTATAACGTCCAGAGCGCAGAGACACGCCCTCTGTGCCCAACGCCACGTCCTGTCTCCCGGTACATCTCAGGACTCCGCTAACAGCTCTCAAACAGGAAGCAAAAACAGTAAGGGAAGCTGTTAACTGAGAGATTTATTTATTTTACTTTTTTTGAATTTGAGAGAGAGTGTGTGTGTGTGTGTGTGTGTGTGTGTGGGATAGGGAAACAGAGTGAGAGAAAGAGAAAGAGGGAAACAGAGTGTGTGTGAGAGAGATAGAGAGAGAGAGTGTGTGTGTGAGGGAGAGGGTGCATGCGTGTGTGTGTATGTGAGAGTGAGAGAGAGAGAGAGAAACAGAGAGAGAGAGTGAGAAACAGTATCTCTGAGAGAGAGGTCAAAGGTTGTTGTCCGGGTGTAGGTTGTTCTTGTGTGTCCTCCCACCCAACAGACCCTCCCTTTTGTGTGTGGGCCTGTTCCCTGACTGGGACGGGGGGTGGCCGAGGTGAGGCGGGTGAAGCGAAACTGGTGTTTTCTGGCGAGCGGATGACACCGATCCCTAAATCCTGACAGAGGAGCCGGTGGGAGAGAGCAAACTGAGAAACCTGGACCGGGGGCCGAGGTTTTCGGGGCCCCGGGGGGGCCTGTCAGGGAGCAGCCGGGCCTGCGGGTCCCCACAGTGGGGGCACTGTGTTTGGGAGCTGAGGCTCGGCCGGTGACCCCCGCGGTGACCCCCACACCTGCTCTGGGACCCGAATTCAGCTCCCCCATTGTCCCAGCAGGCTGCACGCAGGATAGTCTTTCTTTCTCCGTCTCTCACTCTTTCCTGTTTTTATTCTTCTTCTCTTTCCTCTTTCCCTCCTTTTTTTTGTCCCCCCCGGAGACCACCGTGTGGCTGAATAAAGAAGCAGTATTGCGTGGTTCCTCCTTACGGGCGGTGACAAACTGCCGTCTGAGATGCGACTGGTTTTTGTGGAAATCCGATAGCTCTGACGGTTTCCGTCGCCGACTGAATCTCTGCGTTTTTCTTCCTCTGTTTATTTATTTCCTTGGCGCTCCAGAACGAATCCCCTCGCACTGTATGTTTTAGAGACCCTCGTCCTCGGGGGTCAAAGGTCATGGCTTTATGCGAGACAGGTGCGCTGAAAGGTTGTTTTCAGGTGGCATGTGCAGGGTTGTGCTTTGCTCTCGGCCGGTTTGTCGCTTTCTCCTGCACTTCCACCTATTTCCTCTAGAGGGTGCGACAGGAAACAAGACACGTATAAGCACTGAATAGTTAATACACTGTGGGGGCTTCCGAAAGAGTAGGGTCACTTTCTCTCTCTCTCTCTCTCTCTCTCTCTCTCTCTCTCTCTCTCTCTCTCTTTCTCTCACTTTCTCTCTCTCTCTCTCTTCTCTCTCACTCACTCACTCTCTCTCTTATTTCTCACCAGAACACAGTCAACAGTTCCTCTTAAGGAGAGGGCAGAAGTTTACATACAGTCAGACAGATCATGTCTCCTGCCTTGGTCGTTGCTGACAGACCAAACTGTCGTTCTGTCCCCTCACCACAGATTGAAAAAAGGCTGCGAACTGACGTAAATAACTGGATTCATACGTCCATCGCTGCAGATAAACGTACGCGCTGTACCCTAAAAAACAAATTTCGTATTCGGAAATCTGAACGCCGTTAGACTTGGGGTTTGACTGGAATGCCAGATGCTATCTATTTAAAAGCTCTGATTTACATGCAGAAATGGTCACAGATAGTTCAGATAGTTTGGTACGCGTCCACAACCGCAGTGTGGGATTGACGTGTTGTGAGTGGATTCAGTCTGCAGTCTGTCTGCAGTGAGCTTGTTCTGTGCGCAGTGTGGGATTGACGTGTTGTGAGTGGATTCAGTCTGCAGTCCTGTCTGCAGTGAACTTGTTCTGTGCGCAGTGTGGGATTGACGTGTTGTGAGTGGATTCAGTCTGCAGTCCTGTCTGCAGTGAACTTGTTCTGCGTCTCCTGTGGAGCGGTCTTGCACACGCTCACAACACATCAGTCACGTTAATGAGGCCCGTGTTCAGAACGGCATCGTACTGTAAACAGGCCTCCCAGTCTAACGGTAGTTACGGCACCATTAGAGCTCACAGAACCTCGGACCCGATACATTCCCTCCCTTTCAGTCGCTGTGTTTTTAATCCACCTCCCTGGCAAGAGTTAACCAAACTCAGCGCCGTGGTTTCAAACAGACCCGCAATGTTGGTGGGGCGGCCGTTGTATGAATGGTTATTCTTTCGCTGTACTCTCTCTCTCTCTCTCTTTCTCTCTCATGCCCTTTCTCTCTCCCCCCATTGCTATCTCTCTGCCTTTTTTTTCTTCTCCTTTTCTTTTCTCATTTCATTATTCCCCTTTTCTTCCGTCTGGATGTGCTGGTAATTGGCAGCTCGTTTTTTTGGGGTTTTTTTGTTTGGGGTCCTAATTGGCGCGGGGGAGGCAGGTGGCGCCGGGCTGTGGCGATGATCCTCGTTAGCGCAGTCTGTGTAATCTCTGTGTTTACGCAGCGCGAACGCAGGCGCGAGTGCATGAACTCCTGACGCTGCGCCCCGCCGCGCCGCTCACCCGTGGTGAACCCCGACACCCCCCCGCCCCCCCCCCCCCCCCCCCCCCCCCCCCCCCCCCCCCCCCCGAGCCCCCCCCCCCCAGCGCTCCACCTCGCCCCT
>CM045892.1:48398567-48718567 GCA_025169545.1 Anguilla japonica | reverse complement strand
GTTCGAGAATGTGAGCTGGACCAAGATTGTGTGGGTGTTACTTTTACTTTTATTTGGTGGTTTTTTTTTTCTTGCAGCATTTGAATTTTTACATTCATATGAGGCGACTCCCACACTGGCAGTTGCAACTTTTTATGTTAATTGTTGCCATGACTTCAGTGTCACGACTTTAAAGACTTTGAAATCAAAACATTGGCAAATATTTAAAATAGGAATAAAATGTGATATTTCACATGTATCTCGAGAGGCTCTGTGTATCACATCTGCAGTTAACCTTACCACACCTGCAAATGTACCTCTAAATTATTATTTTAGATGTTTCAAAGAAGTTTAGTCTTCTGTATTTGCGCTATTATATACGATAGACATAATACTTGTGGGCGGAGGATTTCTGCGGACGTTAAATGGGGTGACATTGCTTTGACTGGGGCGTCTCTTAAGCTGTTAAAAGCTCTCTGACCTGTTAACCTCCACATCAGCAGGGCCCTCCGTCAGAGACGGGCGCTTCCCCGCGGCCGAACTCCGGAATGCCTCTCAACCCCACGCTTGTTTGTTTTCTCAGTCTTTTTTTTTTTTTTTTTTTTTTTGAAAAAAAAAAAGAAAATAAATTTGAATCCCGGCCCGTTAGGATTTCAGAGCCTCTGACAGCGAGGAAGGGGATGAGTAAAAATCGGAATTTTCATCCTCTATCCTCTTCCTCCTCTTGCTTTTCCTTCAGGGTTTAGCACGGCCATTCAAACTGTAAAGCAAATAAACAGGTAGAGAGAGAGAGAGAGAAAAAAATCCTTTTTCTGTGGGTGCCTTCTGCTGGGCGGGATGCTTTGTCCTTTCGGGGGAAGCTATGAAAACATTGAGGACTTTTTTGTTCATTAACCCCCATTTTCGTAAACCCCGGGATCCCTGCACCCCTATTACCCCCCCCCCCCCCCCCCTACCCCCTACTCACTGTGTCCTGAGCTCATGTCAGAAGGGGGGATTATCTTGAACCCCTCCAAAAAGAGAAAAGGAGAAAACTTCTTCTTTTTAGCTTTTCTCTTTGGTAGCTCCTGTTAAGGGCAGACTTCAGGAATGCAATCACAGGGGAAAGATTTGGCCACAGAAGAAAAGGTGGAAATCTCGCCCCGTATGGGCTCTACTGGGCTCTGCATCGGCCTTTCTTTCCTACCTTCTTTAAAATGCATCAGTTTTTTTTAAGTTTTTTTTTTTTAGGTTTTTTGCTTGTTTTGTTTTTGCCATAGTTCATTGGAGTTGAGTTCAGGTGAAAGGTCAATCTGTTACAAATGGGAACTGGGGGGCAGGGGCCCCCCCCCCCCCCAACTATGCTGCACACCACTGCTCCCCCCCCCTCCCACCCCCATCCCCACGCCCTCACACCAGCACGCCTCACATGCATCAAAGCCGCACATGAAAAAACCGGATCCCCAAATTAAAACATTTATTTGGGGTTTCACTCGCTATTAGCTTGTCAAGCCCTTTACGCATCAAAAAATGGCCACACGCAGCAGACTTCATAAGTGTCGCATCTTAAACGATAGCACATGTGCTCACACTCTTTACACAGGATAAAAATATTTTATATTTCCAGTAGTTGTGTTTGGAATAGTTCAGACTTGGCTATTAATCATATTGTTAATTATACTCTGTGACTGTTTATTTGCCACTAGTGAGAAAAGCCTGCTAGCTTGCAGCTGTCGCCTTGATTTTCTGTCTTCTGTAGTAGCCCTATAACAATATGTGACAAGGATTAGGGATTAGTTTTAGCTCAACAAGAATGATTAAAATATAGATCAGAGATATCAAAAACCCCTGTGACCGTATGACAGCCCATGTTATAGCTATTCAGCAACAGGGTATGCAAGATATTAAAAATGTATTACTGTTGTGTATTTTCACCCAGCTAGCCTGGCTAATGGCAGCCCACTGAGTGAAAAGTGTAAATTTCGGCACTATGTTGTTTTAGCAGCTGCCGGCAAGTCACCAAATGAGTGGAGTTAATGCTTTTTGCGTTGCTGATGCACGCCTCATCGTGTGTCGTATGTACTTCTCTGGCCCATCCCCAAAAATGTGTCTCTCCTTCAGGGGTGTCTCTCGCACCTCGGGGGGGGGGGGGTCAGCTGGCCCAGGTGACCGGCCCGACGACAGGTGCCTTCACACGAGGCGCGCCGTAAACGACGAAAACAGGACAGCTGCTCGCCCCGTCCGTCTCCCTGTCGCTGAGACAAAATGTCCCCCTAAATGTGTGAGCTTAACCTGTGTTTATCCCACAGGACCATGTGCTGCTTCTGCTGCTTTCTCTGGGAGTATTTAGGGGGTTTCTTGTAACTTTGTGGAAAACAATTTTTTATTTAAAAAAAAAAAAAAAAAATTGGGGTACAGAAAAAGATACAGTACCATAGCCTACAATTTTTGGTTTAAATAATGTCCTGTATAACATTCAGGATATTCTTTAAATCAAGAATCATATGTCAGTTGATTAAATGAATTTATACCCTTTGGAGAAAAGAGTCACTAACAACACTACAGCAGCTTGAAGGTCCATTTTTATCCAGTTACACAACATTCTTAATAGCTTTGCTGACTCTTTACACACATGGTATCTTCAGCTCGTAAAACAGTGTAATGTTTAAAACACACTGTCTTTGGTCTTCTGGGTGTATATCCTTTGAAAAGGAGATTAAAGTCACAAAGAGCATCGAGCTCAAGCACTTGAGCATTTGTTTTAGTAATTAACTGCGGAGGCATTATTTGGCCAGAGTACTCTGAGGTTTAACAGGCAAAGTGTTTAAATGCCATTGTAGCCCAATTTCATGCCCATTCAGGCTAATTTCAGGTCTATTCATCCTGACTGACAAACTGCAATCTTGGGCAGGCCTCTGGGTACACATTATTGGTTAGACGACAGTGCAAACATTTTATTTGAAAACTTTTCGGTATTATTTGTGATATATTTAACAGCTGAAACTTTGTTATTGTGTTCAGTTTGATGATGCAACACTAGTTGCGCATGGTAGAGACTTTAATTTTCACTCCAAAAATGATAAAATACTCAAAAAAAAATGTAAATGAACTTATTAATGTTGCTTGGTATCCTTATGTACGGGTAATTATTGTTGCCCAACTAGTGAGAATCTTAACGGTGGATGACAACCTGAGAAGTCAACAGCCGCAAGAATTTTACTGAGAGTAAAACTTTCCTATATGAAAGAGTGAAAGAAAGGAACAAAGAAAGACAAGCCAAAGATAGAATCAGTCTTTTCTTGGCTGTAGTAAATCCCAGCTCCCCCTTCCAGTGCTGTATTCAGTATTATTTTTGGTGTGTGCTTCACCACCAATTTCTCCACTCCGTTTGCCTTCCAGTTTGGTCAATAGTCTCTTTGCACATCCCAAAATCCCCCCCCCCCCCCCCCCCCCCCCACCCTCTCCAACTTATTTTCCCTGCCGTAGGACCGATCTTAGTTTGATTAATGTCACGTCGCTAAGAAATTTCTATTTTAACATGGTAGGAATCCATTACAAATCCCAGAGAAACCCACAGACCCAACCAAAAAAAAAAGAAAAACTGTACGCGATATGCAATTTATGTCATGGACACTCAATGTGAAATTTGCAAGCAACCGTGAACGGGTTACTGGGAGGCCAACTTTTGATCTTTGGGGAAGCATCAGTGTGGTTTGGGGACATTTCTTTATTTCAGTGAAAAGGAAGTGGGTTTGGCGGGGGGGTTGTGGCGATAACTTGCGGGGCTACAGAGCTGTCGTGCTGCCACCCCCCACCCCCGCACCCCCAGCTGGCTGGCTGGCTGAAATTTCCCAGCAGGCATTGGGAGCTCGGGTCACTCGAGCTGAAGGAAACGCAAAGTAAACGAGCTGGATGGAGGGGGATTTACCAGGATTACTGTAAACTGCCCGTTGGTTTAGAGACAAACTCAGAGACCTGCTCTGTGATTGGGCGTCCTTGCCTCAGGTCTTGATTGTAGGCCTTTCTGGCATTGACCAATGGAAGCAGAGCTTTAAAGTAGAAATGAAACGGTGGCACTAGATGCCCTGATAGATTGGATTGGACAGAGACGACGATGTCACGGTTCCATGGTGAAGATGAAGATGCTGGAGGTGACATCATTGTTCTGTAGGGGATGATGTCACAGGTCTGTGTGCGGAGATGAGAGTGATGTCACGGTTCTTGGGGGCTCTGCCCTGGATAGTGCTCCCACCGTGGGCCGTCTCTCTGGGGGGGGGGGGGGGGGGGGGGGGGTTGTCGTGGTTACCGTGGCGAGGCTTTGAGCGCTAAGCTGTGGAAGAGCCGCGCAGGTTTCACAGTGCCAGATCAGTGTTTCTGTGGCACGCATTCCTCCTTGGCTCCGGTGTCATTTTACCATCTTTTCTGCTACCCCCCCCACCCCCCCACCGCCGCACCCCCTCTGCTGCACCCCCCTTTGATTTGTGATTGTGATGTGACCCGCATTGTTTTCAGTTAAATTTCAATGCAGAGTTTAAAAAAAAAATTTTTTTAGAAAAGGAGAACCGCTTTACAGCAGAAGCATGGTCTGTTTGCTTCACTGGAAGAAAACTTCTCTGATCAAAGTCTCTGACAAAAAACTGCCTGAGAAAACTCACATCAAGCACATGTCTGGCAATATATCACATCATTTATTCAGTTTTTGTGACAGTTTCCCTTTTACAAGCTTCCTCATCCAGCATGGCTTGCATTCTTTTTTTTTTAGATGTCTCACTCATTTCGCTGTAATCTTACAAACAGCCGTCCTGCACATCTTAGGACACGTTCATGCAGCTGAATGTTCCGGAAGCTGCTGGCTGCAGGTACCCAGTGAAAGGGGCACAGACTGAGACCCGCACACCCCCAGCCTCCTGCACACCACGCCGCGGCTCCCTGCGCGGGTAACGCTCCTGTAAACTGCGGCCTCGCGGTTGCTAACGGCTACTGAGGAACTCCTTTTTCACGACGGGAACTTTTTTCGAGGGGAGAAATGGAGGCTCTCGAAAAAACGAGCTGCAGGAGTTGGAGAGGGGCGGTGGGCAGCCTGGATGTTCGTTAAGCCAGCTCTGAGACAAAAGCCTGTTCCCCCCCGCTCCTTCCCCCCGAGCAGCCCCCGTCCCCCCCCAGGCCCCCGCCCCCCCCCGTCCCCCCGCCCCCCCACCCCCGCCTTTTGTGGGCCTTTCAGCCCGCTCGCCGTCACGCTGGGGGCTTGATGGATGCCCCCGGACTTCAGAGGGACTGAGCGAGCCGCGGCGGTTAGCTTCGCGCGCCTAGCACACCAGCGCTGGAACGAGGTCGCCCCCCCACTGCCCCCCATCGCCCCCCATCGCCCCCCATCGCCCCCCATCGCCCCCCATCGCCCCCCCATCGCCCCCGAGCCCCCCCATCGGCCCCCCCAAAATCGCCCCCCCATCTCCCCCGAGCGCCAGAGCTTGTACCCCCCAATTCGCCCCTAATCCAGCCAGGAGAGTAAATCAGTGCTGACAGTCACACCGCCAAAGTGAGAACACAAATCAGCGCACCCCCCCCCCCCCCACCCACCCCGACAGCCCCTGTACCCCCCCCCCCCACAGAGCTTTGTACCGACACCCCCCACACACCCCCCCCACCACACCACAGAGCTGTACCCCACCCCCCCCCCCCCCCACACCGACAGAGCTGTACCCCCCCCCCCCACCCGACAGAGCTGTACCCCCCCCCCCACACCGACAGAGCTGTAACCCCCCCCCACACCGACAGAGCTGTACCCCCCCCCCCCACCGACAACAGAGCTGTAACCCCCCCCCCCACACATTGACAGAGCTGTACCCCCCCCCCACACCGACAGAGCTGTACCCCCCCCCCCCACACCAACAGAGCTGTACCCCCCCCCCACACCGACAGAGCTGTACCCCACACCCCCCTGCATACATATACACACACACACACACCCCCCTACACACACACACACTCACACTCGCACACACACACACATACACACACACACACACACTGCCGCTCCACCTGGCTCGGGTGAAAGAGAATCCTTGTCGCCATTTGTGGAGGCTTTTGGTGCCGGTACGTGCCTGGAATTGCACTTGTTGAGCGAAGAGGGAGAGAACATCATGGAGGGTGGGGGGGCCGGGGGGGGGGGGGGGGGGGGGGGGGGGGTGGATGGGGGGTTGTGGGCACAGCAGGGCGTGGAGCTGGGGAGGGGGGGGGGGGGGTGGGTGTGGGGGATGAAGAGAGGAGGGCAGGATTGTTTATTTGTAACAGAGTGATTTTTCTCTTCAGTGGGAGGCTTGCGAGAGGGTGTCTATTGTTAGCTGCTAATAATCAACGGGCCAGAGTATGAGAAAGTGGGTACAAAGTGCTGGTGTGATAGAGAGAGGGGGGGGAGAGAGAAAGAGAGAGAGAGAGGGGGAGATAGAGAGAGAGGGGGGAGAGAGAAAGAGAGAGAGAGAGAGAGAGAGAGAGAGGGGATAATAAAAAGAGTCTATTGAGTGTTTGTTTTTTTTCTTTCTTTTGTGCGTGACTTTTGTTGTTAATTCTTTGTCAGCCCTCCCCCGTCATTAACACTGCAGTTTATTGCAGACTAACGGTTACAAGATCGCGGTTTCGCCCGTCGCAGTTTCTGTGTCAAAATCTGTTCAGAATCGCCCTGCTACTTTCCATTGTTGTCAACAGGACTGTGGGTACAACCGCCTCCATCTGCTACCATCCACTCAAAATTTAGGGCATATTTTTACACGATTTATGCTCGATATGTGTGGGCTCTGATCTGGGCTGTTTAACATTTTAATTGTTGAGTTTAGTTTACTGGCATCTGGCTAGCTGCCACCAGGTCATCTCTACCTTCTGAATAATATGTATTTATTAAAGGTTCATCACCGGAAGGGTGACCTGAGATCATCTAAACACGCGATTAAAGCCCATCAGCGCGAGCTTTGTCTCTACCAGACCTGGGTCAAATACATATGTGTTTATGGATTCAAATACTTTTCTGTGCTCTGTTGATCTTGCCTGGTGTAATTGGGCCTGCCAATATGATCAGAAAGGCAGGGATTGCACTTTTTCAGAGTATTTCATTGGTTCCAGTACACCAGACAAGATCAGTAAAGTGTACAAAACTAGTTGAATCCAAAACAAATACGTATTTGACCCAGATCTGGTCTCTACCCAAGCACGGCTCCCTTGTGAAGGTCTGGCTCTCTCGCTTCGCCAGCCTGTGGTGGTTTGGGAAGAGGAGGGAGAAAATCTACCGTGTTTCTCTCATTTTTTCTTCCTCTAGTTTTTTTGGCGATGGATTTGCGATGGTGACCTTTTATTTTTACGTTTTTCTTTCTTTAATAATTATTTCTTGGCCGCGTAGAACGCGGGCTATCTGCCCCCTCCACATGGGTGGGGTCAGGCGTCAGCGGTAACGGTAGCGCCCTGAGGTTCTCGAAAAGCCCCCCCCACCCCCCCCCCCCCCCCGTGCCCGGAATGCCTTCGATCCAGCAGAACGGCGGGGAAAAGGGAAATGGCCCATTACAGCGTTTCACTCAATTTATTTATAATTTTAAAGGGTTTTGGCAGACTTGATGTAATCTCTGTAATAGCTCAGCTAATCGGCTTAACTCGTAACCCATTAAAGAAAAAAAAAAAAGAAAAGAAAAGAAAGGAGGGGAAAGAAAGAAAAAAAAAATCTTTTCTCCGCGGAGCTGGCACCGAACAGGCCGTCGCCTTGCGTTTAACGTAGAAACGGGATCTGAGCGGTCATGTGACCCGGGCGGGGCGTGGGGATCGGGGGCGGAGGTGTGAGCGGGGACGTCCCGCTGGGGGAGAGGTGTTGTCCTGGGCGCGCTCTCCTTCCCCGAACTGCTCCGAGATGACCCGCGGTCCTGGCGTCGGTCGTCACAGCGACGGGGGGGGGGGGGACCGCCCCAGGCCTACGGGCCTACACTTCCTGTTAGCCTGTTACAGTATCGGACTGTAGCCCCGTCCAACTTGTCTTAATGTTTTTCTCTCTCGTTCTTCCTTTTCATTATTTTAGCATTAGCTGAATATTAGCTGTATAAATCCTTCTCTGGCTTTAGAGCTCTTCATCATGTGTACTGTAGGCTGTATAAGAGCGTCTTCGAAAATAATTTATTCTCTGCTTTGAAACGCCAAAGGGAATCATACTCTTTGTCAACAACTGGAAATGTATTAACGGGTTGCTGCATATAAACCTATTAACAGTTTTTATTACTGTTTAAACACATTTTTACTTTTTAACATATTTCCTTTGGACATGTCTTCTGCTATGGGATATTAAACTTTATTTTACTTCCAAAAAGTTTTTCCTTAGTTTAATGAGTGGCAAATGCAATATGGATGAGCATGGAGTTTTGAGAAACAGGCCCAACCTCGGCAGTATGACGGAGTGTCGTGCTGTAAGACGCGATGTTGTGATGAGTCTGATGCTCAGCTCTGTGTTTTTACGCAGCAGAGTGCAGATGATCAGGGCTGACCCTGGAGCCCGGAGCTCTCCAGGGCCGTGTCTGAAAGCCCATCGCTTTCGCTCGCGTGTTGGCTTAATAAATTACGCAATGAGAGGCTTGGGTGAACCCCGAAGGGGGGGGGGGGGGGGTATGGCCGGTGGAAGGGGGGGGGTAACGGGGGGGAGGGGGGGGTCAGCTTTCTGGGGCTGTGGCCACAGAACAGGGTCGGCCCCTCAGAGAGAGCTTTCCCAACAGGAATGATCCGGAATCCCAAACACCCCCCCCCCCCACCATATGGGGAGAACGCGGAGCGAGAGAAAGTCCCATTTGCTCGAGAATTTCATTCGTTTTTTTCCCCCCCCCCCCCCCCCCCATTCACCCTCCTGCTTCTACTGTTCGCTCAGATGCGAAAGAATTCCCCAGCCCGTGTGTTTACTCCATGTTTGGAGGACGATAATGGCACCTCCCCTCCCCTCCTTTAACCCCTGCTGCCCCCCCCACCCCACACACACCCCACCCCCTCCTCGCTCAGTTTTTGCTCTCTCTCCCAGCCCCCCCCCCCCCCCCGCCTCTGCCCTCCTTTCTTTGGGAAACAGAAGCCGCTGGATGGTGTGAGAGTGGCGGAGTGGCGGCAGCGTCTGGTGGCGGGGGTCCAGGGGAGGGGGGGTCCGGGCAGGCGGAGGGGGGGGGGGGGGGGGGTCCAGGGAGGGCTTCAGGGATCAGCGGCTTCTTTGTTGCTTTAAACACAAGGTGTCCGCGGAGAGGGGGCCGGGCTGAGCGTGTGAGAGAGAGCATGCCAGTAACTCCCTCCCTCCCTCTCTGTCCCTCTCTCTCTCTCTCTCCCTCCCTCCCTCTCTGTCCCTCTCTCTCTCTCTCTCCCTCCCACCCCCTCTCTCTCCCTCTCTCTCTCTCTCTCGCAGCTGGGCCGTTAGAGAGGAAGCGGTGTTGATAGCGGACGGCAGGCTTCAGGCTCCGCGGCGTGGAGTTTCTCACACGACCAGAGAGGAGCCTCCCTCTCCCTCAGCAGCACGCGGACACACACACACACACACACACACGCTCGCACACACACACGCACGGACGCGAGCACGGACGAGCTCGCTCGCACGCACCAGAGGCCCTGAGCCCTGGACACACACACACACACACACACACACACGGACGGGAGCACGGACGCACCAGAGGCCCTGAGCCCTGGACACACACACACACACACACACACACACACACACGCACACACACACCGGCGGCCCTGGGGATTCTCCTGGCCACGAGCGCGGCTCACTGACAGGGCCGGAGGAAGATGACGCCGCCGTCGCCGCGGCGATGCCTGGGCTGGATGTCTCTGCTGCTGTTCGGGCTGACGTCTCTGAGCCCCGAAACCGAGGGTGAGTAACCCGGGGTCCCCCCGAGAGGGGAGCGCTGTCCGCCCGCCCGCCCGCTCGCTGTGCGTCGCCCCCACGCTCCCCGGGAGCCCCGGCACTTTTTAAAAGATTATTTCTTCTTTCAGAGGCTTCTGACTGTCCTCTTTAGCCCAGTTTACTGCAGCAGGTCGAGCGCTGTCTCTGCAGCCGTTTTTAAAGTGAGGAGCGGGGGGTAGTTGGGGGCTATTTTTTGCCCCCCGTGATATTTACGCTCTCTGGAACCTGTCAGGGTCTCTGCGGGGTTTGGGCATGTGAGCCTCCGGGTGTGTGGCAGTGAAGCGGACGGGCGCTCGTCCTGTACGGCTGATTCCCTCTGTCTGCACCTCACTGAAATAACTCTCCCTAACGGCTCAAAATGACAGTTAAAGAAATTTGAATTTTAAACGCAGTAACTGGTACTTTACCAAGATTTGAAAGTTTGTAGCGAACCAAGTGTGTTTTCACTCTTATTTCTCTGTAATATTTTGCCAGCGTTCCAGTTTTGTATTCTATGAAAGGATCCCGTTACTGCTAGACCAGTGGTAGACAAAACGGCTGATACAGGACTATTGTTGTAAACTGTAAATATATGGATTTATGTGCCTCCAAAGATTTGTAAGAAATTTGAATTCTGAATGTGTTTATATGTGTTAATCTGAAATATTTGGTTGAACATTAACTTGTTAAATTTGTTTTTAAAGCAGTTCATGCGAGTAAATTTTGATGTTTTACAGTTTTTTTGAGCTACTTTGTGTTAGTTAGTGGTGGGTTTGTTGTGTTAGTTTGAACTCAGTTTTTGCTAGCTGGGATTTAACATTTTCAGCGGGTTTGTGTTTGTGATTTATATTGTTTGAACCGAGTTGTTCTGGTTGCGGTTTAATTGTACATGTTGTTTTGACTCCGTTTGCTTGTTGTGATTTTACTCTGACTATGTGCAGCTTTCACATATTGTTTTGATTCGCCCTGCGTTAGTTTGGATGGGTTTCGCTGTATTCGCTAAATACAATGAGTGTTAGTTGTGGCTTGCATGTGCCACTTTGGACCCAGTTGTGTTGGTTGAGGTTTGTCTTTGCAGAGTGGTGTGGGGTTTGGGGGGTGGGGGGGGGTTTAGTGTGAGGCTGGAGGGGGCTTATGGGGGCTCAGCTGTCTGACACTTGTTGGACACTTTCAGGCTTCAAACTTTAAACTTCTGCCATGGGACAAAGCGCACGCAACAGGCATGTACATACACACACACGCGCGCGCGCACACACACACACAAGTGTGTTACACGCCTGTGTGCGGACTCAAAAGAGTTCTGTGAGGAGCAGTGGTAGTCGGAGCTCCTGACTGTGTCTGGTTTCGGTTGCTGTTGCTGTAGACCCTTTTGGGTCTGTGGTAATATTTAATAAAGGCCGGGTTTGATACTGACAGCGGCCTGTTTATCTCCGTTCTTGATTTACACTCGTTTCGGCGGGCCGTGCCGATGTCGAAAAAAAAAGCGGCCCCCTTTTTCTCGATTTCTCTAAAATGTTTATTTTAAAATCTATTAGGTCCGTAAACACGTTGGAGGCGCTCCTGCCAGAAATGTGCTCGCCGTCGCTGGAGCCCCTGAAGAAGAAGAAGGCCCTTCTTTTTTTCGCACACCGCTCGGAATGTTCCAGAAATTACAGTTGAGTCTCTTACGCGGGCCGAAATCAAAGAGCTGTTTAAGTTGTATAATCGGGGTGTTTGTCGCGGGGCGGAAGGCGAGCGGGGTCTCGACGCGTTCTCCTGCGTGTTCTCAGAAGCGCGATCGGCAGGTTTGACAGTCGACGCAAACACCGGCGTGCACGCATCGCATCGCATCGCGGGCGGGGGGGGGCGGTGAAAAGTTCTCCGCTCGTGCGCTCTGTAGAGCAGCAGAATTCGGTTTGGTGTTCCTCGGGACACGTGGATGACCGCGTGCCGAAAAGGGAATTTGGGACTTCTGCAGTCGGGAACAAACGAGGAACCTTCAACCATTTTAACGGTTGTGCATTATAACTGCACAAATCTACATTTGCGTGTTTCATTGTATATTCACTGGTTGCCTTGTTGATTTTTTTTTTAATTGTTTTTTTTGTTGTAAAAAAACATTCATGGAGCCTTTTAACAACTTTGTAGGTTTCTAAGTTTTACTTCTTTTACAAGCCTGTATCAGGAGGAGGGGTTGTAATTAAAATCACAGACGTGTTTTTCATTCAGGGGGATGTTCGAATAACGTCAGAACACCTTTATTGTACGTCAGTAGGTTGACATCGTGCCCAGTGGTTATGTGTAGTATGTAAAGTTATTATGTAATATGATTGTCTAGTCTGGAATGGTCTCTCTCTGTTCCAGTAACAGCGAGTGAAAACATTTTGATCGATTACCTCTGATCCCAGTATCATGGCCAATTTTAAAGTAGGCTATTTAATAAAGAGACATCAACATCAAACTGGCAAAAAAAAAAAAGAATAATAATATTTGCAGATTTTGAAATTGGGCCCTGTGTCCAACAGCAAGTGCTGCATGCTGCCAAAAATAAGCCAGATGTGCTCTGGCTGTTCCTGGCCGTTTGTTCTGCAGGATTGTCCGTTTATTTCAGCAGCTCTGCAGCACGCGTAGCAGTTGTGAGTTTGGCCGCAGATGGACATGAAGCGAGCTTCGAAACAGCTGCGTGCGTCTGTGTTCACTCTGTGTGGCTCTTCTTCATCGTATTCACGTTTTTTATTTTTACTTTGTTGACTTTCGTTCTTTATCTCTCTTTCCTCTTTTTCTTTTTTACTTATTGTTTTTCCGTTTGGTTTCTGTTCATAGTAGCTTGCGAAAGTGTGTGTGTGTGTGTGTGTGTGTGTGTAGTGTGTGTGTGTGTGTGTGTGTGTGTGTAGTGTGTGTGTGTGTGTGTGTGGAAGCCGGGGCTGTTTCTGAACATCCTCTGACTCAGTGAGGTGTCTCAGTGATGCTGTCAGCGCTCATCTCGCGCGCTCAGAACCGCAAAACCGCTGCTTCCTCAGAGCTCAGCGAGGAAGACTCTCTCAGGCACCTGGTGCTGCTGGAGCCCGGCTGCTTCCTCAGCGCTCAGCGAGGAAGACTCTCTCAGGCACCTGGTGCTGCTGGAGACCGGCTGCTTCCTCAGAGCTCAGCGAGGAAGACTCTCTCAGGCACCTGGTGCTGCTGGAGCCCGGCTGCTTCCTCAGAGCTCAGCGAGGAAGACTCTCTCAGGCACCTGGTGCTGCTGGAGACCGGCTGCTTCCTCAGAGCTCAGCGAGGAAGACTCTCTCAGGCACCTGGTGCTGCTGGAGACCGGCTGCTTCCTGTGTGCAGCTCGCTCCACGTCTGCCAGCGAATCGCACCCGTGCTCCTTACCCAGAGCAGAACAAATGCACTGGCCACCTGACCCATGTGCTGGGAGAGAGGGAGAGAGAGAGAGAGAGAGAGAGAGAGAGAGAGGGGGAAAGAGAGAGAGAGAGGAGAGAGAGGAGGAAGGAAAGGTACCTGGCACAGGATTATTCTGAGGAAACATTAGTGCATCATTAGTGCACCACCTACAGGCTAGGCCGCCAGAGATATGTCAGTCACCATCTGTTGGATCACGCCAGGGAGAAGTATCGGAAACATCTGGCTTGATTTTTTCCATCTACATTTTATGTAAAATCTAGGTGAAGTAATGGATCTGTCTTGATTATGCAGTGTTTTCCACTGTACAGCCAGATACACAGAGCAGTCTCTTTGAGCAGGAGGTGAGGGTTTGAGCAGGGGGTGAGGTATCAGGAGGTGTGCGTTGGAGCAGGAGGTGAATGTTTGAGCAGGAGGTGAGGGTTGGGGCAGGAGGTGAATGTTTCAGCAGGAGGTGATTGGTTGAGCAGGAGGTGATTGTTTGAGCAGGAGGTGAGGGTTGGGGCAGGAGGTGATTGTTTGAGCAGGAGGTAAATGTTTCAGCAGGAGGTGATTGTTTGAGCAGGAGGTGAGGGTTGGAGCAGGAGGTGTTTGAGCAGGAGGTGTAGGTTGGAGCAGGGGGTGAGTGTTTGAGCAGAAGGTCAGTGATGGTGCTGTCTTGATGGGTCCCTCGGCAGTAGCAGCCAGGACTCTCCCCCCAGGGGCAGATGGGGGGGGGGGAGATTAGGGGGAGAAAGGGCAGAAGAATGAAAGAGCAAAAGTGTCTGTTTTATCCTTCGCCTAGCGGAAAGAGGACATGCAGCAATGTAAACAAGGTCACAGCGATCTGGGGCTGTCCACAGCCTGACCTTCAGAAGGAGTTCACTGTGTGTGTGTGTGTGTGTGTGTGTGTGTGTGTGTGTGTGTGTGTGTGTGTGTGTTGTGTGTGCGTGCGTGCGTGCGCGTGTGTGTGTGTGTGTGTGTGTGTGTGCGTGTTTGTGTGGTGCGTGTGTGGCATCAGGCAAGGATTTCTTACAATATGTTGTCTTCGTGGAAGAGCCCCACAGTAGAGTTGGTTTGCATTTGTAACTAACCAATCAAACCAATGTTTGATCGCTCACCTCAGCATTTGGGTTCACTTGTTGCTTTTTTCTCAGAGTCAGTTTCAGAACGGTTTCAGGATGAAGGGCAGTGTGTAATGATCACACGGGGAAATAAAGGGAAATTGAAAAATATTTATTTACTTTAAAAAAAAAAACAAAAAAAAAAAAAACGGTTTTCTGGGAAATGAATGCTTCCTTTAGCATATGGAATATAGACATTACCAAACACCCCCTCAAGATGTTTCATTTCTTAAACTTGAAGAGGTTTGACGTTAAAAAGTGTAAAAGAGTAATGGCGAGAAGGGGTGGGGGAGGGTAAGGAAGGGTCCCAACGCAGCCGGTCCGGTAGCTTCCTGACAGGAAGCGGATCGGTTTCCCGGAGCAGAACCCGATCCCCACTCCGATGTGGGGGGGTTCAGCGGACGAGCTGGGCCGCTGGGCCTGGGGCCTGGGGGGGGGGGGGCCGCGTCGGAGGCTGCACCTGTGGCTCTCCAGCAAGTGGGTGTATGGCTGGGGGGGGGGCGAGGGGGGCGCGGTGGGGCGGGGGGGCGGGGGGGGGGGGGGGGGGGTGTATCAGCAGCCGTTTATCCCGTAACCGACACCCCCAGAGATGCCGCTCGCGTCTTCTCAGGGCAGAGCTGGTGTGGAAGCTTCGCAGGAGCCAGAGTCCTGCCCCCAGTCCAGAGGCTGAAATGAGGAGGGGGTGGGGGGGAATTGGGGGTGGGGGGGGGGGCACAATGGAGGCCTGTACATGGGGGGGCATTTTGTCTTCTTTTAGCCTGGTTTTCAGTCTCTGCTTCGTGAAAAGACGGGGAAGTCTCTCCTGAGCGCCAGCATTAATATGCATGAGCGAGGTTTTATTTTTCTGCGCAGTGTATCGTTATATATCAAAGACGCGTTTCCACAGAGACACCCCCCGACCCCCCCGCCACCCCCGCTGCTCCGTATTATTGCCCCCCCGACACGGTGGCTGGGCCGCGCCTCACAGCCCGCAGGCGTCCGTCCGGACCCCACACTTCCTATTTGGGTTGGAAACCTCTACCTTCAGCCTCTCCAAAGAAAACCCTCCGCATGTTCATTTGTGAAGTCCGCTCGGGTTTTTTTCCCTCCGTTTTTAACCCCCCCCCCCCCCTCCCCGTCAAACTCCCCCTTCACGCTTTTTATCACTCTCTCTTTCTCTCTCTCTCTCTCTTTCTCCCTTCCTTTTTATATTTTTCTTGACTGCGTCCCCTCCACAGTCACATGTAAAAAAGCTGAGCATGGTGAAACGTGGGGTACAAGAGCAAAGGGCCTTTGTTGGATTGCTTCCCCTCTCGCCAGTCAGCACCCCATATCCTCACACTCCAATAATTCGGTTGTTTTTGCCCGTAACTTCTGATGCCTGTCCCGCGGATGGATTTAAAGGCCTCCTTCAGTCTGCCCAAAAAAAGCTTAAAATGTCTTCTGCAGCGCTGTGAGATACGCGCATTAAACAGAAAATCATTTGAGAATAAAAGAGAAACTACTAAAACATTTTCAGAGAAAATTATCATCATGCGTGGATTATTTTTTTTTAACTTAAGAACAGTGCTTTTCTGTTTAAAAAAAAAAAAAAAAAGAAGAAGAGATCAGTTTTTTAGAAGTAAGAAGCTGTGGCGGGGGTGAGGTGGCTGGGACGGGGGGGGGGGGGGGCGGGACCCGCGCTGTTGCCCGGAGACGGAGGGCGGGGTGCCAAGACCGGGTGACGGACAGGAGGCAGGTGTGTGGTGAAGCTGGCGGTGCGCTGTGATGGGGGGGGGTGGGGGGGGGGGGGGGGTTAGTCGTGCCCCCTCGTGCTTTGTGAGGCTGTGGAATTGTTTTGCCGGAGGTATGGGGGGGTCGGGGGGGTCGGGGGGGGGGGCATCACTGTCCACTGTGTGTCTAAACATGGTGTGGAAGACAGGGAGGCAACGGTTTATCTGAACCGTCACGCGGGGTGGGGGGGGGGGGGGGGGGGGGGGGGCTTAGGACCCAGGAAAAGGTTACCGTTGACAGGAAATACGGGGGGGGGTTTGGGGGGGGGGGGGGGGTCTATTTCTGTATCGCTTACGGGTAGATGAGCTCAACCCTGGACCCCTTCATCAATTCCTATTGAGGCCTGGCGTCTGGTGCGTTCTCCTCTCTCTCCCTCTCTCTCCCTCTCTCTCGGTCTCCACGAGCTTTCAAAGGGCAGCCCAGAAAAACAATGGTTAGGATGGTGCGGCATAGCAGTGGACCAGCCTGGCCGAGGGCAGAAGCTCGTTCTTCTTGGTGGTCCAAACCGATCCAACTTCAACAAACCCCTCATTCGATATCCACAGGGCTCACGTGATGGACTTGGGCAGGTCGCACACTTGGCCATGGTGGGGAGTTTTTAGTTTTAGTGAGATTACGTCTAGCCCCTGTGTCCTCATGATTTCGAGTGTGCCACCTGCTTGTTCCATTTAGTCCCAGTGCATTGTGGGAATGCATTACAATGGGGGAGAAATTGGCAAACCTGTCACACACACACACAGAGAAAAACAGATATTCAATGCACCATTCAAGTGGTGCTCAGACCAAAAAAAAAAAACCTATAAACTTGTGTTCAGATTTGATTCGCGCCATTTGCTCCGGAGAGACAGACAGCGAGCGTGGCTCTGACAGCGTCTCCCGGGCTGAGGGAGCTGACCGCGTTTGAACCTCTGAATAAGACGCGTGTTTATTCAGCGAGAGGCACGCGAAGCAGGCCTCGGCCAGGCGTGGGGTGATCTGATTTTGTAAATGGGGCTGTAATCTTTTTTTTCGGAGACGGGGGGGTGCACCGCAAACAGTGGCACACCGGGCGAGCGACAGGCCGGGCCTTTCTCTCCGTCTCCACGGTAAACACGCGCTTGGCCTGAGCGTGGGTCAGCTGTCAGCGAGCGGGAAGCGCCTTCTGCTAAATGGGTGGAAAATGGCCGTTAAAGTGTCGATTGATTGCGGCAGCGCGGCTGTTTTTTCGGCTGTTGAATTATTTGCCGGGGGGGGGGGGGGGGAGGGGGGGGGGGGCGATAACACTCTGTGTGCTCACGACCTCGCCCGGCTCCCGTGTTCCCACGGCGAACGGGCCCGGTGAGAACTGCCCAGGTGTGGACGAGCCTCCTCTTCCCAGAGATAATGTTCCGGGGTTTTTCAATCCGGCCCTCTTTGGGGGGAGGCAGTGTGGTATAATGGGTGAGGAGCCGGTCTTGTGAGGTCACAGGTTCGATTCCCCAGGAGGACACTGCCGTTGTGCCCATGAGCACCGTACTTAACCCGCATTTCTTCAGCATGTATATCCAGCTGCATAAACGGATGCAGTGTAAATGCTGTGTACGTCGCTCTGGATAAGAGCGTCTGCTAAATGCCTCTAATGTAAAAGAGCGATCAGATCGGCCTGGCGATCAGGCCCTGACCAATCAGTGTACGGATTATAGGATTGTTGGATGAAAATTAGACGTGATTGGACCCATTTTGCCTTGGTTGGTCCAGAAGTCTTCTCAACAGTCCCTGAGCCAGTCAGAGATCCATCAGTTATACCAGACGATGTTTCGGGGAGTGCTTTGAATAGAGAGCAGAACACATGAAGGTGGAGTTAGATATTTGATCAAGCACGTCTTTATAGCGACTTTGTATAGATGTATTGTTTGGAACAGATAAAAAGAGAACTTTGAGAGTCTATGTTGCGCAGTATAATCACACAGCATTAGTGAGGAGGACCACAAAAGCCTAAGTCTGCAACTGAGAAACAAGCGAGAGACCACAAGTGGCAATTAGATTAGCCGCAGCCTCATTCTACCCACATCTGCTTTACACTCAGAAATTGAAGTAGTCTGGCTTCCAGTCTTTCGTAGCATGATGATAAGAAATCATTACACACAATTAGTCAAGAGCCGTCTGATTAAGAAATAATGCTTCAGACAGGAATAGAGTTCGCAGGATTTCACTTTGAAAGTAACGAATGATTGAATTTAATTCGTATTGATCGTCAGCAAATTTATGTTTAAGTAACAACAGACTTAATTGTGAGAAGATTATTTTATTTATTGAATCCAACAGAGACGAATCTGAGGCTAAGGGAACTGATCTGTATCTTGCCTGGGGGGGAAAGCTCCCCGTTATGGCTCCTGACACATGGGTCTGACCCCAGCCAAAGCTCTGGACTTAAAGGTTTTTTTTTTGGGGGGGGAGAGAATGTGACACCCCAGATAGAAAGAGGCTTTGTTTGCCCTGTGTAACCAAGACATTCAGTCAACCACACGTAAAATAGTGCTCTTATTTTTATGAAGATCTTTTTATTGAGTTAATATATATTTATATGCACATGTAAAATGTATATATAAATATATATTAATATGCATCATTCTCATCATTCAGATTTTTAAAAAGTTGCTAAACGAGTCAGTATTAACAATACTGCGCAGTCTGTATGTCTCCTCTTATATCGCACACTGGCTGGTGATCCCCTCCACAGCCTTTCCTTCTGTCTGGAACCGAACGTGAATCTGATCACAGACATCTTCTCTCTCGCTCTGCTGGCTGGCAAAATCTCTCAGAAATAAACAGTCTCTACGGCTCCTCTGCTTCCTGCCAGCGCGCACACAGTGTTTTAAACCCCCTCCCTTTCATTTTAAACACGTTCTCAACATTTTAAACAGGCTCCCTTTCATTTTAAACACGTTCTCAACATTTTAAACAGGCTCCCTTTCATTTTAAACACGTTCTAAACATTTTAAACATTCTCCCTTTTTTATTTTAAATGCGTTCTCAACATTCTAAACACGCTCCCAACATTCTGAACACGCTCCCTTTCATTTTAAACACGCTCCCTTTCCCTGCTCTGCTTCGAGGGACGGGTTTTACAGCCGACTGTATGCTCTGATTCACCACGTGGGAAAATAAAATAAATACGCCAGTGTTCAAATAAACTCCCTGCGTATACCGTTACCTTTTAAATAAATTGCACTGATTTAGAGCGTATTAAATCCTGCTTTACTCTCCACGAATAGGCCAGAGATATGAAAAGAGGGTTTTGAGTGACAAGATGAGAAGTTTTCCTTTTTTGTGTTATAGACTTACCGTTGGTGCGTGTTGGTGAACATAATTGTGCGTCTGTGTTTGTCTGTGTGTTATATTTATCTGTGTGTGTGTGTGTGTGTATATTTATCTGTGTGTGTGTGTGTGTGTGTGTGTGTGTGTGTGTGTGTGTGAAACGTCAGTTGAAAGACCGCTGGAATGTGCGGGGGGCAGCGGATCAGGTGGCGCGATGACCTCGCCAGGTCTCAACAACACACACCTGCGTGCCCCCTCTGCTGACCCCGTGTGTGTGTGTGTGTGTGTGTGTGTGTGTGCATGTCTGTGTGTGTGTTTTTGATCTGGCTTTCCCATTGTGAGAACAGTGCATGAAAAGGAGAAGGGAGCAAAAAGAATTTTTTGTTTTTGATAAATGGTTTTAGCAGAATGTCAGCATCAGGGAGACAGTGTGGGGTTTCACTCATGGAGAATGTGAGGTCCTGTTTTCTTTCTTTTCTTTCCCTGGCCAGTGTGCCTTCAGCCAAGGAGAATCCCCCCAGTTCCACTTGTTCATAATATGACCCTAAGACTGAATTTGGGAATGTAATCCATTATGATTACCTAAAAAAGTTAGATAGTTGTACTCATTTAATTTCTGCCAAACAGCTTCTTAATGCTGGATAGCTAACACTAGATAGCTAATTCTACCACATCTGGGTCCTTTGTGACTCAGTGTTGCCCGATATTGATAATCTGCAATCCCCTCGCAGGTGGGCGTTACCACTCCAGGTCTGCGTATGTAATCAGAGAATGGCATATTCCTTAGACACACACGCACACACACACACACACGCACGCACACACGCATGCACACACACACATACGCACGCACACACACACACACACACACACGCACACACACACACGCATGCACACACACACACACACGTATATGCATATAACAGACAGTTGAAGGAAAAGTCATTAGAGACGCTAGTTTCCGTCTTTACCTATGCCCAGGCCACACAGTTTGATCCAAGTGCATCTGGGGGACAGTTGAGATGGGTGGAAAATATATGAGCAGTGGACCACTGGAGCTCCGACTATTATTTTGGATGGATGAGTCTGCGCGGGGGGGTTGGGGGGGGGGTGTGGGGGGGGGGTGGGGGGTGGGACTGTGGGCTGGCCCACCTTTGTTTTTCTTGTCTAATCAGAGCGGCGTTCCAGGAAAGTCTGAGAGAAACCCGATCGGGCCGACAGACACGGACTGATTTAGGGCCTGACTCACAGCCGCTCTCGTCCGCGTTGCTTTCGCTGAGCTGGGCGACGGGACGGGCTGTTCTGTCCACTGGATCGGGTCCACCTCAATTTGGCACACCTGATTCTACTAATCAGCAGCTCCACAAGATCTGTAGATCTCAGGACAGTAGATCTCCAGGAGCAGGGTCGGGCAGCCCTGCTCTAGCTGGTGAATGAGGTGTGCTTTGTTAGGGTCGGAGTAAAAACCTGTAGGACGTTAGATCCCCAGGAGCAGGGTTGGGCAGCCCTGCTCTAGCTGTAGAATGAGGTGGGTTTTGTTTAGGGTTGGAATGAAAACCTACAGGGCGGTAGATCTCCAGGAGCAGGGTTGGGCAGCCCTGGTTTAGACGTTTTAAGCGTGGACTCTGGGGGGGTGTATGTGTGAATTTAGCGGGATAAAGGTTTGTTTGGTGTAATAAGGCAGCTGCACAGTCCCCATCGGGCCTGGGCCAGTGTGCGTTATGCAAGCCGGGTCAACATCTGGAACCATTTGAGCAGTAATGTAACTTAATCACACGGACAGTAGCACAATTATTACCGGCTATTTCTGGGAACATCCACAATAGAAAAAAAAATAATAATAATTCGCTGTGGCTGAAAATGACGGAATTTTACAATTTTACGCCCTCATTGCTACGATTCTCACATTTTCTACAGTTCGTATGTGCCTTACTGACACCAGTGGAAGGGCAGAGTCAGAGAGTCCTGCTAGCCTTCAATCAGTTAAAATAATTTTGCTTTCTAAAATTGTGTACAGCATCTCATCTTTGTCTCTGCCTAGTAGAAAGCAATATGTCTCCTTTCAGCTTTCATGTTTTGTTACTACCAAGGTCTACAGAGGAATATCAGGAGGTGTACTTCCGTGTGCATCTCACAGAGGATGCAGCGTGCTTTTGTAGTGCCTGTCTGTTCCCTGTATGGGGCTGTAATTGGGAGGAAGCGATTGGGAGGTGTAGCGCTACCCAGATGGCGGATCGCGGGATGCAGTAAAGACTCCAGCTGGGGCCTCTTTCACAGAATTCTGGGACTCGGTTCCAAGGGTTTCTGTGAAACTGTAAAAAGATCCCCGGTTTCGGCATGCGCTGAAAGTTCCGGAACTCTTTGGTGATGTCATTCAGTGAAGGGCATTACTAGCGTGATATACACAGTTTAATACTTTTTTATTCTATAATTCACACTGAAAAGAGTAAAAATTGATAAAATAGGATTATTTTAAGTTTCTAAAAATGTAATGAATGATGCTGTGATTTATGTTAGTTGTATTATTAAAGCAATTTCATTTTGCCGTTATTCATGTTGGATATTTTATTAAAAGAATCTTTTTTTGTCCAAACAAGGGCATTTTTGGAAGATAATTGACGCCTACCACACATGGACTGGCTGAAGAAGCCTATAGAGTCAACTCATCTCATTTCAAAGCACTGACCAATCTTTCGTACTTTTGATCAATTTAATGACTGGGGTTTTCCTGACAGTGTTTTGCAAGCTGTGGAGACTAAACAAAACCAAGCACAACTGTATATTCCCTTTTTAACATTTCCTAACATGACATCTTTTGGCGGACAGGGAGCGATTCAGACAGCGGTTCAGTGTTGTTTTGCCATCTGTTGACACCTTCAATTTCACTCACACCTGCTGCGCAAAAGCCAAACACAGGCAGGCTCACAACATCTGTACGAAACTGAAAAGGAAAAAAAGATTCACCTAGCTCAAACTTCACAACTGGATGAGCCTGAACGAATC
This sequence comes from Anguilla japonica, assembly GCA_025169545.1. Lineage (NCBI taxonomy): Eukaryota > Metazoa > Chordata > Actinopteri > Anguilliformes > Anguillidae > Anguilla > Anguilla japonica. Next base: position 48,696,214 of record CM045892.1, on the reverse strand, counting down.
TCGGACTGCACTGGCGCTGCTGAAATCGATTCTGATCTGTAGCATCAGCTGATTTGAGTCTACATAAGTTATATTATAAACAAAGGGGTTTTGCTGAAATTCCCAACGTATTTCTTGGCGTCTGGATCCCGCAGCAGCGAATCTTTCGAAGAATGGCTCCTCGCTGCGGTGCACTTAACCTGTCACCATGACGATTACAGACGTAACAGGACACCTGCAGGAGCAGCTCTTCATCTTCAGGTGTGGAGCCCCAGACAATGCTCAGGCCTGTCTTCTCCTGTCACCTGTCCCCGTGTTATCCCTCACCCCCAGGTCCCGCAGGGTGACAAGGGATTAGCGATGCGGGTTTGTGTCGGGGTCAAAGGTCGTCGGCTTCCGTACCGGGAGCCTTGTCCATCTCCTTCTGAGCGCAGACAGGTAAATAAAACAAAATAAACGGTACTTAGTCCCTCGCGGAAAAGAGGGAAAGAACGAGGGACGGGAGGGAGGGAGGGAGGGAATCCGCTGGAGGAGAGAGAGAGCGTTGTGTGGAGAGGGCTAATGATGCGGAACTTCTCGCCCACCCCCCGCCCGCCCCGATGGCGTCTCCACAAAGCGAGCACGATTTGGGCTAGTAAAAACACACAAGTTAAAAACCCGCCGAAGCCTGAGTAACACAGAGTTATACACGCGGCCCTTTGCTGTGGTGGAGCTAGCCCTGCCACGGGTTCACCCACAGATTTTTATTTTTTTGTAAGAACTAAATGTTTTATTTTTCATGGCTCTATTTATTATTGTCCCGAAACTCACGGAGCGCCACAACCTTGTGGAGTGCTTTTCCATCCGTCTCATGACATCACAGCTGCAGTGTATTCTCAATGGAGCAATTTGCAGAAATTAAGAAAGAGCTTTTTCTGCTTAGAGCCAAAATGGAGGAGGAGTAAAGTTTTCAAATTATTTAATGCCAAAAAAAGCAAAGGCTTTTAAAGCAAGGCTTGCTGGGCGGGGGTCAGGAGGCTGTTCCAGGTGTCTTAGCCCCGCCTTCCTACGAAAGGCCATGTTTAGTTCATTTGCATCAGATGACCGTCATCTAATGACTAATGAGATTGCTTTTGCCAGGAGCTTTTTTGGAAACACGCAAATGGATCAACAGCGCTGCATTTAGGTAATACGACCCCAAAAAATGCCCAAACGTTTGTTTTTCTCTTCCCCCAATCTTTCAGTTAAATTTCATTTCTTTAATTTGCATTGCCATTTGTTCTTTTTTTAAACCTCTTTTCTAACCTCGTTTTTAACCTCTGCGTATTTCATTAAGGTGACGCAGTTGTTCAAAATCCTTCCAGAGAATTTTTCATTATTAAAGGTAAAATTAAACAAGATTGAAAAGGGACAATTAAATAGTTGGTAATGAGCAAATGACCATGTTCTCCTGGCTAAAAATACATTAACTGCTTGTGGAAACTGTTTGATTCCATTAAACAGAAGGTCAGTTTTCCAGGCCCCAAGGTCATTTCCAAAATATTATCATACAGTCGTGGGGGGGGGGGGGGGGGGGGGGGGGTACACCTGCACATATGATAGGAAAATAATTCAAACCTGTTTATTGAGTGGAATATTATAGATCAGATAGTGTGCAAACAATTTCAGCAAGCTGATTATTACAAAGAATCACTTCATTGATTTTTCTCATCATCCAAATTAGTCTTCCACTGAAAAATCACGGCCCTAGTTTGTGATGTTTACATTCATGCTGAGCAGAGGTGAAACTACTTCAGACATCCATGCTAATAACAGCGATATTGAAGTACAGCTACACTGTGGTGTACGCAGCAGTGTGGGAGGCGGGGAGGCCGAGGGCCGGGGGGGGGGGGGGGGGGGGGGGGTCACCAGCTTGGCAGGGCCCCGCTGCCCAAGGCCAGGCTGACTCCCTTTCACAGTGCCCGTGTGGAGCGAGGAGCTGGGAGACCTGGAGGCGTAGACTGGCTGAGTGGGAGAGGTGACCGGGAGGGCTGTGGGGGAGATCAGTTGTCGGGGACACCCTGCCCCCTGCCCCCCCCGGGTCCTTGAAGACCAGTGACTGCCAAAGGTGTGTGGAACAGTGGACCCTTTCTGGCACCGCCGTGGCCTTCGGGGGGGGGGTCGAGCGGGGCGTCCCCGGCCTCAACAGCCTCGGCATGCGAGGGAGGATGAAGCAGATGAAGGGCGGACCGTGTTCCCGTCACAGGATGTAGAACGTGCGCGTGGGGGGGGGGGGGCGAGAAGCTTTGAACGCCCGCCATGTTCCCTTCTTCGCCGCCACGAGCCTTGTCAGACAGCGAGAACGTGCGAAAAGGAAGAATAAATGAGTGAAAAAATGAAAGAGGGAAAGCGAGGGATCCGGGAAGGCGCTGTAAGGGCTCCTCTCCTCTCTTCCCGGGATGGGGGGAGCGGGGGGGGTGGGGGGGGGCCTGTGTTTACATCCCGCGCTCCCTACAGAGGCTCCCGCACCGCCTGTTTGACACGACCAGGGTAATGAATGAGCCTGCTTCGCCTCTGCCCCCCCCCCCCCCCAAAAGAGCGTCTGCAGAGGGGCTGAGTGTCTCCAGCACGGGGCCTGAGAGTCAGGGGGGCTTTGAGCGACCCAGGGCCCGCCTTAACACGGTGCTGGTGCTGAGAGCGAATCCCCTGTCTGCGGGACAGCGCCCGGAGTGGAACGCCAGGCCGAGGATCAACGCCAACTCCGTCTTCTCCCAAAAGAACAAGGCCGGCCTTCAGTCCTTCCATTAAGTGAATCTCACCGAGGGCAGTTTAGACTGGTCAGATAGAGGCGGACTGTCCTAATGTGCTTTGAAATAGAGACGCAAATATTTTAAATAGGGCAAATTAAAATTAAAAAAAGTTTTTTTGAAGTATTGCAACGCTTTCAATTTATGTTTTTGGTTCGGAGGGAGGATTTATTTTTTTGCCCCCCCCCCCCCCCTTTCAGCATAACAGGAGTGCAGAATGTCTTTTCTATCTAGAAGAGCGATAACAGTAATTTGGAGCGAGAGCGTTCCTCCCTGCTCATTAAAAAAGAAAGATGGCCGTTTTGGTCCCGCCCTGTTGTTGTGTGTTGCAGTGGAACTCGATCCAGATATTATGGCTGGACTTGGGCTTGTCTTTGCTGAGGTTATTTTGTAGCTCTTTTGAGCATTCTTGCGTGCGCGCGCGCATACGTGTATAAGGATGGTAATTCCGCCAAGGCCACCGCGGTCTGCGCAGCTCGGCCCCGTGTTGTTCAAACACGCCGGGGGCTGTCTGCTGTTTGGGAGAGAACTCTGTCCTTGTTTTTCTCCTTATCGCCGCGCGAGGACTGAGAGTTGTTCCCTCAGCACTAACTAATCATGGGAGCATTCCAGGCATGGCTGAGATGCAGGCCTGCACTGTGTAAAAACGGAATTAGGAACGGGACCGCGTCCGTGCGTCCACGGGACAGCTCGGGCATTGTTTTTCGTTTGTTTACGCGTCTCCTTTGGTCCTCTGAAGTGTGTGCGTTCCGCTCCTCCTCCTCCTCGTTTCGCCACGTTCTTTTCCGGCTCGTTTAGTTTTATACGGTCGGAAAAATAGAACCCGCGACCCGTGACCTGACCGTGCCTCCTCAAAGTTCTCTGGGCTGAAGATGACACTGATGACACTGGGGCTTGCGTCCCAGGAATCGCTATAGTTACTGTAGCTGTAGTTACTGTAGCTGTAGTTACTCTAGCTATAGTTACTATAGCTATAGTTACTCTAGCTATAGTTACTGTAGCTGTAGTTACTGTAGCTATAGTTACTGTAGCTGTAGTTACTGTAGCTATAGTTACTGTAGCTGTAGTTACTGTAGCTATAGTTACTGTAGCTGTAGTTACCTTAGCTTTAGTTACTGTAGTTGTAGTTATTATCTGTAGTACGTGTGCCTCGGGCCCGCTGGCACAGTAAAGTCTCGTTTTGGCCCCAGCTGGGCCTTTTTTCCCGCTGGTAATGCGGCTTCTGTGGCGCGTGCGGGCTCCCATGATGCACGGCCAGCCCGGGGTTAGCCTAGCTTCTGTGGCGCGTGCGGGCTCCCATGATGCACGGCCAGTCCAGGGTTAGCCTAGCGCGCTACGCTAGGTGCGCGCCCCAGATGATGAACGGCTTCTCGGGCAGATGGCGGGCCCGACTCTGATGGAGTCATGTGAGCCGACATACCGGGAAAACAGCTGAGGTGTATTTTAGAAGAGACACGCACGCGTGCGCTCGCACACACACACACACACACACACAGAGGCTCACACACACACAGACTCACACACACACACACACACACACACACACACACACACACAGACTCACACACACACACACACACACACACAGAGACTCACACACACACACACACAGACACACAGAGACTCACACACAGACTCACACACACAACACACACACACACACAGACAGACACTCATACACACACACACAGACACACAGAGACTCACACACACACACACACACACACACACACAGACTACACACACACACAGACTCACACACACACACACACCTCACAGGTGTTGGATTACCCAGGCGCGCGGGGTGTTTTGTCAACAGCTCGCCGACACCTCCCAGCACTGCACCTGGAGCTCACGTGGAACAGGGGGGTGACTGTGCAGGAGGTCAAGCCCCAGTGTGTCCTCCCAAACCCCCCCCACCCCCACCCTCTACTGTGCTGTAGCCTATGAGTCATTCTCCCCCTATTCTCCACTAAGTCTGCAGGCTATTTTAATTATTATTCCATTTTAATTTTAATTATCATTTAATTGTTTTAATTTCTTCTTGTCTTATTATTTGTTGTCTACAGTGTTTTTTTCAGACTTTTAATTTTGTTGTCAGTTTAAAAGCACATGATGACAAATAATGTCTGCACACGGCTTAATGCTCACCCCCCCCCCCCCCCCCCCAACAACAACAACAAAAAATTACATTTAATTTAATTTAATGATAAGCATTAAGCAGTATACATGCATACTTTCACTTAATGTGATTTGTCCTCAATCCAACCTTGCAGAGAGACGTTTTGGATGTGCGCAGTCTCTAAGCTTCTCTAATTTAAAAACAGCCATAAAGTGATTCACAGTTTTTCTTAGAATTTATTAAATATCCATTCGGCTGAAGCAGAGCTCTGTTATAAGTCCAAAGACTTGAAAAATTCCAGAGAAATTTGTCAAAGGAATTATATGCTTGCACATTTTGTCTGGGTTGTTCAACCTTACAGGAGATGTCAGGGTCCTTTTTATATTTACGCACTCGTTTATTGCTAGATGTGGGAGAGCTGTTTTGCCGTGGAAAACCGCACATCTCCTCTAACCAATTAGCTCCGCCCTTCCTCTTTAAGTTTCATGAGCGTCGTACCCGAATGTGATTCCGTTTAACTTGCCTGAGTGTTTGTCTGTGAACATAAAAGCATTATTTGAGTCTTCTGAGCCTGGTGTTTCACACCAAACCCCCGGCACGTTAACCCCTGGAGTCGGAAGATAAAGTTCTAAAGTTCCGAGCCTCTCTGAAGTTTTTTTTTTTTTTCTTTTTTCTTTCTTTCTTTTTTAATGAGGAGAGAAAATGAAGAGTGAAATTCCTGATTTGATCCAGGGCAGCTGTTGGCTGTAATGTCAAACTCCATTTTTGGAGACACTGAGAGGAGGGCAGTCACACTTTTCCCCAAGACGTTACGCACAAGACACCTCTAATAAAATCGGTGTCGCTCTTTTTTGCGAAGGGCTTGATTACATTTGGTTAATTAGAACAATAAAGGGATTAAGAGCAGTCATGTTCAATTAGCATACCAGCCTTGCTGCGGCAGACCGTTCCACAGAGCCAGGAGATCCAGTTACTGATAGACGGCTCCTTCCCAGACTCACCCGAATTACCTCATCTGCGCCGCGCGGAGAGCGCGAAGGCCTCCAGGTTTTGTTTCGGAGAACAAACTGGGACATTCTACGGGCAACAAAACACACCTCTGTCTGCTCCCGCCCAACACCGCGATTATATGTGTCTGTTCTCTGTGTCAGGATAACCAAAACAGAGTGTAATGTCACCGGTATCAGATGACATGCAGCCTCGGGGGAGATGGCGGGGGGGGGGGGGGGGGGGGGGTGACGGGCAGAGGGAAAGTAGGCTGCCGTCTGGTTTAATGAAGAACGTCCTGCCCTGGATAGTGCTTTTTTCTTTACCGTCATCGTGGTCGAGTTGTATGGGTATTCTTCCAAGAAAAAAAATAATAAAAAGCTAAGGTGGTTTACAGGGCCTTTATCCCGCGGTGCATCCTGCACCAGGGTCTGTGTTCGACGGGCTTGCTGAGGACTGTGGCCGTGCATCGTGGGGTTGCTGTGGTCCTCCCAATGAGAGGAGGTTTGCAGTGTTTGCGGTGCCAGCTGTCTGAACGGGTGCGGGTTTGAAAGTGAGGGCCTGTGACAGGTCTGAGCGGGAGATAGCGTTCCTGTGCCCGTCGAAGGCGCGGCCTCGCCGCCGCGGGGGTCAGCGGGAGCGTAGCTGTTTGGCGGAAAGAGAGGATGGGGTTCTCCGTGGCTCTCGCCGATCCGCCTCCTCCCCTCTCGCGTCTCAGCGCGGGATCATGCGCGGCGAGCGTCCGGCGGGCGGGTCGTGATGTCAGGGGTAAAGAATCACGTCGCGCTGTGCGGGAGGAGCTCGTCTGCAGATAACACCCCCCCCCGCTTTCCTGTGAGGAGAGGCTGTTTGAGCCGTGATCGTGGTGGGAGGTTTTTTTTTGCTTCGTCTGGATCCAGCCTATCACGGCTCAGCACGAAACCTTTACAAGCCTGTGGGACTGTGCAAATGACCTCCATTTTTTAGGAACGTGGTGTGCAGGCGGATTTCAGCATAGGCTCACCTTTGACCTGTTTCTCCTGTAGTGTATTCCTTCCTTCGATATACAGCGATACCTTTTCACAAACAGGTTTCTAGTGTATTAACGTGTTACCAGATATGGAAAAGAAAACAAAGCGCATAACTGAATGAATGAATAAATAAGAATAAGAATAAATAAAAAATATATCCCTTTGCTAATAGATTTTTTACTTGAAGGAACGTTGAGTGATTCCACTCAAAAAAGTTGTATAATGGCAAACCTGAACACCATATAAACCGTGGAGAGCCTACACTGAAAAGCCAGCGTGAGTGTGAGTGTGATCACAGCGCTGGACGCTCTGGCGTAGCCGTTCAGTCGACACTCAGAAGGGCGTCATTTCACACGGAACCTCCCCGTGCTGCTGACTGAGCGAGCGGAGAGGCGAGAGGCCTCAGCCTGAGGCGGGAGCGGGCGGAGCTCGTCCGGGCGCAGCGAGGCGAGAGGACCCAGCCTGGGATGGGAGCGGGCGGAGCTCGTCCGGGCGCAGCGAGGCGAGCTGACCGTTTGCTGATGTTGGAGCGGCCCGTGGCGGCGCAGCTGTGGGGCGTCTGGTCTCAGTGAGCGCGCTGGAAGGGGTGAAAGAAGCGGACGCTCTCTTTTTCTCCTGGTTTTTTTTTCCAGTGCCCACTTTGCGTCTGCAAGAATTGCGTAAACCAGAACTGCTGCGAACATTTTAACCAAGACCAAAATGTGTAAATGCAGAAGAGGACATTATTTACACGGGAAATTGCACTGTTCACTTGCGTAGTCAGGCCTCATAGCCTCGACCAACAGTCACAATAGCCTGGGACAGTAGCACAATGCAAAGGACGCAATGAGGTTATTGACACAGTTTCACAATAGCTATGCTGAGTGGAGAATATGTTTTTTATTCTGTGAAGTGTCTATGGAGCGATTCATGTTTTTAAGGGCAGATATAATTGGTGATAAGTGATTTTTTTTTTTGTTGGTTGGTGCTTTTGTCACTTGAGTTTTGGAGTGGGGTCATTTCGATTGTTTGATCCAATTACATTACAAGACAAACATTGTGGCTTGCTGTACCGCTTGGTGATTGGCTTTCTGAAGACCCCTCAGACTAATGACCTCACAGCGAACTGACTGGTTCTGCTTCTGTATGTGTTACACAACACTGATTGTGACTCTGAACTTCAGCTGAACCCGGCCCTCGTTCAGTAGGAGCGCTCTGCTCTGTCCAACCCCACGCAGGTCTGACCGTACGCACGTTTTCTCCTCTTACAGCGAACGTTCTGGACGCCATGCTGCTGAGGAATTCTGGGAAGGTGTCGATAGACGGGAGCAAGGATGAGAGTGGCGGCACAGCCTCTGTCTCTCCTCAGCGCCTGCTCTGGTGCCACTGCTACCACCACTGCCCCGAGGACTCCACCAACAACACCTGCAGGTACGCACACACACACACACACACACACACACCACTGCCCTGAGGACTCCACCAACAACACCTGCAGGTACACACACACACACACACACACACACACACACACACACCACTGCCCTGAGGACTCCACCAACAACACCTGCAGGTACACTCACTCACACACACACACACACACACACACACACACACACACACACAGACATATACCTGGCATAAACCACACCCACTCCTGACAGAAACTATTAATAGTCACCTGACGCACGTATCTTACAGACAAAGGCCCCACATGATTCTGTAGGATCAGTTACCTCCATCACAAACCATTAAGTACTTACACATTATCTCAAATCTCAAAAAGTACTGTTTGGCAATAGAGCCAGGTTTCTCACTGCAGAAACTAGGTTAGTCTTTGTGTTCTTTGTGTTTTTAGTGAAAGCAAAGCTCTTTCAAGTTCATTTCATTGAGCCTCAGGTCTTAATTCAGTTTTCCCTCAGTTACTGAAACGCAACACAAACAAAAACCGATGTGGCTAAGTACTGATTAATGTGACAGCTAGCAATAAACATACACTATCGAAATTAGATAATTAAATCAGCTGTGGTACACAAAAACTCCTGTTCATCTGTCTCTCGCCAGCTTTTATAATGAAATAAAATCAAATGGAACACTCATAAGGAACTTATTATAACAGTGGGGGAAAAAGATTTTGGCTGCTTTTTGTAATTACAGCAATTCATAGGCTCCGGGTCCATTTATAAGAAGCTTCTTTCTCAATAGAATAGAATATTTACAGAACAAATACTATTACCAGCTTAATTCTTTACTCTTAGGTGGCTATAGATCCATTTTGTTTTTCAGCACGTTATTCTATTCATTTCTGTAGAGGGTTTTTTTCCCCCCTTCATGATGAGCATGATGATTATTTTTGCTCTGATGATGATGATTTTGATGGAATTATTGGGGAAGATGATAAAGATTATTGGTGGAATTAATTTTGTGATGGCGATGATGATTTTAATTATGATAAAAATGATAAAGTTAGAATTTAAATGATTCCAGAGATGGTTATGATAACATAACACTTATTTATAATGGAGCTGATGGTGATTAAGATTATGATTGATAATTAGGAATATGATGATTATGATGATGATGATGATGATGATGATGGTGGTGATGATGAAGATGGCGATGATGATGATGATGATGCTTATGACAATGATGATGATAACAATGGTGATGATGATGATGATGACGATGAAGATGGCGATGATGATGATGACTCTCCTGTGCAGGACGGATGGATACTGCTTCACCATGGTGGAGGAGGAGGATGGAGGGTTTCCTGTCCACACCTCCGGCTGTCTGGGACTCGTTGGTTCTGAATTCCAGTGCAGGGTGAGTTACCCCCAGAGAATTAAAACTCATAACCACGAGCTCCAGCTGCCGCTCACTGCTTCCTCTATCTCACACCAATGTGGGGTTTATTACAAATATTAAAAAAAAAAAATCATTATTGGCGGGGATAAAAAAGGACATTTTATCATTAACATCAGTAGTTACGAGAACAAGGACAATCTCATCATGGCTGGAGCTCTGTCTGATGCGCTGATACACAGCCGGTCCAGGTGGACGCTCAGGATGTGATTTCCGGGAGACGGGTAAAAATAACTGCCCCACGCACGCGGTATCTGCCCCACGCACGCGGTATCTGCCCCGTGCGGCAGGAAGTGACCCGTGCGGCAGGAAGTGACCCGGCTGTGTCGGGGTTCACGTCAGATAAAAGTACAAAATGTCTGCATTTGTGTAGGTGATTTATTTATGTATTATAGTTATAGAAATGTGTCAGATCGGGAAGAGAATGTCTCAAGAACATATGCATTTCTCTCTGAAAGGTCGTGAAAAAAAAAACAACTTAGGTTTAAAGTCAACACACGTTGTAAAATAATTGGTTCTGTTAGGCAGAATAAACTGAAGCATAAAAGTTATGTTGCTATGTAAAGGTTGTGTAAGTCGCTCTGGATAAGAGCATCTGCTAAATGCCTGTAATGTAATGTGATGTAATGTAATGTAATGTAGTGTGATGTAATGTGATGTAATGTAATGTAATGTAATGTGATGTGATTTGATGTGATGTAATGTAGTGTAATGTAATGTGATGTAGTGTAATTCATAATGGTATGAGACTGTAAGCTTGTGTGTGTTTTCTTTGACAGGACACGGGGAACTCCCGCCTGAGGAGGGCGCTAGAGTGCTGCACGGATCAGGACTACTGCAACCGGGACCTGCACCCCACCCTGCCCCCGCTGAAACCGCCCAGTAAGGCTCGCTGGCTAACGCTAACGCTAATGTTAACCTCCATCTTAACCTCAGCCTGCAAGCCCAGGACAGGGCTGACTCTTTCTGGGCTCACGCTGAGGGATTTATTTCATTGATTGTCGTGGAGTTAAATCCTGAGAACGTAGACTTGGATCAAAATGTTGTTAGTCACGTGGAGTTCTGCAATTTATTAGCTTGGTTACGTCCAACATGAACACAGAATTTATCGTTGAAGAAATTCTACAAAATAATTGGGCTAAACAAATGTTTAGTGTCATTGGCTAACCCTCTGTGCATCTTAATTCCTATTCACGGTTTCTGTTTAATCACAGTTACCTATTTTGCAAATTTTGGATGGTTTGCGGAATAAGATTAAGGTCATATTCCTATTTAACAGTCATCCTGACTTTAGCCAGTTCTACCGTGCCAGTCAGAATAGCTCCTGTTGCTCTGACATCAATATTAGTCTTTGACTCAAACACCGCTGTAGCATAGTAAATTACAAACGTAAGTTCTCGATGTAGTTACCGTCCATGAATATTATCCTAGGCTGTTATGAATCGATATTTCTGTTATGGTGGTAAATTAATAGGAAAAGGGGTAAATGACTTCATGAAGTCTGGGGTTTTTTTTGGGTCCCGGGTTCTCTCTGCCTAACTGTTTGGATCATGTACCCCCAGGGCTTGGGTACTGTCAGTTTACTTTAATTTACAGTGCATAGCTATCTGTGGCATGTTGCCGTGGTTACTCTGAGTGCTTAGCAGATTCCTCTATCCAGAGCTGCTGTTTATTTGCACATCGCATCCATTTATACAGCTGGATGTTTACTCTAGTGCCTCGCCCAAGGGTACAGCGGGTCCCCGGTGGGAGTCGAACCTGCAGCCCCCTGGTTAGGAGCCTAATTGCGTAATTGGGTGCTTGGCACTGCCGCCCCGGAGAGCCGCGTGCTTCGCCCCAAGCACTGCAGACGGGCGGGGGGGTGGAGCTCACGGGACGGCCTTCTGTGTGTGTGTGTGTGTTGTGTGTGTGTGTGTGTGTGTGTGTGTGTGTGTGTGTGTGTGTGTGTGTGCGTGTGTGTGTGTGGTGTGAAGCTCGCGGGACGGCCTTGTGTGTGTGTGTGTGTGTGTGTGTGCGTGCGTGTGTGTGTGTGCGTGTGTGAGTGTGTGTGTGTGTGTGTGTGTGTGTGCGTGCGTGTGTGTGTGTGTGGAGTGAAGCTTGCGGGATGGCCTGTTTTCTCACTCTGTGATTGGAGGGACAGGCTCTCCCCGCGGCCCGCTTGGGTTTGTGTGCAGCCCTCCACTGTGTGGCCAGTGTGAAGCTGGGGGGAGGGGGCGGGACCTCACTGGGGCCGCCTCCAGAGCGTGTCACAGTAAGACTAGAGTCCCAGAGAAAAGGGACAGAACCCCCCTGGACCCCGCCAGCGGTGTCACCCGGCTGAAACACGATCACAGCCGCGATCGATCAGCGCTCAGATTCCTCCTCCTCCGGGGTGCATCCAGCCGATATCAGGGACAGAGGGGGCGGACGCCGTTCGTCTGAAACGGTTTTCACGCTTCGCGGCGGCAGAATAAGCTGACCGTCCGTGTGACCGTCACCGTTCACGCTGACAGACGGTGGGGATTTCCCGTTCATTATGTACGCAGTATAACACTCAGGACTGACTGGTGTCCGCGTGTGTAGTATAACTAGTAGGGACTGATGACATAAAAAGTTCATGGGTTGTAGCCTTGAGCACGGTACTTAACCTGCATTGATTCAGTATATACCCAGCTGCATAAATGGATGCATGTAAATGCTACAAAAAAATGTCACTCTGGATAAGAGCGTTTGCTAATTCTGATGCGTTCTGCCCTCTCTGTCCTCCCCCCCAGCCTATGTGGACGGGAACATTCACCACATGGCTCTGCTGATCTCCGCCGTCATCTGCTTCATCATCCTCGCCGTCATCCTCATCTTCGGCTACTTCTGGTGAGAGCTCGCCCGCGCGATATCCTCCGCCACCTCACACCTTGCACGGTCGCGTAAGTGCCCACAGAACTCCCCGTCGCACACATCGTGCACAGAGGAGAAGATAATCACCCATGCCTACTGCTCCGACTACACAGCTGGCTTTCATTAGGCCCTAACGCACACATTAGCACTGTGTTAAAAAGAGAAATTGCAGTGTAGTCAAGTGGGCTCAGAGGATGAAGCGTAAGTGTGGAGTAATTCAGAGTTTAAGGACATTTGAAGTGGACAGTTGGCCCTTATGAGATTATCTAATAATCACTTGAAGTGAAATGATTTCGACTTGACAGCGCCCCCCTGTGGTCACGTAGGTACAAGCGGCAGGAGTCCCGGCCGCGATACACCATCAGCCTGGAGCAGGACCAGACCTTCATCCCGCCCGGGGAGTCGCTGAAGGACCTGATCGAGCAGTCCCAGAGCTCCGGCAGCGGCTCGGGGCTCCCCCTGCTGGTGAGGGAGCTGCACTGCACCTCCAGCTCGCCCTCACACCCGTGTGCATTTCATATGGAGCCAATGATGTACAAAACGATGTCATTTTCTCTAATCACCGCACGCAAAGGACCAGATAGCCCCTGTTTTAATGACACACGTGGTAACTGCTCGATCGCCCCTGTTTTATGGGGGTATAGCTCGATAGCCCCTGTTTTAACAGTACTTGTGGTTAATAGCTCGATAGCCCCTGTTTTAATGACGCTTGCGGTCATGAGGCGCTGGGTTTGGACCCAAAGCGCTGAACCGCGGTGTGAATGACCAGCGCCCCACGTCCACAGGTCCAGCGCACCATCGCCAAGCAGATCCAGATGGTGAAGCAGATCGGGAAGGGGCGGTACGGCGAGGTGTGGATGGGGAAGTGGCGCGGGGAGAGGGTCGCCGTCAAGGTGTTCTTCACCACCGAGGAGGCCAGCTGGTTCAGGGAGACGGAGATCTACCAGACTGTGCTGATGAGACACGAGAACATCCTGGGTACGAGGCTTTAACACGGGCACAGGCACACACACACACACACACACACACACACACACACACACACACACACACACACACACTCTCTGACACACACACACACACACACACACACACACACTCTCTCTCTCACACACACATACACACACAGGCACACATACACATATACACGCTCGCACACACACACACACACACATTAATATGACCTTTGAACATTATGACCATTATATATAATATCATATTATGAATATTATGAATATTTCTGCATATTCTGTTGACACTACTGCACTAGATTGATGTGTTTGTGCTCATTTTTACACACGGTGTATATGTAGGTGCATACTTGCAATGATACATCAGTGTCTGTATAGATACCAATACGACAGTCAGTACAATGTCTACATTCAGACATTACGGTTTACGTAAATATATCAGTATCCGGATTTATTAAAGCAATATGTCAGTTTATGTATATATAAGGCATTTATATACATTAATGTCTGTATATATAAAGACAAAACACATGGCCAACTATGCAGCACAAGATAAGCCCATGTATATATTCAAGACAGGCTACACATGCAGTGTAACTGAGACTAATGTTTTTTTCTCTCTTATTTCCTTCCCAGGCTTCATAGCGGCGGACATCAAAGGCACGGGCTCCTGGACGCAGCTCTACCTGATCACCGACTACCACGAGAGCGGCTCGCTGTACGACTACCTCAAGTCCACCACGCTGGACACCAAGGCCATGCTGCGGCTGGCCTACTCGTCCGTGTCCGGCCTGTGCCACCTGCACACGGAGATCTTCGGCACGCAGGGCAAGCCCGCCATCGCCCACCGCGACCTCAAGAGCAAGAACATCCTGGTGAAGAAGAACGGCACCTGCTGCATCGCGGACCTGGGGCTGGCCGTCAAGTTCATCAGGTCAGAGAGAGAGGGACTCTGAGCGGCGAAGGGTTTGGCCGCAAAATGAGCTGTTTCTGCAGTCAAACGAGCTCTCAGAACAACACAGAACGCCTTTAGCTTTTTAAGAGGGAAATTACACTTACTTTTCAAACGCAACATTTTATGATCTGCTAATTCAAAGATCTTTTTATACGCGTGCTTTCAAGAAAAGACACTTCAGAGGAAATATTAGCCTGGCAAACTTGTGATTTTCTCATTAGAGAGCACTTCATTTGCACTGAACGTGTTTCGTATCTGTGCTATTTCATTTGCTTTAATTTTTGAGTATAAATGATCTTCACGTTATAATGAAGGTGTTTTTTAACACTGAAGGTCGCTTGAGGAGTGGAGAGTAGAGAGAGAGAGTGAAAGAGAACTCCTCGTGCGGTGTTTGAGTTGGCTGTGTCTGAGCGGGCTCCTGTTGATAGAAGCCAACTGACGTTTACCAACTGTCCCCGCTGTTTCCATGCCGACAGCGACACGAACGAGGTGGACATCCCACCGAACACGCGCGTGGGGACCAAGCGCTACATGCCCCCCGAGGTGCTGGACGAGAGCCTGAACCGCAGCCACTTCCAGTCCTACATCATGGCCGACATGTACAGCTTCGGCCTCATCCTGTGGGAGATCGCCCGGCGATGCGTCTCCGGAGGTGCCCGCCCACCCCGCCGGAGCCGCGCTCTGACTGGCCCGGCCCTCTCACCGTGGCAACCATGTCTCCGCCCCCTTTCTCAACTGTCTCGCTCATAGCCGTTTGGCTCTCTAGTCTTTTTCCTGCGTAGGTTAAACAAAAATAGAAAATGAAAAGTAAAAAGATATTCCCTATACAAGTCAAACATTTGGGCTGTGACTTTCCCAACTGGGTTGAATGTTTCCGATTTAAAAAAACGCCCCTTACGTGTTTTTTTCTGAAGCCTGCATCATTTTTTTCCAAAATAAAAATTATTTTCTTCAAATTTGGCAGGAGTGCACTTACATTGCCAATTCATGTACTGACTTAACAAACTGATAACAGAAAAGCTATAAGTAATGAAACTACAGTAAAGATCATTTAACATCTAAACGACAAACACATGAAATTGCCATGGACTATAAAAGGTCTTTATTTGTTTATGTATTAATGCTAATGTTACTCACTCCCCCCTCTCTCTCTCTTTCTCTCTCTCAGTATACTCTTTCTTGTGACGTCTATCTTTAATCTAAATCGTGTGGTTGGGTTCGGTGTTTTTTACGCGTGTTAATGTGATGGTGATGGATGCGTTTTTAAAAATGCCTGATCCTGCAGGTGTAGAGGAGAATCATGGGGCTGTGATGGCCTAGCGAGCTGTTACTGATGCCGCGGGCCTCTGCTGGGGCGTGAGGCGATAACGAGGCGCTCTGGTGTTCCTCACAGGCATCGTGGAGGAGTACCAGCTGCCGTACCACGACCTGGTGCCCACGGACCCGTCCTACGAGGACATGAGGGAGGTGGTGTGCATCAAGAGGCTGCGGCCATCCTTCCCCAACCGCTGGACCAGCGACGAGGTACGGGCGTGTGCACACGCAAAAACACGCATCACACAAACACGCACACGCAAAAACACGCATCCCACACGCAAAAACACGCATCACACGCAAAAACACGCATCACACAAACACGCACACGCATCAAACACGCACACGCATCAAACACGCACACGCAAAAACACGCTCTCCCACACGCAAACACGCTCTCCCACACGCAAACATGCATCACACAAACACGCACACGCATCACACACGCAACCACGTGCATACACACATACACGCACACGCAAAAACACGCTCTCCCACACGCAAACACACTCTCTCCCACACGCATCACACACGCTCTCCCACACGCAAAAACACGCATCACACACGCAAAAACACGCTCTCCCACACGCAAACACGCTCTCCCACACGCATCACACACGCTCTCCCACACGCATCTCTCCCACACGCAAACACACGCTCTCCCCACACACACGCTCTCTCCCACACGCATCGCACACGCTCTCACTCTCCCACACGCAAACACGCAAAAAACACACGCTCTCCCCCACACGCAAAAACACGCTCTCCCACACGCAAACACAAACACGCTCTCCCACACGCAAAACACGCTCTCCCACACGCAAACACGCTCTCCCACACGCAAACACGCTCTCCCAAACACACGCTCTCCCACACGCAAACACGCATCACACAAACACGCTCTCCCACACGCAAACACGCATCACACAAACACGCATCACACAAACACGCACACGCATCACACAAACACGCATCACACAAACACGCATCACACAAAAACGCATCACACAAACACGCACACGCATCACACACACACGCACTCATATAAGCAAACACACACTCCCACGTGCAAACACGCACTCACAAGCGCAACCACATGCATACACACACACACACACACACACACACACACACACACACACACACACACTCGCATGCACAGTGGGAAATTGTCTTATATTTAGATTTTCCTTTTAATTCTACTCGGCTGAAGTTAACAAAGCTGTCACCTTTTTTTGCATCGCCTGTGTTTCTCTCAGCGAGTGGAGATGCACAACACTGAGCAGATAAACAAGAATGTTCTAGTTAGAGAAGGTTCATGTGTGGGTGGTGTCTCCCATATATAACATGGCTTGAACATGTCTGATTGAACAGTGAGCCATGCAGTCATTAGGCTGGTGTGTGTAGCTGCCTACATCTTAGCCCCCACTGCAGAACGCACCACACTGTATTGTTCTGAAAGAAAACTTCTCTCACGGTGTTATTTCAAAGTAAGCATAACTCTAATTAGTAAGAAGTGTGGGCAGAAATATTTGAGATATTTTTGAACTGAGGTATGAAATGGAGGAGGAGGAGGAGATGGTCTTGTGTTACTGTTCCAAACGTTTTAGCTCAAAGCTTTGTTTTATACTCCATGCACACACACACACACACACACACACACACACACACTGTGTCTCACACACACACACACACACACTCTCACACACACACACACTCTCTCTCTCACACACACACACACTCACACACACACACACACACACACACACACACACACACACTCACTCTCTCTCACACACACACACTCACACACACACACACACACACACACACACACACACACACACACACACACACACACACACACACACACACACACACTCTCTCTCTCTCTCTCACACACACACACACACACACACACACTCTCTCTCACACACACACACACACACACACACACACACACACTCTCTCTCTCTCTCTCTCACACTCTCACACACACACACACACACACTCTCTCTGAGCGGTGTTTGCTCTGCCCTCAGTGCCTGCGCCAGATGGGGAAGCTGATGACGGAATGCTGGGCCCATAGCCCCGCCTCCCGGCTCACCGCGCTGCGGGTGAAGAAGACGCTGGCCAAGATGTCCGAGTCCCAGGACATCAAGCTGTGAGGGGGGGGAGGTCTCCATGGCAACCCCGGGCACCCCCCCCCATCCTCTCCACCCTCCCCCCTCTGATCCCACCCCTCAGAGCCGCCTCCCAGGAACTGTCCAGACAACGGCTGAGGAGGAGGAGGAGGACCCCTGCTGGGGACGTACCGGCCTAACCCCCCCTTCCCTAAACCCCTCACCCCTCCACCCCGAACGCCTCCGTTTTGCTTCGGAGCTGCAAGGACAGACGCCGGCGAAAGCAAGCGGGCTCGGATTCGCTTTCCGTGAAAGCTCCAGCGAGCATCGGTCAGGGGCCACCGCCGGGGGGGGGGACGGCGGAGGAAGCCGCCTTTTTACCCACAGTCCTCCGCTCCCTGTTCAGCCGCGGCAGGGTGCAGGGAGGGGCGGCCGCGGGGAGAAATTCGCTCAGACAATCTGAAGCCATTGCACAGTGTTCTTTCTCTTCTTCTTCTGTTCTGTGTTCTCCTTTCTGTTTAAGATCGCATTTCAGCCACTCAGAGGGGGAGAACCCGCGTTTGAGTGATTGTAGCGCACCGCAGTACAGGGTCCTTCTGCCAGTGGGCAGCTCAGCGCCTCGCCCGTGGGTTTGGGGCGGGCTGGGCGTTTGCTTGAAGAGATGCTAGCCACAGATGCTACAGATACATGTGGGTAGAACTTCACAAAGACCTGCTATCACATAGTCGACACAGGCTGTCACCTAGTTTACACAGTCACCATGGCTCTAGCAATCCAACACTGTGTGCCTTCAGTACAACCTTAGATTCAGCCTTAGAGAAGCCGTCGTCCCCTCATTGAAGTTCAGTAAAATGAAATGAGACGTGTGACGATACTTTGAAATGTAATTTCAGTGAACATGAAGGATCAAAACCCAAGTAAATTATAAGATATGAATGTAAAAGGCATTCTGCATTTGTACACATGTTTATCTCTAAATTTCACAGACGCAATCAGCTCAGTGCATTTCCTGGGATGTTTGTGAGATCGGCAGCTGTATTACGATATACTATCTTGCCAATGGTTTTGAAAAAACTAATGTTGGGAATACTAAATCTGAATATTACGGATAATCAAGGTGCAGTACCATGTGAGCACGGTACTAGTGTTTTACTGGCCAATTTAAATATTTCTCTTGAAGTACTGTACAGTTTTATATAAAGTACTTTCTCATAAGACAAGTTCTTACATGATTCCAATTGGTCAACTAGAACTGTCACTATAAGGGAAATTAAAAAAAAAAAAAAAACATTGTGTTTGTGAAAAGCAAGCCAGAATCATCCTTATCGTAATCTTCTTTTAATCCTCTTAAAATGAGAAATTCATATTGTGGCAAGAAAATAAAATATTGTTTTGGCAAGAAAATAGAATATTGTTTTTGCAGTTGACTTTCAGTTTATTTCAGCAGTTTGTGTTAAGGAAGAAGGGTTGCCAGTCAAGGTTAAACCCCACACTTTTCCCACTGTCACATCTGTGCTAAATGAAAACGTGTTAGTGCTGTGAACTCTGCGGCGGCTGGAGTGTTTTTACCGCACTACCGAGTGTTTTTTGGGACAGAGCGCTGAAGGGAGCGAGCAGGATTTGATCGCCTCGGTTACAGCACCGTCATGCTCCGTTTCTTTGGTAACAGTGTTCCCCGTCTGAGGCTTGCAGATGGAGACTATGCGCATCACGTCGGCCATTTTAGATCTTAGGGGCTGTAGTTCTTTTGTAGCTAGTTTTCAGACACTGATGCCAAGGTTACCCGCACCAGTTTTTTTGAGTAAAAATGATGATGGACTTGAAGTTTTGTTTTTGTTTTTTTTTTATTGTGTACAGAATTCTCTCCCTGCCCATGGCTCGTGCCTTATTTAATCTGTACATACCTGTAAATGAGAGTGAATGTATATGTTATAAGCGATGTATGTATCAGGCTTAACATTCCCCTAATAAATGGTTTCAGTCTCCATGCTGTTGTGGTGTCTGCAATATCCAGTAGCGTTTGGGATTTTCAGTCGTCTTCACCATGGATGGAAAGCCCAGGGGTCAGAAATTAAAAGCCCCGCCATGTATTCCCAAATTAAATTAAAAGTTTCCACCCATGAACTAAGCCAGCTGTGAATGGCAGGACAGAACTGGTTGAACTTTGAACTTCGGTGTGAGGAAATACAGTGGTGACAACATTTAAGTTAAAATAAAAATAAATGTGCTGGAATAACCAACATGGTTAGCAAGAATTCTCTCCCAAAAGAAAACTGCTTCATGCCGACACCCTTTCAAAATAAATAGTCAACATACACACGTACATAACCAAGAAAAATGACTTTGGCAAAGACATTTGCCCCATTTATGCCATGTACTGATATCCAAAGATTTAAGTAATTTTAAAAATAAAGTTTCCTGTATTTATGTCTATTAATTCCTCCTCATTTAAAATAAAGGCCACATTTATTTGCTACATTACTTCTGCAGTTTCTCTACCTTGGAAATGATCAATGTCAAATGACCAGAAACACAAATTAAAAATTTAGGGAATTGCCTTAAAATCCTAAACCATGAAAAACTGAAAACTATTATGTCATCATTTGACATTTAACAGGAATGGGTAGGAATACTAAGGATGACATCACAATAAAGACAAGATTTACTCCGTGTTCAGAGTTGCTTATAAATATAATTTATTACTTGTTTAAAAATTCTTTCTTACACTTTTTACAGAACTTGACAGAGGGGATGCAAGCATTTGCAAGTATCAGTCATGAAGCGTGCCAAACAAGAATGGATCACATCCTCACTTTACAAATAATATTCATCATAATGGTAAAATAATGCTCATATAATGCACTTGCTAGCACTGTTCTATTAGTACATTTTGTTTATAAAGGATGCCAAGATTGCATAGTAGACACGGCTTTAGAAAATCGGACAGCTTTTATAAAGAGAAAATAAAATAGACAAAAAAACAAACGTACAAACTACTAAAACTTTACTGCAGTTAAATATACTGAAACAAATGGTAAAAATATGTCTGATAGTAGACGTCTGTACATCATAACGCATTTACATACTTCATTACCTAAACACAATATTTTACTCTTTACGGGCCTTTCCCCCCCCGCCCCCGTTCCTGTATCTTATTTTTCGGCTTGTCGAGGCCAACATGCGCTCTGCCCAGCCGAAACTCCGCCCCTCAGCAGCTGGACAATGCCCGGCATGACCGGGCGGCATAACAAGGAACCAAAAACAGCGAATTGATACAGAAAATATCACAACTGTTCACCTCAAGTTTTTCTGAAAAAAATAAAATAAATGGTTTTGGGGGTTTTTGAAAACACCCCCGGAAATACGTCCTTTCGCTTCGGAGCAGTTTGAACGGTTGAGCCTTTTTTTTTTCAACATCAGCATGTATAGCCTGTTCAATCCAAGGATTTTTAAAGGCCTGGACTACAATGAGACCGCTTCACCTTTCAACCGTAAAACATGGCAGCTCCCCCTAGTGGGCGTGACACAGAATATCAATACAACCATTTGCCTACGTGCACACCAATATAAAGGACTGGATCATTTTCCTTGTATTGATTCAATAAATTAGGGGTTTTGTAAGTTGCTGTTACAAGCATAAAAATAAATATAAAATTAACTCCTAAGATGCCCATTTGTCTATTTTTTTTCAATTTATTTTAATTTATTAGTAAATATATATTGTATATACCTGTGAAATTGGAATGTATAAACACCTATATTCACTAATATTCTTTCAGAGTGACCCTGCAAAAGTACCTTAGAAAACAAACCCATATAACTGGTTAGGGGACATCATTTAAAACAGAAATAACCATAAAATTCTGATATGTTTAATCGGTAGATTCTTAAGAGTTTTGATCTTTTTATTCTAATGTATTCTCTCATATAATTCATACCTGGGATGTCACTGTTTGGTTTATTTGCATAACTTCCAAAAACTGCCCTCTAAAAACAACTGCAAGCACAAAGTCACAAACAAATGAAGGATCAGCACAGATACATGTCCTTGCTCCAATAAAAAATAAAACGTAATAAAGGTACATCAGTACACATTTGGCTGGATAGATGCTTTGTTTTGAGAATAAATGTACATGTTCTAAGACCTGGCTTAAAATCTGGGTGACTGGACCAACAATTTGAAGAAATTTCATGTTCATTCTTAAATTAGTTTAATTACCATTACCATTTCAATGAAGTGAACTTGACAGATTAAACTTTTAAACTAGTCCATTAAACATTTTTTCTTTTTCTTAACATTCTTATAACCATCGGAAATGATTTAATTTAATCTGTAAAAGGATGGGAATGAGTTTAGCTGAGACTCTTTTTAAAACTCTCAGTACCGGTGACTGGAATATTGCTTGTGACTAATGGTACCCAGCATGCTTTGCTGTTCACCGTACTGGAGAGAGCGATCTGTGCGTCGGGTCAGCTTCACGTTTGGACAGACGGGGCAAAGCAGCCGTCTTCGCCACGCTCTCCCCTCACTGTGAATGAAGACCTTACGGGTCCAGGCGCATCACACTTGACACAGGAAAATAAAATGGCGAGTGCTCAAATGCACCTCTGTTCAACAAGTCGGCAGGTAGGCAAAAAAAAAAAAAGCGTGACTCAAAGAATTAGATTCCCCACCAACCCCGGTTGAACTAAAAAAAAAAAATAACAATGATATTAATGTTAAAAATAAACAAGAAAAGTATCACAAAGTACTTGGTAAATGAGTATTTACATACTGTCGTTTGATTTTGTATCTGGCAAAAGGAGGACGGCTTGCTTCTATAGATGCTATTCCTCGGTGTGTCCATTAGGTGGCGCCAGAGAACAGTGAATGTAATATAACAGACGATAAAGAAAAAAAGATATACAGGCACAATATATTGTTGCATAAAATAACTGAAAAGGAAGAAAATGATAAATGCATATAAATAAATGTGATACACATACATATATGTAAATATATGTATGAATTGAGTACTTGAGTTTCCATAGAAATAAATGAGAAAGAGGGCGAGCACAAGATGTGATATTTCTGGAGAAAAACAGGTGGAGATCCTGGTGCAGGTGAGAGAGGCTGTATTTGGTTCTCCATCAGACACCTGCACCACTGGGGGAGGGGGGGTGACGCCCACCCCCTCCTCTCCACCCCTGAATCCCCCCTCCCCCTCTCTGACCCTCTAACCACACCACCCCCCCCCCCCACCCCCCCTTTCCCTGTTACTGAGTATCCTACGTGCAGTAATGTCCAGAGTAGGAGGTCATCCACATAATATGGACGGCAGTATAAGGCGTTTCCTAGGAAACTGTATAAAGAAAGACAAGAACTGTACCAAGGAACGTACAGGTAAGGCTAACGAGAAGATCCTCTTTTTTTTTGTTTGTTTGTTTGTTTTTGTATCGTAGTCTGGGGTTTTTTTTTTTTAATGTTTTCGTTTTTGTTGTCTTTGCTGTTTTTTATTTAAAAAACAAGAGTAGGCAGTAGCCCCACTCATGAAAAGATCACACACAATTGTCTAATTATTAAATTTTTAGTTTTCCTCTTCAAAGTCATTAACGTGCTCTCTCTGGGGGGGGTGGGGGTGTGACTGCAGTCTGCGAGTCGGTTCGCCATGCCACCCCCCCCTCCCCTCGAGAGGGGCCCCCCTGCGCGGGTCCAGGGGGCGGGGCCGGGGGCCGTCAGTGTTCCGTCATGGTGGGCACGGTGTTGTCGTGGCGACCCATCTCCTCCAGCACGGCGGCCAGCCGGTTCAGGTTGCCGTCGGGGAAGTGCTGGGCCTCCCACAGGTCCAGGATCACACCGGTCGGGCTCGACTTGGTGGCAAAGTAGTTGAGGTACCTGCGCAACACAGAGAGCCACAGGTAAGGGAGGACAGTCACAGGTAAGGAAGGACAACCACAGGTAAGGGAGAACAGTCGCAGGTAAGGGAGGACAGCCACAGGTAAGGGAGGAAATTCAGAGCTGCACTGAGGCCAGGCAGCGACACTCTCCTGGAAGCCCTTTCGAGAGCAGCTTTAACCAAACAGCAGCAGGGACCACTGCGGCACTTGAGTTAGCAAGCTGGCTTTTCCCAGACTTCAGAGTCTGCACAAATTCAAACAGCATTAACTCCAAAACTGGGACACTGGTACCCCTAGGGCCACTTGGGCTCAAATGTTAAGTAACAGATTTTATTTAATACTTAATTTATTCATTCATACATCTATTAGTAATATATCTACATTTATATTTAAAAAATAAAGCACTTAAATACTAAAAACTCTAGCATTTACTTAAGGTCACACATCCATGTCGTAACTGATACTGCTCATGCAAAACCCGATATCTTTTTACTTTAACTTGGTCACCCTATGTAAATTAATTATTTAAATTAATATCTGAATAATGCATACAGTGAAATAAGCTCGGAAACCACTCTCAGATTGAGCAGACACATAAAATCTTTCATACTGCCACATTACAACAAGCCAGTCTTCAGGCTGGGGATCTGAAGGGGGCGGGATCTGCAAAACTGGGCGTTGAGCATCGAATATGAATCAAGATTCAGCAACTGCACTTCCTATTTCTGGCCTCAAATGTTTTCAGGAGCATATTTTAGCAGAATGTTTCGGTGGAATAAGAGAAAGTTTATCAACTGTCCTCCATTTTTGAGACCTGCACCAGATGCCCTCATCTGCATAGATTAAGGGCGGAGTTTCAGCTTCCTGTTTCCTGTTGATACAGGTGAGGGACAAGCAACATGGAGAACCTCTTCAGGGTTTTAAAAAAATCCCAAAGAAACATGACTTTGGTTGCATTCAAAATTCAACCTGATGCCGCCGTCTAAAAACCTACTCGTGGCCGTTTGGAGAGAAACGGCGGCGACGCCGCGTTGCGTTTGTCACTGGAAACCGTCGCAGTGCTGGAAAAAACCATGGAAACGACGCAGCCCACGTCTCCGTATGCACTGGTGAGCTGATCGTGAGCTCACCCTGAAGCTGGCGGTGTTGTGGCCCCGTGTGGACGCGCGGCGCGGAACAGATGGTCCTGGTACGCACCTCACGGCGAGCAGGTGCGCGCGCGCGCGCCGCATCACCACAGAGAGAGGAGGATGCTGGGATTTTAGTGCTCTTCACTCTCTGTCCAAATGCCCACTCTTCCCAAAAACCACCGAAACACCCCTCCTTCCCCCGCCCCCACCCCCGCCCCCGCGCATTCTGTTTCCTCCGATAAGCCGCCCCCTGCTGGGATGTGAACTCGACGGTGGAAGAAACGCCGTTTGTTTGGTTCTTCCCCCGCAGACGCCGTGAAAAGAAAAATGGCGTGAAGCTCAGCTCCAGGATCCCATCGTCTGCTCTCCTCTCCTTTCATTCTCTCCCTCCCTCCGTCTCGCTCCACCGCTCCGTCCGCTCGTTTTGCCGTCTGCGTCTTAAACGCATCTCTCCGGGAGCGGGAGGCTCCTCTGCGTTCAGAGAAACGAGGGCGGCGGGGGGGCTTTCTGTTCCCTGTCCTCTCCGGAAATTCAGCACTTTTCCTGGACGCAGCCCTGCAGAAATCCTGTTTTCTTTTTTTTTTTTTTTTTTGCTGA
Organism: Anguilla japonica; assembly: GCA_025169545.1. NCBI lineage: Eukaryota > Metazoa > Chordata > Actinopteri > Anguilliformes > Anguillidae > Anguilla > Anguilla japonica. The sequence goes on along the minus strand of CM045892.1, from coordinate 48,670,666 downwards.
TTGTGGTGGGAGGAAGGGGGCGGGGCTTGTGGGCCCAGGGTGCAGTGACCGTAGGAACGCTGTCTCTGTGGGTGTGGGTGAGAGAGAGAGAGCGAGGCCTCACCTGTCCAGGCTGAGTGTGTGAGAGAGAGAGAGAGGGCGGGGCCTCACCTGTCCAGGCTGAGTTTGTGTGAGAGAGAGAGAGAGGGCGGGGCCTCACCTGTCCAGGTTGAGTTTGTGTGGGAGAGAGAGAGAGGGCGGGGCCTCACCTGTCCAGGTTGAGTTTGTGTGAGAGAGAGAGGGCGGGGCCTCACCTGTCCAGGTTGAGTTTGTGTGAGAGAGAGAGAGAGGGCGGGGCCTCACCTGTCCAGGCTGAGTTTGTGTGGGAGAGAGAGAGAGAGAGAGGGCGAGGCCTCACCTGTCCAGGCTGAGTGTGTGTGAGAGAGAGAGAGAGAGAGGGCGGGGCCTCACCTGTCCAGGTTGAGTGTGTGTGAGAGAGAGAGAGAGAGAGGGCGGGGCCTCACCTGTCCAGGTTGAGTGTGTGTGAGAGAGAGAGAGAGAGAGGGCGGGGCCTCACCTGTCCAGGTTGAGTTTGTGTGGAAGAGAGAGAGGAGAGGGCGGGGCCTCACCTGTCCAGGTTGAGTTTGTGGGCCAGCATCCTCCAGTCGTTCCCGCGGGTCTGCGGGGCGTCCAGGCTGCCGCACAGCTTCTGGCGGATGGACAGCGGGATGCGGAAGGCGTTGGGTCCCACCAGCGTGGTGATGCTGCTGGCCGGGTCCATCAGCGAGGTGTCGATGCTCTGAGTGTCCTGCGGGGGGCGACGAGAGAGACGGTGTCAGCGCTGCGGAAACAAAGACCTTCTGCTCTCCTGCTCTCACAGCGCTAACGTAGCCAACAAACGCCCGGGACAGACCCGCCAACGTTCATACAACAACAACAAAAACAATATGAGAAATGAGGCTGTAATTTGGGTTTAAAACATGCATAAATTGTAGGTGTTTCAGACAAGCTTTTCTGGTGAAGTTTAAGAAGAAGCCAGAGAACTCTGAGATAGCCACACAAACATACACACACACACACACTCACACACACACACACACACACACACACACCACGTACACACACACACACACGCACGGCCCCCCCGTGGAGAGATTTATGAAAGCACACTCTTCATTCGTGTCTCGCTACAGGGAACGATGAGCTTTTAATTCGGTTTTCTCTTCCGATCCTCCTCCCGTCTTCATTATAAATGCTTTTCCTAATGAATTTCAATAATAAACAAAGCGCCGATTACACAGCTCAGCTTTTTCCCGGCCTCATAGTGCCATTACAGCAATTTCCCTTACAGGGTGGTGTGTGTGTGTGTGTGTGTGTGTGTGGGGGGGGGTACTAATTAATACAATATGGCACAAAAATAAATATATAAATGCTAACGCTGATGACAGTGATTTGTATCAGGAAGTGATGCAACGTTGAATCAGTCTGTGCTATGTTATGTTACCAACAGCTGTTCCCGAGGTTTGGGAAAACACTAATATTAATCACTGTAACACTTTCAAAATGTCCTACTTCACCTTAAACACACACACACACACACACACACACACAAATGTACTGCCTCGACTAAAACAAACAGCAAACACATACAAATGCACACTCAGAAAAACAGCGGTGTGTGTGGCCCGTTGTTCAATTACCCTGAAGCAATAAACAGAAGTGCATCCAGTCAGGAAATGCAGAAGACAAAAAGTCATGCTCTGACTGCGGTCATCACAGTCATTATTATACATTTGTTATTTTACAGAACAGAGCTAATGAGCGAGGAGGTAAAGTGACGTTCAGTCTGACGTACGTAGCGGCGAACGCTACTTCTGAATTCCCCGATAATTATCGCATATGACGAGTGACTCACTTATGATGAGTGACTCACATATGACGAGTGACTCACTTATGACGAGTGACTCACATATGACGAGTGACTCACTTATGATGAATGACTCACATATGACGAGTGACTCACTTATGATGAGTGACTCACATATGACGAGTGACTCACTTATGACGAGTGACTCACTTATGATGAGTGACTCACATATGACGAGTGACTCACTTATGATCGAGTGACTCACATATGACGAGTGACTCACTTATGATGAGTGACTCACATATGACGAGTGACTCACATAGACGAGTGACTCACATATGACGCAGGAAAGCTAAGTTTCTTGGCTTAAAGTCTCAGTTGGTCACACCGTGTGACACCGAGCTGCTGACTGACCATCCGCAACATTTATGGACTCGTTCTTTTATTGTGTACTGCAGCACGTTGCTGTTGTTCTCACAGTTGTTGAAATTGTTTTACGTTCTGTTTCGGTCATCATAGCCAGGAAGCGTTGTAAGAGTCTGGCATTTACGGTTTTTCATCTGTTTTAATGTCTGCTCTGTCAAAAGAATCACAACGTCTTCCTGCCAAGAAGAGATTCTGAGGTTTCATTTAACATTTGGGAAAGATAAAGTGAGGGATGTATGGAGGAAAGACAGAATCACTGAGAGAAAAAGCACAGGGAGGGACAGAGGGAGTGAGAGAGAGACAGAGCGTGAGAGAGAGAGAGAGAGAGAGAGAGTGAAAGAGAGAGAGAGACAGAGACAGAGAGGGTAGTATGCATATTCCAAGTCTTCCTCAACATTATCACACACACACACACACACACACACTATCCACACACACACACAAACCAAACAATACCAGGGCACACATACACACAGTTTAAATCCTCCGGTAATGTGCTTTCTGGGGCAACTGAATCAATAGAACCAATAAGCAGAATACTTACAGCTACACGGCACAACTGCACAATATTACGCCCATAATTCACCTGCTTCTCTTAATGTGAGCTGCACGGCGGCCATATTGATTGCGTCTTGGTTTCAACTGTACGTTCGCTGTATTTTGTGATGTATGGAAATGACTTTTAGTCCTAGAATTTACATGACAGCTTTTTAATTATTAAATAATGACGAACATTTGCAGTAATAATGAGCTGCCAACCCTGGAGGGTCCAGGGGGAGTTGTAATAACAGCGTTAACAGGTTTGAGTAATACCGCAGAAACAAAGTTATGACATGAAGCGGGTTACAGATTAGCATGCTTTAGATAGAGGGGAACAGCATCCCTTTATGTAGCTTGTGAATGACTGTCATGACTCAGTCTGTCAAGTTCATTAGCGAGTGATCGGGCCCAGGGATGAGGATGAATCACAATCTGTCACGGTGAAAACAGGGGGTGTCAGAGCAGGGTATTTAATGTCAGGACATAGTACTGTATGTCACGACAGGAAGGGTGTGTCAGGAAAAGGTATGTCAGAACAAGGCATGTCAGGATAGATTGTTTTAGCAGGGTATTTAATTTCAGGACATGGTGCTGTATGTCATGATAGGAAGTGTCAGGACAGGGTGTGTCCAGACAAGGTATGTCAGGATAGGTTGTTTTTAGACAGGATATGTCACAACAGGGTATTTTATGTCAGGACAGGATATAGTTGGTTGTGAAAAATGCAGTTTTTTTTTGAATGAGGCTGGGAGTGGAGCTCACCTCGGACAGAGTGCTGTTGAGCTGGAATATCTGCCCCTCCCCCTCCACCTGGCGCACGCACAGCTTGCAGGTGAGCTCAGCCGTGCTGCAGCTGAACCGCTCCAGTGTGAAGGTGCAGTGCAGGGTGCGCTGGGAGCTGCTCCACACCTGATAGAACGGGATCTCCTGCACACACACACACACACACACGTGGGCGCACGTACAAACACACACACACACACACACACATACACACACACACACACACACACACACACACACGCACACGCACACGCACACGCACGCACACAAACACACACACACACACACACACACGTGGGCGCACGTACAAACACACACGCACACACGCACACACACACACACACAACAAAAACACACACAGCACACAACACACGCACGCACACAAACACACACACGTGCGCACACAAGGTTTTACAACACACAAACAGACAAACAAAAATCAGCAAACAGGACTCCACGTGCTGGAAAGGTTTTACAACAGCCGACGCTACGTGCTATCGGAATCAAATCTAACTGCGAACACTTTGCTTTCTCCCTCGGTTTGAGTGACAGATTGAAGCCATGGTTACGTTATCCTTCATCACCGAAATCCCAACGTACACAGCCCCACCTTCCACCGGTGTCAGCCAGGGGCCTGTGGTTCACTGACACGCGCATGGATAACACCGTCAGAGTCGCGGCGCAGGCGTCTCAATCGGACGTGCGAGTAAACATCCAGCGCCACCCTCATTTGTGCTTTTAAGCGAACCGGCAATTGAACAATGTGTCACTGCGCCGTGACTAAAGCGTTTGAGTGAGCGGATCCGTCTTCCGCCAGAGCGAGCCTGACTAGTGTCATCCAAACAGATAAATATTTATCAGGCTCGCGCGAGGTGAAGGCGCATTGTCAGGAATAACAGCCGAAACCCTCGGAGCCTGATTAAGGCGGCGTGAGACGGTTACACCGGTAAACGTGCGCGCTCGCCCCCCCTCTCCACCGCGGGCCGCGCGCTTGTGAGACAGGAGTATTTCACCGCCGACGTTTTATGTCCCCGTCGTTTGATTTAAAAGGCAATAAAGCGGACGTAAGCGTCTCCGCGCACTCCGTTGATTTCCGCAGATTTCGCGGCGCTTCCTCCCGCTGAAGACGGAACGCAGAGGGGCCCTGAGGTGACCCCGGGTCCCGTTCAGCGCCCCGCCAACCTGGGGCTGGGGCCCCCAAACTTACTCCTGCAGGGCGCCCCCAAACTTTCATTATTATTATTATCATTATCATTATTATTATTATTATTATTATTATTATTATTATTATTATCATTATCATTATTATTATTATTATTATTATTATTATTATTATTATTATTATTATTATTAAGAAGATTAGGATACACAATGATAAGAACAGGCTATTCAGTGGCTCGCTATTCACTTACAAACAACTCTAGAATTGTTATTGTTGTTCTTCTTATTATTAATATTATTATTATACTTTCTTCCAATTTGGCGTACCGTAAGTACGTTGAGTTACAGTCCCATTTCCTGGCCTAACTCTGTTTTTAAGAAGCTCTGGTGGCCCTTGCTGTGCCAGCCCCAGCGTGTGGATGCAGGCCCTACCTGGTACTTGGCCAGCAGCTTGCTCTTCCACAGAGTGTGCGGGACGTCGTGGACGGAGAGCCGGAGGTTGTGGCTGCTGTCCTTGAAATTGAGCGTCTTTGGTTCATCCAGAAGCTTCCCCCCCATCTGCTTCTCCATCTGCAGGACCTCCTGAGAGTCGCAGGAGGACAACATAAAAAAACAAACGCTTTGAGCGAATGAAGCAGCAGCACAGCCTGATGTGACCAGCTCCTCAGTGATGTCTGGACTGAACAGAGGTCAGATCCACAACCGATTTCAGATTCTCTTTTCTCCAGTGCAATCTTTAACTTCTTAATCTCAGGCAGAATTAAACTGCGAAGCTGTGCTGAAGTAAAAGCACAGCCACACGTTACTTTGTGTTATAATGAAAAAAACCCCATGCTTAATCTCACAGGGGCTCATGCTATTAATGTTCAGTGGCTGTTTTTTTTAAAAATACTTCTTTGTGTTAATCTTCGGAGGAGAGAAAGCAGAGCATCTCGCCTTCTGCTGCGGAAGCTAAATTAAAGTTAGCCATATGCGGTCCCCAGACGACCGCGCGGCGGAATGTTCAGACACAAAACATGTTGAACGCGACAGAGAAACAGAGGCGCACACCTCCCACACGCACAAAAACGTCTCGTCTGAGACGAGAACATTTCTGTGTTTCCTAATCGCAGAATTCAGTGTGATTTGCACCTCAGAAAATAAAAAAATTGGGAGGTGATGCAAAAAAAAAAAAAAAATTTTTTTTAATTAATTAATTAATTAATTAATTAATTAAAAAAGGCGATGCAAGCAGGTTTTCGTTATTTTGTTAGCCGGGCGGGGTTAGCGGGAGCGGCGCGGCCGGCCCACCTTGATGGACAGCGTGTGCGGTTGACGGACAGCGCGGCGGGTCCGGCTCCGGCTCGCTCACCTTGAGGGCGTCCTGCGTGTCATCCAGGCAGTAGACCCGGACGTGGTACTCCATCGCGGTGCTGGAGACGGGTCCGAACACGGCCAGCTTCAGCCGCTTGGCGGCGGCGGCGCTGACGGACTGGCCCACCAGGCAGTACGTCCCCAGCGTCTCCGTCAGCACGTGGCACGCCTCCGCGTCCAGCTGGACGTAGCAGGGCGTGGTGAAGTTCTCCTCGCCCACCACCACCACGTCCTGGAGAGGGGGGGAGAGAGAGAGAGAGGGGGGGGAGAGAGGGGGAGAGAGAGAGAGGGAAGGGGGGGGGGAGAGAGAGAGAGAGAGAGAGGGTGTGAGAGAGGGAGAGAGAGAGAGGGGAGAGAGAGAGAGGGAGGGAGAGAGTGAGGGAGAGAGAGAGAAAGGGGGGAGAGAGAGAGAGGGTGTGAGAGAGGGAGAGGGAGAGAGAGAGAGAGGGTGTGAGAGAGGGAGAGAGAGAGAAAGAGACAAGCTGCTCAGCTGACAGGTGCACACATTGCTTCTGTCTCTCATGCTTCCCCAAAAGGCATTCTCATTCTTTTCAATGCCCCGCTAACTGCTACTGTTCAGTATGAGTGCATGTGTGTGTGTGTATGCGTGTGTGTGTGTGAGTGTGTGTGTGTGTGCGAGTGTGTGTGTGTGTGTGTGTGCATGTATATGTGTGTTTGTGAGGACCTCCTAAGGCTGACCTTTAATAAATCTCATGTCAGATTTTCTGCGGGTTTCCTTGCTGCAGTCAGAGCAGAAGGAGCTCATGCTGTGCGCTCTTCCCTCTATTACTCATAATCCGCGCTTCTGCGTGCCCAACGCCGCCGTCAATGTCCTCATATTATACCAGTTAAGGAAGGAATTAAAACGCTCCACAGCGAGGGCGGCCATTTTACAGTGGAATTAGGGCGGTCATTAGTCTCTGCATCATGGCCTCGGAGACCGGGATCAAGCCTTAGTGATATAATGAGAGAAAAGAACCAAAGACTCCGGCTGATTACTGTATTTAGACATTTTACTGACAAAATCCTCGGCCTTTGTATTAATTACTCTCTGCTTTTTCCATAAATAGCTCATTTAAAAAACACAAAACTGCAAAAAAAAAATAAATAAATAAATTCCAAAATCTGTTGTTTTTAAAAGCTTTAGTAAATATCAGTGTTCCCAGCTGGGCTGTAGAGCACAAGTCAGCGTGAGCAGTGCCTTTTTGACTAAAGCGCAGGTCTCATTTCTTCACCGGAAATCTCAAGCGATTAAAATAACTAAAGCATGGAAGGAAGCTCCCGGCACAAACAGAGCTATTGTTGCATCAGCCTTTTTAATACATATTCATTACGCCACTTCGGCATTCCTACTTCCTTTTTTTCCCGCTCTTTATTATCTAATTGGTTAAAAGTCTTGTCCCCTCGGGGGCAAAGTGAAATTGGATTGAATTGAACGCAGCTGAACTGATCCGAATCAAATTTAATTTCATTTATTTGAACGGAATTTGAAGGTAATTGAATTGAATTGATGTTCATTGAGTTGGAGGTAGCTGAACCGAGCGCAGGATCAGTGACTTGCGTTCGTTGCGCGCCTCAGTCTGCTGAATACCCGTTGTTGTTTTTTTTTTTTCGTGAAGTCTCTCCAGATTGCTTTACAAAGAGGTCTGAAGAGCCAACGCCATCGACGTGAGACTCCCCGCCAAAGTGCGCTCCTCGAACCCCCGATACAACCTCAGCATGTAGCGTGCCCAGTCTGAGCCCGCCCACGTTACTAACAATCGTCCAATCCGTTACTCTTATTTTCTGATAAACGACCTTTCTCCTAGCTAACGTTCTGAAATGCACAAAGAGGGGGTTTCGGCGAAAAAACGGCCGTCGAGCATCGACGGATTGGACGTGGCAAAAAGGAGCCGGAAAAAGATTTGTACTTTTCCGAGGATGCGCGTCGATCGGAGGTGGGAAAGAGCGATGCGTGTATTTACTGTGCTCCGTGTGCGGATGCAAACAAACGGATGGAAACAGGAAAATAATCCACAAGAGAAGTATGAGGAAAATGCCAGCTTTAATTCGTTTAGTAATATATATTGCACTCAGTGGTTCTTACAAAGGAAACCAAGTCTCTCTCTCTGTCTCTCAAACTCACAGACTATAATGAGAGTAACAGAGAAATAGAAGGCTTTCATTACGTGAATAAAACTTTTTTTATTTTCCAGGAGGCCACTAAATGTACAGTTGCCTTTTTGCCAGGACATATGTGCACTTTCTTCTTTGCTCTAGAACATTCCATTATGGAAATCCACGATAAAAGCAATTTTTAAAAAAACACATCACAGGCAAAGCAGGCCTTTCTGGATGCCACTGACACTCAGCTCATATTACTAAATGCCATAAGCAGCTTAAATTTAATAGGGCTATCTACATCTGATATGGAATAGGAGACATTGTGGATGCATGGAAGAGAGAGCTTTGAGTGCAACAAATCACATACAGGTTTGCAGTTCAGCTACAGGCTTCTGTGCACTTCTCTATGCATCCAAATGAAAGTCTCCTGAGCCTTTGTAAGAAACTCTTAATTGTAATTATACATTACAATAATAATTCTGCCCTGGGACTCACCCCAAACCTAGATGAGTTCATAAGGAAATCAATTATTTTAAAAGACTTTTTTTCTTTCCTAATGAAGAAAAGTTAAACAGAAAAAAATTAAATAAAATTTGAATCAAGGTAACCTATAAAAAAATTCTTCAGAAATAAAAAGAACAGAAGTGAGGATTTAATCCGATCTTTCTTTCTGACTCTTTCTGAAACGATCGAGGCCAGAGTGGCGGAGGGCGATGTCTGGCGCGGTCGAGTTCATGTATATTTCAACGAGCCCGAAAGAAAAATCTACTGTAAATACATTCTGTTCCTTCAGCAAGAAGTCCTTGAAGAAGGGATTCACGGGGGGGGGGGGGGGGAGAGGAACGTTGTGAGGAAAAGCCGTCCCTGGGATCGCTGTAATTACAGCGGGGGGGGGTGGGGGGGGGGGGGGGGGGGGGGGCGTTGTGCTCGGGTGTGATAACGGTGAGGGGCCGTCCTCGGGACGCACTGGCGGCGGCACCTCCAGCTGGCCTTATCGGGGACAGCGGCGGATGCGCTCACGGGCGACTGGGAGGATTGGGGGGGGGGGGGGGGGGGGGGGGCGAGGGGGGGCAGGGCCAGGGATGGCTTCGCGGGGGAAGGTTTGAGGAGGGCGAATTTCACGGACGACAGGGCTGGGGGGGGCAGGCTGCGATCGTCGGACCACCAGGGACCCGAGGCGGCTCTGGGCTCCGTTGGGGGGGGGGGGGTTCCGGAACGAATCCCTCCTGATAAGAGCTTTTCTGCGGCCCTCGTCTAATCGAGTTTCTCTTCCTTGTTTACCGAACCTTGCGCTGCACAGCAAGTTTATTTCCTGCTCTCCATTATTAATGAGGCTGTTTATTTCTCATGTTTGCTCATCCCCTCCCCCCCCACTACCCCCCCCCCCCCCCCCCCCACGTCTTTGAAAAGAGTTCCTATTTCTGGAACTCTTTTCCTATTTTTTCTTTCTATCAGTTCCCACAATCCTCCCCTCTTGGTCTGTGACCTCGTTGGCCGAGGGGAACCTATCAATTTATCTATGAACTCAACACTCAAACATGCCCATATGGAAAAAGACTCCTGCAAAATTTAGGACGCACACACAAGCATACATTCACACACTCACACATACACACTTATACACACACACACACACACACACACGCACGCGCGCACACACACGCGCACACACACACACACACAGACAGAACACACTGCAACGAGGCAAATGGCAGAGGAGTGTTTTTCTGGAGTAGAGGCACTGGTATCACAGGTACACAGGTAGAGATCAGTCACCTCCCACAGGCCCTGCTGTGATTGGTTCCTCAGCTGGATCTGCCAGTCCTCGCTGTCGGCCTCCGCGCAGTGGTGCATGGTGATGATGACGGGGCGGGTCAGCAGGGCCCCGGGGGGGCCACAGCTCACCACCGGCTCAGGACAGTCTGCACGTCCTCCACGGGGGGCCTGGGACCCAAAAGGAGCGGGTGAGACTGACCTGGGATCAGCTCTGGTAACGATAGGTCTCACTCTAATCTGAAAGTGCTTTCCAGCACTTCCACTGAAGTTATATTATGGGACTGGCATGACATTTATCCCAACAGAATAACTGAATATAAAAATGTACTCATTTTGTTCATTGGGAGCACAGAACACAGAGGCAATATTTTCTTTGGTAATTAGTAGTTCTCTGCGAGCCCTTTTCTCTGCCCGTTGCATTGTGGGATAGCTGGCAGTGGGGTAGGAGGCCACTGGTGAGCCTGAAAAGGCCAGGTCCCCCCCGTGTGTGTGTGATAGCTCCAGGTGAATATCACAAGCTGAACTCACAGCGTGTCGGAATCAGGGAGGGGCTCGGCGTTGCCGGGGGGCGTTGTCGGGGACGTTTACCTCATGTTGTCCTTCCTGTGCACCGTCACGTACATCTCATACACCCTCCCCTGTGGGACAGCCCCCGCCGGGACCAGCAAGCTCACGCCTGGGGGGGGAGAGAGAGAGCGGACATCAGCACAGAGAACATGGCTCGGGCTGTGCGCACACACACACACACACACACACACACACACACACACACACACGCACGCGCACACACACACACACACACACACACACACACACACACACACACACGCACACACACGCCTACACAATAAAATGCCCAGCATTAAATCAAATCTACAGAGTAAGTCCGGCCCCACCCTGGTCCAGAGAAGCACCATATGCACACTGTTAAGAGTGGAGTTAACTCTGGACATTTTACCGTGTACGTGTTCACACACACACACTCACACTCACGCGTAATAACACTTTACATCACATCTCATTACCGCCATTATGGCGTTCGCTCTGATCCAGAGCCGCACACACAATGCGTGGAGCATCAGGTGACGGTCGTCACGACGATTCACGCCGCATTTTAAGCTCTCTGCGTGACGCCCCCCCCCCCCCCCCCCCCCCCCCCCCCCCCCGCCCTGCTCTTGCCCCCCGCCAGGACGCGCCATCGATCCCCTCGTGTCCCCCGCGCCGAAGCGTTTCTGGGGGTGACATTTAGCCCGGCCGCCCCACCGAGCAGCAGCGTGCCGCCGTCACACTGGCCAATTAAGCGGGATCTGAAAGGCCTGACTGCTCGCCTGTCTGAAACCAAGCGACAAAAAACCGCTCGTATCGCACACCCAAACGCCTCTGCCAAACAGGCGTATTACAGCAGCGCTGATTCATTCCATAAATATGAGCTGTTCTGCCTTCCACGGGAATAGCTGTAGAATTGTCGAGATCGTTGAGATCGCTCGAAGCTAGGATCCGGCGGCTTCTCAGCTGTGGTGCAGGTTGAGATGTTTGCAAACTGTAAGACTGTAAGCAGCCCCATTCCTGGAGACCTACCGTCCTGTAGGTTTTCACTCCTCCAACCCTAACAAAGCCACACCTCATTCAACACCTAGAGCAGGGCATTTAAATCAGAGTCATGAGCCAATGACTACTGAAAACAAATGGATGAGAACCTGGCTGGACCTGGCAGTGCACTTCTGCCATACACTTAGTGCGCAGAGATTCACATGAACACCTACGGAAAATAAACAAAAAATGCATTTGTGAATGTCTCAATACACTTCTACCACGGTGGTCCACCCCCAGCAGCACCCTGCGCAATCCCACAATGCAGCACTGATACTCTGTGTAAATGGCAGTGGAGAAGCCAACCCACTCTTTCAAGCCTCACTTCCATCGCACCGCGACGGGCTTGCGAGAGACCGGTTTCGTGACGGATGCGTGTGAGATAGACTCTTCCTCCAGTACCGCGGGCGCGGGGGGGAACACCGCGGGCGCGGGGGGGGAACACCGCGCGCGGATGATTTCCCCTTTCCGCTCCTAATTGCCGGAGCAGGCTAATCCGGTTATTACGTGTGCCGCGACGCGTCAGGGCTCACAGGCGTGAGTGATTTCACACGCCGCGCGGAGAGCTAGCCCCCCTGCCCGGTGCTCGGGGGAGATGGGGGGTGGGGGGGGTTCACGGTGATCGGCCGCTCTGGGAGGACCTCTCGGGTCCCAGGGCATTGCGGGGGGGGAAAGCGGGAACGCCCAAGCCTGGAGCGGACGGAGGCCGGAGTGAGAGAGCGCCGTAAAGCAGGGGCCCCAAAACTCAGTCCCGGGGCCCCCCTGTGTGTGCTGGTGTTCGTTCCAACCACAACCGCAGTCCCAGAATTTTAACAAGCCGCAAATATTTCTTAATTAGGTGGGTTTTTTTTTTTTAGATGCCATATTTTGTCTGAAATAGCTTTGTGTTCCAGAAAGAATAAGATTCCTGCGTTGCTATTGTGCTACACTGCAAACAATTGTGACCCTACAGTCAGAGAAAAACTGGCTCACCAAAAATCCGTGTCCCAACAGGTGGTATGATCCAGAATGAAACTTATTATTATTACATAGCTAACACGTGAGTGTATCATTTATACACACACTCTCAAGTGCTGCCACTACATTATTACATGAAATAGATGTAAGATATTCCAGCTACTGTCATTAGAATAACGGCTTTGTAAGAATACACAAACTATATAAATGTTGTGTTGTAGGACAATGGGAGCCTTGTGGAAAACATCGCCAGGAGAAGCAGCCCCACCATTTTAATGAGCTAGATCTAACATGTTAAGAAGACGCCGTGGCGAGCGCCGTTTCTATGGTTACCGCGTCGCCCGCCCCCCCCCCCCCCCCCCCCCCCACCTGCTGCGCGACTTCTCGTCCCCGTGTTCTTTCCGCGCGGCTTTTTATTCCAGGCATTAGCGGGATTTCCCACGACTGAGCTGCTCGCGTGCTACGCCCTGTTAGCCCGTTAGCGCTGGCGCTACGTCGCCGACCGTGCCCGCGCGTTAGCGGGGTTCATTAGCGCCGCCGGCGCTAACGAGCTCGCCGCGCTCGGGGACGCACACACACGCACACACACACACGGCCCCGCGTTTATCGGCTGAAACCCCGTTCACTGCCAATCGAAAAAAACCGTCGACAGCCGTCCGTGAGCGAACACTGCAAAGGATTGTGTAGGCAAGAGTGTTCTCTTTTTTTTGGCAACAAAATAATAATAATAATAATAATAATAAGTGTAAGACGTACACGTATTGTCAAAGATGCTCTGTTCTTTACGCCACCAGAAAGAGTTAAAGTAGCGCCGGTACGGCTTGGCACTCCATAGCGTACCACTGCGGAAAATATTAGCAGCACGCCACACCAGGGAGACAAATGAGCGAGAATGGCTAACGACTACTCTATCAATTAGCACTGATTTAATGAAACAAAGTCCATTTGCAAGCTAACTGTAGCTTCCGCCAGGCCGCGGAATATGCGATACACTGTGCTCTCTCTCTCTCTCTCTCTCTCTCTCTCATTCGCTCTTCCATGTGATTAAGTAACTTGATTTAGCACACACTTGATTTAGCATTGCCATGGTTCTGTCCTGCAGCTGAACGTTTACAGAGTGCCAGGAAAACGAAAGAGAGAGAGGGAGGGAGGGAGGGAGGGAGCGTTAGAACAGAATAAAAATGTGAACACATTACACGGCAGAATGCTTCTGAAGAGATTTCTATAGTAACTGACAGTTTATCTATGCCAAGTCATTATGAATAATGTTGCATAGACGCTTTCACATTTCGCATAATGACAAGATGTGCAATCGTGTGCCATTTGCAAATGGGTTTCGGGTTAATAGATTTTCCCGGTACAACTGCTCGCTGTTGACAACCAAAAGGTTGTGTACTCGGTTGTGTTGTTTATGGCGACAACCAAAAAAAAATCTGGTCTATTTTTGGGGAGGGGGAGGAGGGGGTACGTGATACTGTAGGAGCACCTGTGCTGTAGGAGTGGGGCACTCACCGGAATTGGGCACGATGAGGTGCCCCCCCAGGGAGTTGAAGGAGCCGAAGGCAGTGCAGGAGGGGTCGCGGGTTCGAGCCAGGCTCTGGCTGCGCAGGTTCATGGTCTCGCCGTCCAGCAGGGAGTGCGTGACCTTGGGCGAGAGCTTGGAGCCGAAATCGCCGGGGTCCTCCTGGGGCGTGGCCAGGCCCGAGGAGTTGTACACCTTGATCTTCAGGTTGGGCAACGGGTCCAGCAGGGGCGAGTTGGTCATGGGGATCTTGTCCGAAACGTCGTGGAGGGCGTAGACGGGACCCCGGTACATGGCGGCAGCCGAGGTGAGGTCCGGGGGTGCGGTCAGGAGGTCCGCTGGGGAGGAGAAGAGGACGTTTTTTTAGTTTGCAGGCTACAGGTCCAGCACACAGGGTATCCTCGCTGAGTATTATTCATGAACATCAGCACAACATGACTATACAGTATGACTGGATTTTGGTTTTCATTTTTACAATAATAGTCATGAAAAAAAATACTGCCACTATCACTTTCAGTTGCTGGTCAAGTGTTGCATTTTGTCCTCAAACCAATATGTAAATTGGTGTCTGCAGTTTTAGTCCCCACTTACTTCTTGCTCCCCCAACAGCTACTTGCTCCTCATTCTGCCTTTTGGTTCAAAAGTTTTTTTTTAAGCTGAAAAATCACCTGCACTAAACATAAACATACACCTGTACCATTCCCTTAATGTACACGTATTAATCTGTAATATAGTAGAGATCCTGTGACCCATCAGCAGCTAACTTTCCAAAATCATCCAACCAGACGGCCCGTGAAAAATTACGTCATTTCTGTGAGGAAATAGTTGTTATGGAGAGGAACTCCACACACACACACACACACACACACAGTTCAGGTTTTAGTACCCGGTGAAGTGACTGGGCATGATGGCACCTGAAGCAGTGCTGGTGCTGAGTGGCTGCTGGTGCTGAGTGGACTTCACCACGGCAACCCCAGTAACCCCGGCAACGCCGCGCGGACGTGCGCGTGAATGAACGCTTTTGGTATGACGCACGGTGGCGGCCGCGAATGGCTCTGTGAGAGCTCTTCGCTCTCCCACCCCTCCTCATCCTCGAGTGGTCAAAGTGGAGGGCGGCCAGCAGCGGCAGCAGCGGGAGGCAGCAGCAGGTTGAGTAACGCAGAGCTGCTCTCAGGTACGCAGGTGAGCGGCGCGAGGCAGTGCGGGCGGACTCTCGCGCGGTGTGAAGCGCTCTCCTCTGGCGCTCCCACGCTTTTAGCATCGGGTACATGAGCACTTTAGCGCCGCGCCGCGCCGCGAGGGAAGAGCCCCCTCCACACCGGCAAATGGCGGCTGTGCCCTCGACTGAGCGAAAGGCTAACGTCTGACAAACAAGCTCACGTTCGGTTGAGGATCGCGGGGTGGGGGGGAAGAGTGTGCTCATTGACCAGGCTCGAGGAGGCACCCTCAAACACAACCAGCCAATGAGCAGAGGGGAGGGAGTCCACCGGCACGTTAAGCTCCGCCCACAGAGTCTATCTGAGGTGAAGGAGTGATGGGCAGGTTTTCGTATGCGCAGCTGCACAGTCCCGCCCCCCCCCACCCCGCCCGTGTCTCCCATCCCGCCGCCCCGCGCCGCGGTGTTCACATCTCCGTCTCTCTCGTCATCCCACCTATTTACCGCCGCTGGGGAACTTTAATTAACAGCCAGCAAGCCGCCGAGACCAAGGAGGGGGGGGGGGGGGGGGGAGAAACCAAAAAAAAAAATTTTTAAAAACAGGGAAGAAACGTAATTTTGTTCATTAATGCCAGCCTCAGATCAGCCCTCGCCACCGAGCGCCTGCTGATGAAATGTCACCCGGGCCTCGCGCTCACGCTCATGCTAGCTCACACACGCTCACACTGCCGCAGCCCAAACTGCATCCCGCTCCTCGCCCCCCTCCCCCCATTTAATTTAGCTCTGCGCGCGTCCCCCCAAACCCCCCCCCCCCCCCCCCCGCCGGGTACGGCCGGGGAACAGGAACTTCTGACGCGTCGGCGTGAAGCCCCCGCGCCGGCAAAAGGCCACCTCCAGCCCCGGCGGGGCTGCGCTCCTGATTAGCAGAAGCGGCTTGAGCTCTCATCTGACATTTTTAATCCCGACGTAATTACATTTCGCTGTCAGCGCCGACCACGGAAAAAAACTGTTTGCTTTTTGTTCGTGGCTGCATTTTTATCTATATTTGATTTTCGCCTTTTTCCGCGAAGCCGAAAAGCACACGGTTGCCTTAATGTTTCGACGGCTGCTCCACAGGTGCAAACGCCTGCACGTTGACATGAGGGCTAATGCTAGCACCAACCTGTTCGGTGTGACCTTCCTGCGCTACGTGATAAGTCAATCAGGCAATATGTCTGGAACTGATCGTAACTGGCTAACATCTGTCGAAACATCTTGGGGGGGGAAAAAAAATAAAAAAGAGACCGTGAATAGACCTTGTGTCACAGTGGGGAGCAATCCAGCTCTTTAGCAAAAACAGCCGAGGATATGATACAGGCTCTGTGTTAATTAAGCCATTATGCCCCATTATAGCAGCTCAGGGGAGTTTCAGTTACCATAGCTAGCATTTACCCAAATGGAACCTTCTGGTCCTGGTGAGCGGGACCGTTTGTTTTGTCATACATGCTAGTAGCGTGACCTAAAGTCTGCTAGGCCTCTGCTCTTCCATTTATTCTGTAAGATGTTTACTTCAGACAGCCTGCCCCTCTCTGATCCCCCCCCCTCCCAAACTCCGGCTTGCTCGGGCTCACCTGACCGAGCGGTCTTGATGTTGACCGACTGGAAGCCCCCGTTGAGGGCGGACGAGTCGATGATGTCGGAGTCGAAGTCGCGGTGGGTCTTGCGGTAGACGAAGAGGGCCACGATGACGGAGATGACCAGGCACATGATGACGGCGATGACGACGCCCACGTAGAGCGCCACGTCGTCCGTGCTGGGCGCGGCTGCGGGGGGGGGGGGGGGAGGGAGGGGGGCAGGGAGAAAGGGTGAGCGACTGCGTGTCTCTCCTGATGCAGGTGAGACTTCCTGACAAAGACTGCAGCAGCAGCGGCTTTGTAGCCTTTCACCGAAGTCACCATCACCTATCAACAGTAAAGGCTGTTTGACACGGTGCCTCAGCCTGACTGAAGTGAGTTTAATTTTCATTTGCTGTGGCTGTACCGTACTCACACACACACACACACACACACACACACACACACACCATGCCCACACAGACTTTCACATTTGTTAAAATCACAGAAAAAAAACCCCGACGTGACCCCAGGACCCCCTTCCTTCTGCGATTAATTGAAATATTTAAAGCGTCTACAAATGTCCGACTGAAAATTTAATTAACACAGCGGTGGCAGACCCAGGAACGCTTTAATTGAAAGGTTTACTGAGCCGGGCTGAACAAGAACAAGAGTCTGGCGGATTCCAGCAATGAACAGCATGCGAAACGATCTGCTACTCAAGCCCCAAAATAAAAAACGGGAGCATTGCTTCTGAACACTTAAACAGCACCTTCAGCCTCACGTCTACGGCCCCCAACGCTTCAGCAGAGGCAACACAGGAGAGCGTAAAGCCTGAGACTTAATCAATCCGCCCGCGGTGCACTTACAGCGAGTGTCGTGTTCTTTCGGCCTCTCGCAAGTGTTGCATTAGCAGAGATTAAAGTTAATTGTGTTAAACGGAGGAAAAAGCACCAGTCGGGTTGCATCGGGTAACGGATAGTCACTGCGAACGGAGAGGCCGTAAAGATTTTCGAAACTCCGAAGTTACAAAACCTTAAAATAGAAATGATTTAGTTACACCTTCACTCTCGCTCTCACTCTCACTTTCCATCTGCTTCTGTTCTTTTACTTCAGTGATTAGATTTAGAATGAGTCCCTCTCTCTTTCATTTTTTTTCGCATGATGGGTTTTTTCGGTAATACTCTCAGAGAGAACAGGGGTGATGTGCTGAGAGCATGAGCCTCGAGTGTCACCGTCAGGGATCGGGCCAAATGAAATGAGCTTTTGGGAAATGAAGACGCAGTTTGCCCTCCAGCCACCAGATGGCAGTGTTAGCCATGGGTATGCAGTCGTTAATGCTGGTGAGTGAGGCTGCCATCTTTGTGAGTGATGACTGCTGCCCACTGCTGCCCCTTACGAGGAGAGGACATCTCAGAGTGAGTATTATTCCCCCGAAAATGTACTGTAGTTCTCTCTGCCTCTCTGTCACACCAAAGTATCCTGGCTGGTGGCGGGTGGAAAAGAAGAAGAACCGCTCTTGAAACAAACCGGTGCAGCTTCCACGGTTAGTCATCATGGCACCTGAAATCCGTCTTCCCCTAATGCGATCTTTGCCCCTGGCTAGAGGACGTCCGACCCTCCGCTCCCCCCCCCCCCCCCCCACCCCCCCACACACATGAGCTGTCCGGCCCTGGCCAGAGGATTACAAACGCAGCTTCACCCCCCCCTCGGTCTTTGGTGAGATGAATGGAGGACGTCTCGCCGCCGCAGCTGTTCGATTCGGGGCTACGTGAAAGACGGACGGCGCAAAGGGAGGCGATCGATCAGCCGGTGGCCGTGCGCGGGTCCTGACACGCACACACACACACACATACACACACACACACACACACACACATACGCGCGTGTGGCGGGAGGGATCCATGGCCACAGGGCGGATCGGGGTGGATACGCGTCCATGAACAGGTGATGGGGTGTAATTCTGACATTTTGTAGATCGGAAAAAATGTTGGCGGGTGGCGGGTGAGTGGGGTGGTGGGGGGGGGGGCAAAGGTAAGAAGGATTGATTGCCTAGCTGCCTGCTAGGCCCCCCGGGGGAAACCCCCTCAACTCTCTGCATCGCCGGCTATCGATTCCCGGAGTTTTTTTGTTCATCAAGCCGGCGGAGACGGGGGAAGAGGCGCCTCGCTCTGCCTCTCAAACGCCTCCCAGGGGCACCGCCGTCAGCCTTCACACCACGGGCGGGACGCACCCGGCAGTCCCCGACTCCCCCCCGGGCTGATTAGGCTCTGGAGAGCGGCTACCTGGTTTAAGTCTCGCTTGACTGACGCGGCAAATCCGAGCGATTCGGCCACTTTGGCCGGCTTCCGCGGGCGCGAAAAAAGCAGGAGCGTTTAACCGCTTTTGGACAAACTGCCTGATTTAGCTAATCGGCCTGGAGTGGACCAGTCTGGTTCCCTCCTCAAACACTAACAGCATCAGGGCTTTAGAGAAGGCTGGAAAAAGCTTTCAGACAGCCGGCTGGGATCGGTTGCTCCAGGCGAGATATCAAGCTTTCCTCCATAAGCATTGCTGAATCGCAACAAATGACCTTGGGATACATCTTCAGTGGCACTCGACAGGGCACTGTTGCTTCAGCACAACCAGCTGAAACGGCCCTTAGACTAAACTAAAAATGAAAAGCATTTAATCCTCTCAAAGGCACCAATAGTTTCATCAATCAAATCAAGCTGAAGAATAAAAGAGTTTTTCAGTTCATCAAAGACAGACTGACAGACAGACAGACAAACAGATAGACAGACAGACAAACAGACAGACAGGGGAATAACACTAGGTAACACCACTACTCAGAGGATTAGCTCAAGCTTTTTTAGCCGACAGTCAAGTGTGAAACAAAGCAAGGGAATGTAACACCACGTATTTGTCATCCACAACATTTGCCGTCCTCCAGCCCCTTGTCTATCTACACCCTCCACCATACCCCTTAGTCCTCATCTATGTCCATCACGCAAGCATCCAGCTCAGGCAACAGCCTCCTTCCTATAACCTTCATAAAGTAAGACTTATTCACTCAAAAAAATCCCATGTCCATGATCATGTCCCTGAACATGTCCCTCTAGGCCACTTGAACAACCCAACAGATGGTGAGGAATCCACTGAGTGGACAAACCCCTGGACAGGGTTAAATGAGGTCACCACATCACGAGGTGATCGCGGCTGTACGAGATGCCGCTGGCTGCGCGCGGAACAGTACATCAAACAAAAATAACGATCCTCATTTTTCAACACCCATTGACTTGTTTTGTTCTCGACAGAAGAGCTTGGGACTAATTTCAAGCTCCATTGAGAAGTCCGTGTTAAACGCCACCTGTAAATCTGACTGGCAGACGCCGTTTTTCTGAAAAGCGGCCCTCGACGTGCGGTACGGTCGGAGGGGAAGCGGATTCCCGGTCTCCCCCCCCCCCCCCCCCCCCCCCCCCCCCCCCCCCCCCCCCCCCCCCCCCCCACCGCTCGCCGCTCAGCCAGAGTCGCCACTTCCCTGTAATTGTTTCTGCAGATGGCGGCGGACTGGATGCGGGCCGGCGGTGGACTGGACGCGGGCCGGCGGCCGCTCACCTGGAGCCGGCCTGGCTCGACGAGCAAGTCGCTTCGCTACCGCGGCGACGGGCAGCAAAAATTTCACCCCTCCCCGTGAAGAGCGTATTTGCCTAAAACCCTCTCCGACACCCATTGTAAAAGAGGACATTAGCCGAACAGGAGAAGATGAAGGTCTCGGAATATGATCTAAATGCGCCGCTCCCCCACTTGAAAGCTTCCCCGGCAGTCACGCGCCGTCCCGCGTGTACGCTTTGATGATGAAAGCGGCGCGCTGCTAAACGGCAGCATTAAAACGCATCTCTCAGATTAATGCGCTTCTCGGTGAGGAGAGAGAGAGAAAAGACCGGAGTGATGAAAACTGAAGAACTATCACGTTTAATAAATAACTGCACGACTACGAGGCCTCAGACGAGACGACCTTCTCCGGTAAAAAAAAAAAAAAAAAAACTTTCCCGCTTGTCAGAGGTGGACGGAATTAGCACGGCATCGTGCTCCATCCCGTCCTCGAGACGAGCGAGAGAGAGAGAGAGAGAGAGAGGAGAGAGAGAGAGAGAGTGAGTGAGAGAGAGAGAGAGTGAGAGAGAGAGAGAGAGAGAGAGAGAGAGAGAGAGAGAGAGAGAGAGGGCGGCAGAGCAGCGGCAGAGCGGCGGCTAGCAGTGAGGAGGGAGGAGCAAAGCCGAGAGGCTACCGCAGGAGGAAAATGGCGGCAAAAAAAAAAAAAGAGCGGGAAAAGTTAACAGCATCAAAAACCAAAGGCAAATAGAAAGCTTGAAACAAGCAAAGAAATCAACAGAAAGCAAAGAAATCAATGGAAGGAAAAAAGAAACAACGGAATGAACACAAAACAAAAAAAAAAAAAAAACAGAACTCACATGAAAATCCAAAATCACTCTTGGCCTTTGGCTCTGAAGACATCTGAAATAATGAACCTTGGGGGAGAGAAGGGAGGGAGGGAGGGAGGGAAGGAGGGAGGGCGAGATGAAAATTAAATTAAAATGGAGTCACACAAAAGACGAGCATGCGACATACAGTAGGGGAAAAGTTTGATTTTTTTTTTGTTGTTGACATTTTCCCTTGATTTCTTTGTCCTGGTTTCCTTCTGCTTGGCTAACATTAGAGATGCCACCTCGACTCACAGCTCCGCACAGCACCATGTTTTTTTAATCAGCTTCATTTCCGTAACACATTAAGGAGGACGTACAAATAAACCAGAGGGAAATGCATCGTATCCAGCTGCTACACAGTCTCGCCTTGGTGAGATCCAAGTTCCTGCAGACCTGCATTTCTCAAGGTTAGCTGAGGCTAATTGCTCCTTTGTCCAGAGTAGATGTGGTCATTGGCACATGGAGGTGTCCCACTTAACCTGGGGGGACAGGGAAATCATTTTGGAACCTCTCTAACTTGTACACCACTGTGGGGCTTATTTTTTTTTAGGGAAGAGCAATTAAAAGGCCACTTCTTTAGAGTGACTCTTCACTGGACAGGACAGGGAGCCAGAAGATACACACTGAACACACACACACACACACACACATATACACCTACACACACAAACACTCACACACACACACACTCACACACACACACGCACAGCAGTAAATGGACACAGTGCATTGGGCAGAAAATGCACTGGGACGCTCAGTAGAAAAACACTCCAGACTTCACACAGAGGGTCCAGCTGAGACCAGCCCGTGTTCTGCCGGACAGACTGACAGCTTGTCAGACGGAAGGTTTGTGTTCATGTAAACAAGGCTGAAGCCCGGGAACTGGTGCGGACGGAGGGAGATAATGGACACAGAGAGAGAGAAATCATTTGTTTTCTCTTCCCCTGCTATTCAACTGCGGTAAAACCATATGAGCAACTGCAGTGGGCTAAGCTGGACTTCACTGGGTAAAGAGCTGGACTTCACTGGGTAAAGAGCTGGACTTCACTGGGTAAAGAGCTGGACTTCACTGGGTAAAGATCTGGACTTCACAGGGTAAAGAGCTGGACTTCACTGGGTAAAGATCTGGACTTCACTGGGTAAAGATCTGGACTTGACTGGGTAAAGAGCTGGACTTCACTTGGTAAAGAGCTGGACTTCACTGGGTAAAGATCTGGACTTCACAGGGTAAAGAGCTGGACTTCACTGGGCAAAGATCTGGACTTGACTGGGTAAAGAGCTGGACTTGACTGGACTTCACTGGGTAAAGATCTGGACTTGACTGGGTAAAGAGCTGGACTTGACTGGGTAAAGAGCTGGACTTCACTGAGTAAAGAGGGGTATTGATTCAATGTAAGGATAATGTTACCAGAAATGCTACACAAATGTATTCCTTGCACGACAAACCCAGGATTTTCAAGAAAACAACTCTTTTCCAGGAAGCCATTATGTTCTTCTCTCCAAAGTTAGCTCTGACTCCCCCCCCAAAAAAAACAAGATTCATAGAGAGTCCAAAAGAATTTGCTTTGCTTAATACTCATGTGGTCAAATTATATTTTATATTTTCAGTATCTCCAGCAAAAAAAAAAAAACCCCAGACAGCAGCTAGAAGAAAAGCCCAAATAAATAAAGAAAGAAACAAAAGTCTTTGACCATGTTTCACAGCCGGCTCTCCCTCTCCCCCGGATCAATACGTCAGGAAAATGTCATCTGTCTGCGCTCGGTTACCAAAGCTCTCCAATAACAAAAAACACAAAGATGAGATAGAGGGGGAAAAACATACAAGATGGGAAAATGCTAGAGGTCAAACGGACTTTGACTGCTCCTGTCTGAGAAAAAAAACCGAGAGAAAACACAAACCAACCAACCAATCACCTCTGGCTTTTAAGGACAGATATCGACAGATACAACTGCAATCAGCAAGCAAACACACAGTTAAAGGAAACAATAACAAGACTCATAATTGTATATATAGTATATATAGCAACATTATTATAACATTTACATTTATCAAGCAGCAGCAACAGACCAAGTTTCTCACAATATTGCAATGGTTCCAGTGGTTTCTTTTCAAGTATAGAAAATACATAAATTACTAATGAAGAATTTTGAGAAGAGCAGTGGTAGAATAAGATCTTGTCCGGTTGAGGAGAGTTCACATTCAGATGGTATTATACACAAAATCATATTTGCAATGACATCAGCTTTTAGAGTGCATGGATTTCCCCTCGAAACACCACGTGAGAACGGTCATTAGTTAGGGCGAAACCCGTTTTAGCCTTTTAACTCGCAAAAAAATAAATAATAAAAGAAATCAATTGTGGGGAAATGAGCTTAAATCCATATCGTTAGGGGTTTCATATTCTTGGGCGAGCTTGAAATTTATCCAGCAGGGAGAGTGATATTCTCTGCTATGGATTCTCTGAATGCAGAGAAAGCTTTTTATAGCACCATTTTGCATGAGGAGAGCGATAAATTAGCCTCTGGTTTTGCAGCACGGGTTCAGGTTGTGGACCCTTGCTGTTGTTGGGGGGGGGGGGGGGGGGGGGGGGGGGGGGGGGCAGGGGCGGCGGGGGGGGGGGGGGGGCGGGCCTGACAGTCGGGAGAAATACGGCCGTCTCCACGGATACTCTGAGCATATCTCGTAGATCCCGCTGAACGGCCTGGGGATCGATGCGGCTAATGAGCGAATGGCTTTTATGGAAAAAAGAATACATCAGCAGACATTAAACACACGGCGAGAGGAAAAGGGCTCCGGTCACCTCTCTGATAATTCCCAGTTGTCTGATATGTTCAATTAGATGCTTCTGACTAAGTACCAAGACTCATTTGGTAAATTAACGGTGGCTGCGTCGCAGAACAACGCTCCAGTATTTCACCTGTAGCAGCCTGTCTGTCTTATTCGGTTTGGTTTAGTTTTTCTTTTTTTTGTGTGTGTGTTTTTTTTGTACCGCTGTCTGTTTGAAAATTCTGGCCCTGCTCATGTTCTCTCTCTCAGCCGTATTCCCTCGCAAACAAAAGAGCGGCGGACAAACATCCGGGAGGATTTCACCGAACAGAAGTATTAGCAGACAAGCACATCATCAGACAAAAGAAAACAGAGGAAAACCATCTTCATCCGAAAGGAAGAAGAGAAACCGACCCTGTGCGACATCCCTGCTGGCTTCTAAGAGTGGAAGAGGACATTCCTCTGATTATACCTCCTCAGGAAGTTGAAATTTTTTTCTTTTTTTTTTTTAAAACCGACTGCTAACCACAACTTCTTGGGACATTTTTTTTTGTAGGATTTCAGGGAAAAACAATAAAATTTAAGGAAACGAACAATCATAACTACCAGATGAGGCCAAAAAGTTTGTTGTCTCTTTTCTGTAGGCTTAATTTGATTTAGATTTTCCACAGACAAGCACAATAATCCAAAATATTGTCGAAAATATAGCCACAGACATCTATACAGAAAATGAACTGTGTTGGCAGGCAGCAATAAAAATGGCCTCCGCTTGAAAAACAAAAGTCAGAGTTTATTACTGGAACGTTTCGACTGCACTTTCACTCCCGTTTAAATCTCTGAATGCTGTGAGTTTGTGTGTTTTAAAAAAAAAATTGGGGTCAAAACGGCAATTATCATCGACGCTGGCTAATTACACCACTTACACTGCAGCACCTACATTATAATCATTTATCATTTTAGTCTCTTTTATGAAACCCGCTGAATGCTTGGTTTGTGACTGAGGTAATTGGGTCCAGTAATCCATGGTGTAGTGTTGTGTTTTAACAGTATTATGTTCTATAGTTGCACCCGGAGGGTGGGGACCGGAACAAAGCTGTTCATTGTTTTTCCCTTTTCAGCATTTCTCCTCTTTTACATATAGTTATCTCTCTCTCACAGACCTCCATCTGACCTGTGAGTGTGTGTGCGCGTGTGTACGTGTGTGTGTGTGTGTGTGTGTGTTTGTATGAGTGTGTGTGAGTGTGTGGTGTGTGTGTGTGTGTGAGTGTGAGTGTGTATGGGTGTGTGTGCATGTATGTGTGTGTGCGTGTGTGTGTGTGAGTGTGTGCGTGTGTGTGTGCGTGTGTGTTTGTGTGTGCGTGTGTGTGTGTATGTGTGTGTGCGTGAGTGTGTGTGTGTTTGTGTGTGTGTGTGTGTGTTACAGGTACTGCACAGGTAACCCTAATGCCTGTGCTCACAGTGTGTAATGCAGGTAACCCTAATGCCTGTGCTCACAGTGTGTGATGCAGGTAACCCTAGTGCCTGTGCTCACAGTGTGTGATGCAGGTAACCCTAGTGCCTGTGCTCACAGTGTGTGATGCAGGTAACCCTAGTGACTGTGCTCACAGTTTGTGTGACGCAGGTAACCCTAGTGACTGTGCTCACAGTGTGTGACGCAGGTAACCCTAGTGACTGTGCTCACAGTGTGTGACGCAGGTAACCCTAGTGACTGTGCTCACAGTGTGTGACGCAGGTAACCCTAGTGCCTGTGCTCACAGTGTGTGACGCAGGTAACCCTAGTGCCTGTGCTCACAGTGTGTGATGCAGGTAACCCTAGTGCCTGTGCTCACAGTGTGTGCAGGTAACCCTAGTGACTGTGCTCACAGTGTGTGACCCAGGTAACCCTAGTGCCTGTGCTCACAGTGTGTGATGCAGGTAACCCTAGTGCCTGTGCTCACAGTGTGTGATGCAGGTAACCCTAGTGCCTGTGCTCACAGTGTGTGATGCAGGTAACCCTAGTGCCTGTGCTCACAGTGTGTGATGCAGGTAACCCTAGTGCCTGTGCTCACAGTGTGTGATGCAGGTAACCCTAGTGCCTGTGCTCACAGTGTGTGACGCAGGTAACCCTAGTGACTGTGCTCACAGTGTGTGACGCAGGTAACCCTAGTGACTGTGCTCACAGTGTGTGACGCAGGTAACCCTAGTGACTGTGCTCACAGTGTGTGACGCAGGTAACCCTAGTGCCTGTGCTCACAGTGTGTGACGCAGGTAACCCTAGTGCCTGTGCAGGAGCACACGCAGAGCTGCACTCACTCTGCATGCACAGCCCGTCCGTGCAGTTCTTAGACTGGAGCACCATGCCGTCGCAGTCCCTCCCCCCGTTTTTGGGGGCGGGGGCGTTGCACTCTCTCCGCCTCCAGTGCGTGCACTCCGTCCCGCAGGTGGACCACTTACTCCACTCTGTCCAGACCCCATCCACTGCGGGGGGGGGGGGGGGGTGCGGGGTGAGGGGAGGGGGGGGGGGGGGGGGGGGGGGGGGGGAGAGAGAAAGAGGGAGAGAGAAAGAGAGTGAGTGAGGGAGAGAGACAAAGAGAAAGGGAGGAAGAGATGGAGATATAAAGGAAGAGAGAGAATAAGAGAGAGAGAGAGAGAGAGATGGGGGAGAGAGACAGAGAGAGATGGAGATAGAGACAGAGAAGGTAGAGAGAGAGGGAGAGGAGAAAAAGAGAGCGAGATCAGTGGAAGGGCCTCGCTGTCAGATGGATGTCTGTCTGAGAGGCTGTGCTCCCTCCTCCTGCATCACACCTGTCTGCATATTCATACGCACGTCTGCTTCCTGAGCGATAAAGCACTCTGAGATTGAGAATTAAAAGATGCTTTATTAAACCAATCAGTCCTTATCGTTACATTATTATTCAGCTGCAGCCATGTACCAGTCACGAATCCAGTAATGGGTAGAGCTATGATGATCTGTCAATTACAGACAGGCAAGCAGGCTCTGCTCTCCACAGTACAACAAAACAACTGCCTCCAATCAGTGAGCCCCTGTTAATTATATGCTGGCTCCTCCCATTTCCAGATTCACGAAGCCTCATGGCGTGTTTCAGTCAGCGCTTTTTAACGGTGATGCGTACCCGCAGGGCGGGCTTACCTGTGCACAGGGAGGTGCAGGGCGTGGGCTTACCTGTGCACAGGGAGGTGCTGGGCGTGGGCTTACCTGTGCACAGGGAGGTGCAGGCCAGCTTCTGGATGGCCTGGCCTTCGCAAAAGGCGCCCCCGTTGAGCGGGGCGGGGTTGGTGCAGCTGCGCGTGCGCTTCTGATAGCCCCGCCCACATCGGCTGTTGCACACGGACCACTCTGTCCAGGTGGACCAGCCGCCGTTCACTGTCAGAACACAATGAGACGGTCACGTTGCTGAATCCATTCCCCCCCCCCCCCCCCCCCCCCCCCAATGTCCCACATCCCCCCTCCTCCCCCAATGTCCCACATCCCCCCCCCCTCCCCAGTTTTCTCCCCAGCGCGGAACGCCCAAACCGAGCTCGAGCGGAGACGTCCACGGACGGGGCGGACACAGATCCGAAAATGGACGCATTTCCCTGTCGGAAGCAGACATAATTCAGTGTGCTCTTGTCCAGACACTCGGCATAAATTACCAGGACAGGGCCGTCCACGTCCGAGGACACGCAGCGAAACTTCAGCGCGGGCGCAGTCCTTGAATTAATGGGGAATATCCGCGTCCAGGAATCCCTGATCACAGACGTGGCCCGGGAGTGTGTGGAAGTTTCTGGAAATACTCGTGTTGACACGGGGGAAACTACCAGTCATGGCCGACACACCCCCAAAACTCACTGAAATATAACAGGTTTGGACATCTTCCAGAAACTCGGCTTTTTGCACAGTGGAATAAGTCTCCGTGTGCAGCTTCGGCAAGCAGGCCACGGGGGACGCCAGGCATCGACGAGAGCCCCGCTAACCTCTGGCGAAGCTACCAGAGTGGGAAATTAACACCAGCCGCTAGCCAGCGTTAGCATCCTGCCCCGGATGCTTCCACCAATTATGCGTCGCTCTGTCCAACACTTGCATCTGACATCACGCTACAGTAGCCATCATCACTGCAGAGGGCAAATTCGCTCTGCTTTCCTGGGCCTGTGTTTAATCTAAACACGGTCACGGTGCAGTTAGCCCTTTTGTGTCAGCCACGCAGTTGTGGTTACGTTACAATTTTTCTTCATAACGCAATAAAAACGGGAACATATTTAAGATATTAAAACCGGGTGTGCTTTTCTTTCATGACATTTTCAGTTATTTCAGTCACTGTTAAATATAAATTTTCTTTTTTTTGTGTGTGTGTGTTAGAAGGCTTCACATCTGCTTAATTTCGCATTTGAAGTCGAGGGCTGAGGCAGATCCGGAGTTTGGGGGTTTTTTGTTCCTCGCCTGTTGGCAGAGGAGCGCGGAGGACGTGAACTCCGCAGGCAGCGGTCCAGCGGAGAAAAAGCTCGCCGAGCTCGCAGCTGTGCTCCCTGGCGCTGCTCTGCTTCCTCAGAAGCCCCCCCATTCCCCCCTCCTGCCGGGGGCCTTCTCCTGTTACCCCCGCGGGCATGTGCGTTGTCCATTACCCCCGCCCCGAGTGGAAGCCGTCCCGTCCGCAGCTCCAGTAACCCCCGATTTACTGCCCCCTCCCTCGCAGGGATGGCGGGATGGCGGGATGGGGGGACGGCGGGATGGCGGGATGGGGGGATGGCGGGGGGATCGGGGCCCGGTCCGGTCCTCGAGCCCTCGGGCTGCTCTGACAGGCCGTTAAAAGGTGATGCACTCACAGGCGAAGCCGAACCCTCAGCACGCCAGACTTCCTCCCGGCCTCCCCTGCGCTCTGCTTCCCGGTTTTTTAGGTTTTACTCTGAACTCGTTGGGGACTGTTAATGTGCCTCAGGTCCCCGGGCTGGCCTTCTCTGTACATTTAGTACATTTTTAAGAGTGTGTGAGTGTGTGTGTGTGTGTGTGTGTGTGTGTGTGTGTGTGTGTGCTTGTCTGAGGGGTGGGTGTGTGTGTGTGCATGTACATTCTTCTTCTTCTTCTTCTTCTTCTTATTATTCTTATTATTATTATTATTATTATTATTTATTATTGCTGATGTTGTTGTTGCTGCTGCTGTTGCTGCTGCCAGCACTGCTATTACTAATAGCACGACTGTGCTGAGCACTTCTGCTCTATGTGGGTGACATCACTGCCCAGACTGGAACTCGCCCCATTCAACCTCTCCTCCCTCGGAGGCTCGTGCTGGTCTGAGAGGGACCCGTTTAATAAGAGAGGAATTATCCGCACAAGCGAAGCCAGCCATGCAGAGCAGGCAATCCCCCTGAGCAGGAGGAAAAGCTGGGAAATGGGAGCGTGGGGGGGGGGGGGGGGAGGGTTGCTATCTCCCAGAGTCTATTTTTATAATTTCCTGTTCAATTGTTGTGCTATTGGAATGGTCACGGTCGGCTGGGCGACATCTTCTCCTCCCGCCCCCCCCCCCCCCTCGGAAGAGTCCACAGGGAGATGGAGAGCAGAGGCTCGAGCGCACGTGGGATAAGTCTCTGTAACACTTGAGATAAGTCCCTGTAACGTGTGGGATGAGTCCATGTAACACGTGGGATAAGTCCCTGTAACGTGTGAGATGAGTCCCTGTAACATGTGGGATAAGTCCCTGTAACGTGTGGGATGAGTCCATGTAACACGTGGGATAAGTCCCTGTAACGTGTGAGATAAGTCCCCGTAAAACGTGGGATAAGTCCCAGTAACCTGTGGGATAAGTCCCTGTAACACTTGGGATAAGTCCTCGTAATGTTGTTTGTAAATCCTGATTCCATGTCTGGGTTATGAGTAAACTTCATTTTTGCACAGTTTTCTCAAGTTATGCCTGCTCATTCTGTTTGATTCTGCCTCTAACTCTCCTCGTAGACAACAGCAGTGATTTAACTCCAGAATTCCTCTCCACGCCAAAGTCCTGGGAATCAATTATTTCCATTCTGAGGTAAACCACACTGAGATGCAGGCTATTTTCCTAGACATTTAGCGAGGGATAATTTTACATTACTGCATCGTAAGAAACCACCGACACCGTTAACAGGAATAGCTCTGCATTTGCCAGAGAATACAGGGCACGGGTGTCACGGAAACGGAGACTGAGACAAGTGAAGATCTTAAGAAAGCTGAAGGGATGGGGGGGGGGGGGGGGGGGCGGTGGAAAATACAGCTGTAATGGATAATTTAAACAGAGAAAGTGAAGATCTAGACATTATGGAGGTAAGGGCGGGCTGTTTTAAGACACTGTGCAGTTTTACAGAGATGGGAGGCCCAGGTAAAGATCATGGAGTGGTGTCTGACAGAGATAGTGTATTGGGTGGCGAGGTAAAGACATCTAACTGAAGAAGCGTTGAGCTGAAGGCTTTCAGCAAGCAGAACGGAAGGTAGGCGCTGACCAAATGGACATTTGGCAAAAGGGACACCGGGCTCAAGGCCCCAACGGCGACACCGGCAGGGAAAGCGAGATTTGGCGGGATTTGGCGGGATTCGCCCCTACCGTAAACGATGACGGTCGCCGTGGTGCTCCGCCGCTTGGCCACGATGTTCTTGGCCACGCAGGTGTAGTTGGCGGTGTCGGACAGCCGCGCCTGCTTGATGATCAGGTTGTGGTCGATGGTGATGTAGAAGTTCCGGTCGTCCGCCGGGTCGATGATCTCCTCGTTCTTCAGCCACTCCACCTGCGAAGAAAAACAGAAGGAAAACTTGGCGGCTTTGAAGGAAAACAATGCACTGGGACGGAATGCATTGGATGGAATTCATTAGGATGGAATTCACTGGGATGGAATGCATTGGGATGAAATGCCGTGGCAAAAGTTCAGTTTAGTTTTCTCAATATAATACAGTTTTTTCAGAGTATTTTTCACAAGGGAGACGTCACAGAGAGATACAGAGCAGGAGACAAAAAGAACGAGAAAGAGAATGCCACAACCTTTAAAAAACATTTCCACTTTTTTCTTTCCTTCATCTCCATTGTATCAATGAACAGAAGTAGCAGAAAATAGACTTTTCAAATGTGCATAATCAAAAGAAAAAACATTTCTGCTTTCATTTCACTGAACAAAGCTAGCACTGTGCATCGAAATGGACATGATGCCTCACTCCTGGAGTTTAAAAGCACTTCAAGCCTTTCTGCATATTTGCTCATATTTTGTAAACATGAATTGCAGTTGCTTCAGAGGCTTCTTCTGACCAATACAGTTTGTGTGCAGGAGCCTTCAGCACCAGAGACACTGAATTCCAGTTCAGTCCAGGTGGGCTCTCTTAGTGACACCTGGTCCAGGTGGGCTCTCTTAGTGACACCTGGCCCAGGTGGTTTGTCTTAGTGACACCTGGCCCAGGTGGGCTCTCTTAGTGACACCTGGCCCAGGTGGTTTGTCTTAGTGACACCTGGCCCAGGTGGGCTCTCTTAGTGACACCTGGCCCAGGTGGGCTCTTTTAGTGACCCCTGGCCCAGGTGGGCTCTCTTAGTGACACCTGGCCCAGGTGGGCTCTCTTAGTGACACCGGGTCCAGGTGGGCTCTCTTAGTGACACCTGGCCCAGGTGGTTTGTCTTAGTGACACCTGGCCCAGGTGGGCTCTCTTAGTGACACCTGGCCCAGGTGGTTTGTCTTAGTGACACCGGGTCCAGGTGGGCTCTCTTAGTGACACCGGGTCCAGGTGGGCTCTCTTAGTGACACCGGGTCCAGGTGGGCTCTCTTAGTGACACCGGGTCCAGGTGGGCTCTCTTAGTGACACCGGGTCCGGGTGGGTTCTCTTAGTGACACCTGGCCCAGGTGGGCTCTCTTAGGGACACCTGGCCCAGGTGGGCTCTCTTAGTGACACCTGGCCCAGGTGGGCTCTCTTAGTGACACCTGGTCCAGGTGGGCTCTCTTAGTGACACCTGGCCCAGGTGGGCTCTCTTAGTGACACCTGGCCCAGGTGGGCTCTCTTAGTGACACCTGGTCCAGGTGGGCTCTCTTAGTGACACCTGGCCCAGGTGGGCTCTCTTAGTGACACCTGGCCCAGGTGGGCTCTCTTAGGGACACCTGGTCCAGGTGGGCTCTCTCAGTGACACCTGGCCCAGGTGGGCTCTCTTAGGGACACCGCTTGGTCAGGGTTGCAGGTGAAAGTGGAGAAAACGAGCGATGGAGAGCAAGGGCTCACAGATGATAAAGAACATAAACATGGACATCGCTGCTAATCTACCATCAGAATTTCCAGGTCCCTTCAGAAACCCACAGTGACACTGGCACACTTTAAAGGAGTGTGCCGAGCTTAATACCATGTCTATTATAAAACTGGAAAGGAACTGGAAAGGAATCTGAAAATAAAAATCCGAAAAGCACTCCAGAGGAAGATATCACGCGAGAGCCAATTTTTTTTCTCGGCCAAAACAATCAGTGCGGATCCCAGGATCCCAGACAGACAAACTGAAGACGAAAGGAAGGGGAAAAATGCTTGTTAAAACAATTCGATATGGAGTTGAATTCAGCCTCCTCTGGGTAGGAGGTCAGGATTTAAAAACCTTTATTGCAATACGCAGGCTGCCACTGTCTCCATCAGAACCTAAGTATGTGTTCACATTACATTACATGTATTTGGCAGATGCTTTTATCCACAGCGACGTAAAATAATTGCATACAGAAGGTCATTGGAACAACAACAAAAAAAAAAACAGGTCCGATAAGGTACAATACTCATTATAAAAACAGTTATTTATAGCCACAAACACATTTAGTCCAGTTCACACAGTAAGCATAGGCTAGGTCAGAAAGCCACAACATCGAAATAATGATACAAGTGCACTATAGATGCTGGATGGAGGTACAAGTGTAGTGTTCTATGTGCCATGCACCATTTACAGTGCAGTACCGAGGCAGAATATCCCTACAATGACGGCTAACTTCCTTTCTGCCGGTTCTCCCATAACAGAGCATTAGCATTTTGAATGAAGAAGCCTTGCTTGGCTCAATCTGACCACCAGTTCCACTCCCATCTACGAGCGCAGGGAGCGGCGGAAGCCTCAGATTCGCTGATCAGTAAGGCCTGGCTATTCCGTGGCACAGAGCGGCTGCCCCTCGCCGAACGCAGAGCTGAGACAGAGCCGCGTCGGGTAAACTGCGGGCACGCCGGGCGCCGTCAGGCAGACACTCGTGGTGAAGTGTCGACTTTAAACCGCCCGCGTAGCGAAAAAACACTCGAGCGTCGGCCGCGAAGCAGAGCGGCAGCACCGGGGGGAGGTGAAGAGAGGAACGCGAGAGCGCTTCCCCAACCGTTCCCCCGGAACGTCGCCGCGGTCTTAATTCCGCCAGTTAACCTGAAGCACCCTTCGCCCCCGCGCCTCCTGACACCGAACGCCGCGCGTCGTGTGAAGTTCTGCTCCTAAACCCATCCCACCCTCCCGTTAATCCAGCCGGGGAATCACCCCTCAGTACAGACCCGGGACAGTCCACTGAGTCTACAGTCCACGGAGTCTACAGTCTACTCCACGCAACGCCTACAGCACAGCAGGTGTGTTACATACACGTAAGCTGATTTTGTACTCACTCAATCATACAGACACGGACGCATCCACGCACACGAATGCATGAGACCACACGCAAACACAGGCACACGTGCTTACCCGCACACGCTGTGCACACACACATGTATGTGTGCACATACACAAACATACACACACAACTCCACACACAAACACATATGTGCATGCAGATGCACTAACGTACATGTGCACACACACACACACACACACACATATGTGCATACCCACACACTAACGTGCATGTGCACATACACACACAAACACACAGATCAACAGGCAAATACACAGACAGATGGAAGGCACAAAAAAAATATCTTATTCCATGAATTTAAATCACTTCTGTATGGGCTCATCTCCCAATAGACCAATACCTCTCCCTGGAAATCTACAATAGAAAAGACTTAGAAGGGACACATTCAGCTCTAACTGCAGCAATAAAGCTTCAGAGCCTAGCGTGTCTCGGTTGTTCTTTGTAGACTTCACGCAAACATTTATTCTGTTGACAGTTCTGACTCTAAAAGCGCACTGAGTCATAAAGTGATTACTCCGGGCTACGCACAGACAGTCACACAGCGCGGAGCGAACGCAGCTCTGCTGATCAACAGAGAGCACCCTGGGCTTAGGAACGGGGTTCAGACCTGGGAAAGCCTGCAGCCACGAGGGGGGGGGGGGGGGGGGGGGGGGGGGGGGGGTGACTGAGGAACTCATCTTCAGGCCCGGCTCCGAGACCCACAGCTTATCTACCAAGACGCAGCGGGTTCCCCGAAGCCCCGAACCCCCCCCACACCCCCAAATCTGCATCCGATGCTGTAATTGAGTTGAGGGAAGAAAAACTTTGCCGGGGCTTTGAAGGGAGACAATGCATCGGGATGGAATGCCTTGGCAATAAGAGCACCGTGCCAAAAACACAGCAACACAAACTGCCCCGAAGAGACACGACAACACACCAGCACTGACAGGGCAACACACCAGCACTGACACGACAACACACCAGCACTGACACGACAACACACCAGCACTGACACGACAACACACCAGCACTGACACGACAACACACCAGCACTGACACAACAACACACCAGCACTGACAGGGCAACACACCAGCACTGACACGACAACACACCAGCACTGACACGACAACACACCAGCACTGACACGACAACACACCAGCACTGACAGGACAACACACCAGCACTGACACGACAACACACCAGCACTGACAGGACAACACATCAGCACTGACACGACAACACATCAGCACTGACACGACAACACACCAGCACTGACAGGACCCTGCAGCAGGACTGCCCCACAGAGACAGGACAACACACCAGCACTGAGAGGACCCTGCAGCAGGACTGCCCCACAGAGACAGGACAACACACCAGCACTGAGAGGACCCTGCAGCAGGACTGCCCCACAGAGACAGGACAACACACCAGCACTGAGAGGACCCTGCAGCAGGACAGCACAGAGACACTGCATCAGCGAGGAGATTAATGGAAAAAAACAGATCGACAATATACCACACGTTTACAAGAACACCGTATCAAAGATGAGCACTCACAAATATGGATAGGAGACAAAGCAAAGTATTTAGTGTTAGTTTTTGACAGTTTTCTCGATATAATACTGTTTCTTCCCCCCACAGTATTCCACATTGGGCCTGCAAGAGGATACCAGGATAGAGAGAAAAAGCACTTCATCGATCTAGTGACAAGAAAATGAGCAATAAATGTGAGTGGGCTGCAGAGGTTACTCAATGTATAAAGTTACACACGGAGACTTATATATTTGCGAGTATCCAGGAAATACAATTTGGACGTTATAAATGATCACGCATTCTGGCCTGTGTCATTTATATTTGGAATTTATAGGATTTAGTATTCTGGGGAAAGAGCTATGATGGAAGAGTTGAAACAAATGCAATGGAACATATCCAAAAAATAACGACAGAAATAATCTGGAACATATGATTTTCTTTCTGTTCTGGTGCATTCATTCAGACCGTTCCATTTGTTCTTTTGCAGAATTTGCTGCGGAGACAGCCCCTTTCAGAGGATCAAGAGAGCCATAATTACAGCATGCCTCAGCAAAAGAAAATGAAGAGTGAATTATGAATGTGTGCTTGTGTGCTGTGTGCTTATATACAGGGATTTCCACACTGGCCAACATGAGCCAGAGTCTTGATCAATTGTTCCCAATGTGTGTGTTTTTTATTTTTCTTCAAATAAGCCCTGCGTTTTTCACTTCTGTCTTGAGTGTGACTGAAACCATATGTTCTTCAGCTTGAGGAGTGCTTGTAGTCCGGGCCTCGGCCTTGAGTGGCCCAAAATGGTCCTGGACTCAGACCAGGAGAGGGCGGACTCAAAAGCACAGCTCTCTGGGGTAACTCTGTCAAGTAACAGAAACGAACCGCTTAGAACAGCCTCTCTGTCGAGTAACAGAAATGAACCATTCAGCACAGCCTCTCTGTCGAGTAACAGAAACTGCTCAGCAGTGCAACTTAGAGAGTTTTTGCTAGCGGGCTCGCTAAGCAGTACTGCACAGCAATTATATGTGGAGTCCACTTCCTGCTGTGAAATAATTCGGTGTGAAACCCAGAAACCAGACCAAACAGAACCAGGTCGCAATTGGATTTTGCTTTCCGGAGCGGGCTGTGAATACCCCATTTAGAGGGCTCGACGGGGAAGGGGAATTATGGGATGGATAAGTCCTATATCGAGCTGAAACATGCTTCTCCACGCCCTGGGCCCCAAAGATAAAGTGATATGATAAATCCCAGAAACCCAGAAGCTCCGCGTGAGCCCTCCTTGTGCTGATTTCTTCAGAATTAGCCCATAATTCAGCCGCAAGAATCGCTGCATATAGCCAACAAAGGAATTACGGCGAATGGAGATTAATGCAAAAGCATCGCAATGGGCTTTGCTACATCAAAAAAAGAGGAAAATATTGCCTCATTTGGCCACACCCTGATGATAGGACCCTGCTTATTCCATCATACGGCCTCAGAGAGGTGCATGATCTCCCCAATACTGTCGAAACAGAGTCACCCCTACTGAAGAGTCAAGGCTGAGTTTCCCCTAAACGGACACACAGACATACAGACTGACACTCTGGGGCTGCAGCGCTGAGTCAGCACATTCATACAAACTGACCTACAGTTGATTCAGACGGCATTATTAGCTCCGGGTTATTAGAAGCATTAGTGAGATTTGTCAGTTATGATAAGGAACCTGCACCCAGTATGTGAACTGCATTTGGCCCTCTGCTCTCAGCACTCATACAATAAGTTACAGATAAAAAAAAATTGATTCTAAAGCCAGAGACCGAGAGCAAATTTGCAGGCCTGCTGAAGTGATGAAAGCGGTTTAATTTGCCGTCACAAACAAACACACGAAATATGGCAAGCCGGTGTGCTCGGCGTAGCGTAGCGTACCGGGGCGTATAGCGTACCGGGGCATGTTTGCCACAGCTGGAGGACGGTGCGCGCCCCTGCCCCCCCCCCCCCCCCCCCCACACCTCACCGCTGGGGCTAAAGTGCTATTTTTACTCTAAACCGCCCTCCCCACCCCCCCCCCCCCCACTGGGACCGCCACACACCACAGTCGCTGGAGCTCACGTGGGGTACCTGCGCTCC
This sequence comes from Anguilla japonica, assembly GCA_025169545.1. Lineage (NCBI taxonomy): Eukaryota > Metazoa > Chordata > Actinopteri > Anguilliformes > Anguillidae > Anguilla > Anguilla japonica. The sequence goes on along the minus strand of CM045892.1, from coordinate 48,633,422 downwards.
CAGCTAAACACGGCATCCTCATCCTGGACCCTTCTTTTTACGGGAAGAGAAAGTAACCCGTTTCTGTACCCGCGTCCAACATTCCTGACTCCGCCCAGAAGAGGGCGTGTCCAAAGCAGAGAGGATTGGCATGTATGATGAAGACTGAATTTCTGTTTTTTTTTTTTAAATTCACAGTGAAGCACTTTGTGTCTCACTAAGGTGTATGAAATATAAATAAAGGACGATTGATTGATTGATGGAATGATTGATTGATTGATTGACAGGGCTTGACTGCTGGTGAGGTGCTGTCAGATCCGCTTGCATCATCATTTCAGCACACGTGGAGAACACGCTTGCAGAGCAGGACCTTCATTCCCCGCTACCTGCTAATCCCCCGGCTCAGGTAATCAGGTGCAATCAGCCGTCACAGAAGGGGGATTACTCTAATATAAACTGGAGGCTGACATCGCCTGAATCCATTCTGTGCAGAAGCACGAGCCAGCTTGTAAAAGGGCAATAAAATCCGTGAAAGAAAGGAGGCTTTTGGGGGAGTGGAGCGGGGGGGGGGGGGTGGGGGGGCGGTAGGAATTGAGGAGGAGATCTTCACCTTTCCTAGTTCCATCTCTGAAACCCCATTGCGTCTCTGCTCCTCATTCTCATGCTCGTGCTGAACACTAATCCTCTCAATAATAATCTGTTGACTTTACAAAGAACAAATCACCTTCATACACAATCATATGAATAAACATGAATACACGGAAGACACTACAACCGCTGGATGCCAAATCTGTATAGCATGTGCATTTTGTATAGAAAGAATTTTCTACGGTTTGGGCTCTATAGATGTAAAAATACTATAAATCACAACAAAAGCAAAAATACTCATCATTGTTGCACATCAACACCAACAATGAGAGTTAAACAATAATGAAAATAATTTCAATACAAGCACAAGTAATGACACATGATAATGTATTCAGCGCAGTGTGCTACTTTCTGAGCAATAATGTCCCGTTGAATGATTTTAATGCCTCTCTGGCTAATTGAATTACTAGCGATATGAAATAGCTTTTCGGGGGTAGGAGCTTGCAGCAGGGGTGCGATTTGCGTATGCACACTGGGACAGGGGGTCCTGTTCCCAAGGCACCCCTCCCGAATTGTTCCCATTAATGCAGTCTGGTGTGTACTCCACCACACACGCACACCTGTGTGGGAACACACCCCACATCTCCATCACACACACTCAAATACGCACATACAGACATAGAGAGCAGACACTGTTTCTTGCGCCTACACGCACGCACACACACGCTCAGGCACAAGCACACACACACACACACACACACAAACACCACACACACACACCCTCCCTTGCTGTGGAACACATTACACAATGCTCGGTCTAAAACCTCGACTTGCAGGTACACCCACACTGACGCTCAGACACACACACACATGCACAGACACAGACACACATGCACAGGCACACACACACACACACACACACTCACTCACACTCAGGCACACACACACACATGCTCAGAAACACACACACACACACACACACACTCTCAGGCACAGGCCCACACTGAAGCAGATGTGCTCTTGCTCATTATTGACTGATTGGCACCCGGAGATTCATTAACATAATTGGCACATTTGTCGCCATTGATGCTGGGAAATTGCCACATGTCAGCTTGGTACCAAGAGCCTGAGTCTGCCCATCAGCAGAAGCACCATAGAGACAGGGAAACAGAATCAGAGGGAGACAACACGCAGTAAAAAAAGCACAAACACCACAGAGACAGGGAAACAGAATCAGAGGAGAGAAAACATGCAGTAAAAAAAAGCACAAACACCATAGAGACAGGGAAGCAGAATCAGAGGAGAGAAAACATGCAGTAAAAAAGCACAAACACCATAGAGACAGGGAAGCAGAATCAGAGGAGAGACAACACACAGTAAAAAAAGCACAAACACCATAGAGACAGGGAAACAGAATCAGAGAAGAGACAACATGCAGTAAAAAAAAGCACAAACACCATAGAGACAGGGAAGCAGAATCAGAGGAGAGACAACACGCAGTGAAATAGGCAGAAAAAGGAGGGAATTCTTCTCCTCTTCTGCCAGGCACATTCCCCAGATGGAGTGGGCACTAGAGAGAGGACACAAACACAGCACCGTGCCGGGGGGGGGGGGGGGGGGGGTGGGGTAATGCAGGGCAGGAACAGCACTTGCTCTACCCTGACATCCGTTTCGCTCTCCGTCTAAGTGACCACTGAGACCATGAATTAAATTGCCCATTAGCCTAAGAGGAAAAGCTATTACAAGCCAATTATTCAATTCAAACCCAATCAAATCAGGCTAATATGAGTTTAATTCTGCGAGCCGCCGCGGTGCGTGTCCGTGTTCCTGAGAGGCTAACGGGGTCTGGAGGAGTCCGCACGGACGTGGCCTGCAAAACAAAACGCTGCCGGCGGACAAACCGCCTGTTTATCATTTCGCAGATGATTCATCTCCGTGGGTTGCGGAGGAAGAATAACGGTTCTCGTGTTCCGGGACCCGAATTCAACTTCAACGCAGCGAACAGCCGGGTCTGAGCCTCACCAGAGAGATGGTGCCACAAAATTCCATTAATGTCTGAGTAAACTGTTTCATACCACTGGACAAAAAAACATTTACTAGTGTTGTGTGTTATGAATGTACTGGTGTGTAGTGTCCTGAAGAATGTGGCCTAATCACGGTTGGTGGAAAAACAAGGGTTTACCCTCCCGTTACCACAGAGTTGTGTGTCTCGCCCGAAGTGCCCAGAAGAAGCAGAGAGTTGAGCAACCCGGCGACCTCGATTCAGTCTCCATTTTGGTAGTTTTCCTCCGGGACCCCCCGCGTCCCACCATTAGACAAACCCCTCCTTTCTCCTCGGCTTGTAGTCTGAGTCTGGTTTTAACACCAGCAGAGATCTGAGAGGCTTTCAGGATAAGAGAGGGCGATCTTAAACACGTTTATTTTATTTATTTATTTATTTCTTTCTTTCTTCGTCTTTCATTTTTCGGAATCCTGCGCGTTCCAGTTTCGGAGAGACTCTGAATTATGCAAATCCTCTTTTTAAACCTGTAATACCGCCCGTCTCCACAGACCCTGCCTCTCGCCGCAGGGCTTTACCTTTTAACTCAAATTAATGGCGCTCGGAGCCGCTGGAAGAGTTCAAAGACGGCGACGCACGTCGGCTAATCTCTGCGTCTGAAAACCTCGCCACGGAAAGCCCAGAACATGGGGAAAGAAGGAAAGACAGACCGATTCATTTTTTTTTTCTCTCCGTTCCCAAACAAACAGTCAGTCTGAACCGCCATTTTGTTTTTGTGTTAATGCCGCAAAAAGTTAGGCAAGGAGTTTGGGATACTTGTTCCTGGTTTTGGTTTTGGTGTTGGGGGGGGGGGGAAGGGGAGAGAGAGAAGGAAAGAGGCAGGGAGAGAGAAAGAAACAGAGGGAGAGAAACAGAGAGAGAGAGGTAGAGAGAAACAGAGAGAGAGATAGAGAGAAAGGGAGAGGGAGTGAGAGAGGTGGGAGAGAGAGAGGGAGGAAGAGAGAGAGAGGCAGGGAGAGAGAAGGAGAGGGAGGGAGAGAGAGGAAGGGAGATAGAGGGAGGGAGAGGGAGAAAGACAGAGGGAGGAATCTGAGTGTAAATGGGTTCTCTTGTGCCGTATCCCCAGGCGCCGCTGGGGCCAGGGGGTTATTTTCGCGCCTGTACCTCACAGTGCTGTGGAAGCGAGGTCTCTGAGGGGCTCTGAGTCAGGCTAACCGCCGGTAATCACCAGCACAGACCAGCCCGTGGGGGACCGGGCCGAACAGCTCGAAAAGGGAACAGGAAACGCCAGCGCTCGCACCGCCGCGCAAGAACAGAAGAAGGAAAGGGGGAAGAGAAGAAGGGAGAGGGGACAAACGAGCTCCAGGAGGGGATTGTGGGCTGGGCAGGGCTTTTTTTGGAAGGCCCTTCTCCGGCTTCGAAGCACTTCCTACAAACAGACCCCTCTTATCAGACCCCTTCCTGCAGCTTATCGTGACCTACATTTCCGTGCGTGTTTTATTTCATCGGAATGGAAAAATCCCCCGGCTTCAATTCGTCAAACAACATAAAAGCGCCTGAAAAATGTTGGTTTAATGATGACGAACGACTCCTCAGATGTACGTGATAAGGAAGCGCTGGTCCGGTGCTTTGCATGTGGTAAAGAGTCGAAGCCTTCCAGGAAACAATCTTTCCCGAAACGACCTCCACAGTGGTTTCATTTTACATCGAATCATCTGCGCCCCTAATTAATTATTCAGCTTAAATTAAAAGTACCATGAGACGCCCAAGTAATCTCAACACAAGTGGTTAGCGGCTGATTAGAAACATGAGCTTGAACAACTGCCAATAAAGTTACCTCTTAACACATTCATGTTCAATGAGATTTTTTAAAAATCTTACTGAACTACTACCCACTGTTTTCATTACCTAGGCAAGCCAGCTCATTGCAATGATGAGCTGGGACAATACCAACAAAAGCAGACTATATGACAAAAATTTAACATTTTTACCCCTGCCATAAACTGTGCACACGTGGTCTCTTTTCGATAAAATCTGTTCAGAGTTCATTTAAATCTATATCAGATAATGAGAAATTTTCTGCGCATCTAAAACCTCCAACCACTAACACTTTATGAATCATAACCCATCCTATAAACACAGAACACCGGTGCGCTTAGCTTGTAAAATGGGCCTAATGCACATGCTTAGCCCCAGCGTAAGAGAGCGGGTAATGTGTGCTTCCCAGCGCCTTTGTGTTCTGCAGGTGTTTAATGGGAGCGAATGAGACTGCTCCTACACTGAAGCTGACGACTGCAGCGGAAGAGGGAAGGGTTCGCAATGCCAGATGATTAAGTGAGAGTCCCAGTTATTTTGGGGGGGGATGGAGGGGGGGGTGGGGCGCGGGGGGAAGTGGTCATAAATCAAACCCCAGATGTTGCTGAGCTGGGCTCTCCGGAGTGTGTACGGGGGGGGGGGGCGGGCGGGGTGCAGGACGGCCCTGGGGCGTACACAGGTGCGCTCACTCCGAAGTGATCCATTACGCCCCCCCCCCCCCCCCCCAAACCCCCGCCCCTCCCCGTGTCTCCACGGGTGCACCACGCAAACGGGGGGACGGGCTGCCGGGAAAGCCCCCAAAAAAAAAAACCGGCAGCGGAACCTTCCGGAAAGGAACGGAACGTCCGCGCTTCCTCCTGTGGGAAACACGGCGGGACCTGCACGGGGGTCGGGGGGTGGGGTGTGGGGTGTGGGGGGGGGGGGGGGGGGGGTGACGTGCCGCCAGCGTTCGCCGCCCGCGCCCCGATGACGGACAGGCGGTCCCGCGCGCCCCCAGAGCGCGTGGCTCCAGCCGCCGTTAGCAGGAAGCGCGTCCGCACTGAGCGCGCTCAGAGGCGCCGCGGTCCGAGTGTTGACGTGACTGACAGGTGGGGACGTGCGGCACTTTGGTTACGGGTCGCCGTGGGGGGGGAGGGGCGAGGTTGGTTTGGTCTTTTTTTTTTCCAAATGCGTTCCCCACCCCTGGGGTCCCTCGCGATGAAGAGACGCTTCCTGCAGCACTTCGAGCGCTAAGTACTTTAGCATTCAACACTCCTCCTCGACACGCCGGGCCAGACTGCAGAGTGTGTTTCAGTGTTCTCCGGGTGACCTAACAAGACCCAGTTGTGCCTGTGTGCATAAACTTTAACATTTCTCTTTAAATGGATCTGGGACAAGGCCCAACTCAGTCTGACAGCACTTAGAAAGTATGCTGCCACAGGAGGAAGCTCGAGTGCGTTTTCACACATATGGACGCCACACTCCATATCGATACTCTGCAAATGATAAATATCACACCAGCTGACTCGTTCTGTGGGGAAGACTGACACTTCATTATCATGCGAGAGTGTTAAATAACACACTGATTGGCTATAAATCCCTTTTAATTGCCACTCAACCAGAAGTGTTTTCTGAGGAAAAAAAAAAAAAACCAAACAGATGTGCGTTTATGAATCGGCAAATGCAGACGGCATAAGAAGACTACAGACTGCAAAACACGAGTTAATGCACAAACACACACCCACACACACACAAACACACACGCACACACAGACAGGCACACACACACACACACACACACATGCAGACAGGCACACACACACACACACACATACAGGCACGCACGCACACACACACACACACACACCCACACGCAGACAGGCACACACACACACACACACACACATATAGGCACGCACACACACACACACACAAAAACACATGCAATAGATGCACGCGCACACACACACTCACACAAACACATTCACTCACACTCACACACAGGCACACAAAAACACACACACACACACCCTCCCTCCGTTGAATGCACACATTGAACAACACAATGCACACTAGATCACCTCAATACTCAAACACCCACTCTCACGTACAGGCACAGGAACATTTCTGGCAAGGACAGTTTCCACGGTGTGAATTTCCGTCTTCGGAATTTCCTTGTCTTCAAATAAAATATTATTTCTCTCTCTCCATCCGTCTCCTCTCCGCTCCCCTTCTCTCCTCCTCTCCTCTCGTTCCCCCTCTCCTCTCATCCACATCTCTCCCGCCCCCTCTCATCTCTCTCTCCCTCCCTCCTCCCTCTCCTCTCTTGTTTTGTGCGCTCTCTCTCTCTCTCTCTCTCTCTCTCTCCTCTCTCTCTCTCTCTCTCTCTCTCTCTCTCTCTCTCTCTCTCTCCTCTCTCTCTCTCTCTCTCTCTCTCTCTCTCCCTCTCTCTCTCTCTCTCTCTCTCTCTCTCCCCCTCTCTCTCTCTCTCTCTCTCTCGGGGAGCTGCAGGGCTGCAGTCAGACTCTCTTTAGCTTCAGAGCAGACCATGTCCTTGTTGACTCAACAGTAGCAGGTGGCTAAAGAGGCCTGCAGTGCAGCTCACAGTCTTCCACAGCACTTCAGCTCTGATAGGAGGGTCAGCATTTTTCATTACGCGCCAATTGGCCATTTCATAGAACCTTCCCGTCCAGGTTTGCTGAAAGTGTGTGTTTGTGTGCAAGCGCTGCAGAAGGCTGGGTGTCTGAGAGTGTGTGTGCGTGTGTGTGTGTGTGTGTGTGTGTCAGTGTGTGGGGGAAAGGGCTATCCGCTCTGGCTGATAACTTCAGCAGACAGGTTAAAGAGCATCACACAGCCATAAACACCACTTGAAGCTTTTCTGCTCCTGGGACCAGCGAGAGTCTTCTTACCGAGAGTATTAACGTCCGGTGCAGTCACAGGGCCCGCTCTCACAGAACCGCTACAGAACACACAAACTAACACACACACACACACACACACACACACACACACACCGTTTACCCATTACCCTGCAAACTAACACACACACACACACACACACCGTTTACCTGCTACCCTGCGAACTAACACACACACACACACACACACACACACCGTTTACCTGCTACCCTGCAAACTAACACACACACACACACGCACACACACACCGTTTACCTGCTACCCTGCAAACTAACACACACACACACACACACACACCATTTACCTGTTACCCTGCAAGCTAACACACACACACACACACACACACACACCGTTTACCTGTTACCCTGTCAACTACACACCCACACACACAACGTTTAACACCTGCAACACACACACAAACTAACACAACACACACACACACCACACACACACCCACACCGTTTACCTGTTCACACTGCAACTAACACACACACACACACACACGTTTACCTGTTACCTGTTACCCTGCAAACTAACACACACACACACACACACCGTTTACCCTGCAGAGTAACACCCGCAGGCACACAAGCACAAACATATCCAGCAAGCACACAAATATCACACTGCAAAGCATCACACATATACATGCGTGCCCACAAACAGCCGCTCTCAGCCCCAACAGCACAAGAAGAAACAAAACAAACACATTCACCCAAAACAAAAGAAAACACAAGACAAGCAACAACAGACAAGCGTGAAGCAGCGAGGGGTTCGAAACCGCCTCCCCATCAACAGCGCTCCTCGTTTTCTCCTGCTTTACTGTATTTGTGATGCACTGTACAGTGTAGAGAAAGTATTTCCCAGTTTCCCAGACAGCGCATTATACTCCGCTGAACAATGTGAGCGTTTGTCATGCCTGAGAGAGCTCCCCCACACGGTGTGGGTCCGCCTCGTCGCCCCTGACAACACGGCGGGACCCCGGGCACCGCGACCGGCTGCCTGACCGCCAACCTCGCTTCCGTGGCGACCGGCCCGCCCGCCCCCGCCCGCCCCCGCCTGCCCGGCTGCGCCGTCGACCTCTGACCCCCCCGCCTTTCTCTCCGGGAGGACAACGGCGGGCGACCCGCGGGGCGGTGGGGGGTGGGGGCGGGCGGGGGGGGGAGGCGCGGGGGGACGAGTGAAAAGGGAGAGGAAGAAAAGGAGCGGCATTTCGCAGCTTGTACATTTTAATTGTCTTTTACGGCCAGGCCAAACGGCTGTGTTTAAGTGGGGGGGGGGTGAAAGGGCCTGTTTGCCGCCCCTTTCAGAGTTAATGAAAGGAGTCCATAAAAGAGATGAATGGGGAACGCTCTCAAAAGAGGAGAAGCCCACACAAACATCACTCTCTCTCTCTCTCTCTCCGCTCCCCTCGCTCACCGAACGCTCGAGTGCTCACTTAATTGAAGAATTGCGGGGAAGACAAAAGGGAAAAAGACAAATAGCAAATTTACCTTCCTGTCGGGGCCGATGCGAGCGATACTATGAGAACTGCGCATTAGCGCGCCCCAACATGGCCGCCTGGACTCGACGCGAACGCGAGCGGTAACGCCAGGCGGATACCCCCTCAGTGAACCGCTTAATTTATACGCGATTCATAATTTACTGAATGACACAGAATCGCGGTGCTATTCCTGAGCCCCCCCCCCCCCCCCCCACCCCGGGTTCTGCTGCACTTTTTCGGGCAGAATGCCCACATTTGTTTCGTGGAAAGAAAAAAAAAAGAGTCAAGATAAATGCTTGCTGATCTCTTTCTTCGGCTGAATGTGCAGTGCTGGCAGTGTCCCCGTAGCATCCGATAAGTGCGTGGGTCTGGCTCGCTTTTGTGTAGCGTCTGGGCGCTAAGTAGGCCAGCAACATCGCTGTCTTGACCAATACGATGTGACAACCGTAACCAGAAACGTGTGTCGACCGGCTGCGTAAGCTAGTTGGCTAACAGTTAGCGAGCTGGTTAGCGCATGTGCTGCCCAGAGCAAAGCTGTCGTGAAAAATAACATTCCGTGCTTTACACGTTCATTAGACCACTAACCACTGACCCCAACCCAGACTCCACCCACAATCACATGCAATTAGGCGGATGTTCCCTGAAACAACTGCACTGTTTAAATGTACAGTTCTGGAGCTTGGAGGCACTACCCACTGCACCACTGTGAGGTTCTGCAGTTATGTACTATGGGTAATACACGATGCCTACAATGTCGACACTAGCATAAGTAAGTGTGATGAACAGCACTTCGATGGAATGATTTTTAATACACCATCAATGGTAACCACATGAGTTCAGAACTTGTCGTACTGAGGTCTAATGTGATTGCATGAGACAGATCTCTATTATTGACAACACTGGCCAGTGTTAGAGATAAAATCGATAGCGAAAGCTGCCAGTATCAGTGTAATTCATCACTGTTACAAGATGACATTTTTAAAGTAATATTCTCCCTCACGTAATTTTAATCATTTGCATGATACAAAAAATAAAATTAACATTGAACAGCAAACTTCACTGAATTCTAACATGTCACCAAATGCCACGCAGTTGTAATCTCAGATTTAAAAAATGTTCTGGTACAGAAAACAGGGACAGGCAGACAGCAGATTGATTGCAGATTGAATATCGACAATCTCTTCTACAGTACGGGAGCAAAGAAATGACATAATGCTTCAGATGGCCAGGGTTATATGAGAAGCCCACTATTGTGTTTTTCATTCTCAGGCAGATGTTCTGTTCTACATCCGTTGCTCGGCCTTATGCATAACTGGCACCAGATTTCAAACACTAAACAGACCCACTTTCTAAAAAAGTATGATTGCGATTGTGAAATAGATGCCTTTCTTCAGTGTGTATTTGTGCGAGTGTGAGTGTATGGGTATTTGCGTGCTTCTGCATGCATACTGTATGTGCGTGTGTGTGTGTGTGTGTGTATGTGTGTGTGTGAGATACAGAGAGAGAATACAGGAGTATGTGTGTATTTCTGCATTCACTGTGTGTGTGTATGCCTGTGCGTTGTTTGCTTGTGTGTGTGTGTATGTGTGTGGGTGTGTGTGTGTATGTGTGTCTTTGTGCGTGTGTGTGGTATGTGTGTGTGTGTGCATGTGTGTGTGTGTGGGTGTGTGTGTGCGTGTATGTATGTGTGTGTGTGGGTGTGTGTGTGCGTGTATGTATGTGTGTGTGTGTGTGTGTGTGTACCCCTTCAGTCATGATGAACTGAAGAGCGCCTCCCTCAGTACGGAGTCTGAGCTGCAGCCCGCGGTCACCCTGTAAATAACACTGCCACGCTCAGCACAGCCCAGAGGCTTCTTACACGGGCAGCGGCAGTCCGTCTTTAAATCTGACAAAGCCCTAATTGCGGGGCATCTTTTGGGAAGATATCCCGAAAGGGCGCCCCAAAAAGAACCGACAGCTCGTCTCGCCAGATCAAAAAAGGCCTCGCAAGACCCAACCGGCAGTTACTCCTCTCAGAAGCACAGCTTCTCATTACGCATTCCTGCTGTCTGTCTTCATCTTCTTCTCCTCTGATATATTTCTTGTTTTTCAAGTTATTTTTAAGCCCGCTGCCGTATAAACACATGCACGCATTTCCACGTTTTTTTTTTCCCCGGATCGTTCTGAAGTCGCAGGCTCTCGCTCATTTTCCCATCAGCCACTGCAGCGAGACAGCCAGCCGTGTGCAGTCAAGAGCAAACCCTTACTTAGGAGCAATTTTCTCTGGAATGTTTGTGGTTTTTTTCTTTCTTTTCTTTTTTGAATGTAATACTTTTAATTGATTTACTTGCAGGGGAAAAAAAATTGAGGGAAAGTTCCTGGTGAGTAATTAGGGGGTGTTGTAGGCCAGGCTACTGGTTACTGTTCGCAAGGCGCAAACGCCCCTTCCAGTTTGCTCAGAGATCATTTACGGCCTTGCATTCCTGCTTCTGCGAGGCTTGTGTTGTCAAGCAGCCAAAGCTAACCGCCAATCAGGAAGACTTTAGGTTCTCCTTCACTGGGCCTACATGGAGCAGGGGCCTCGCCTGGCTGCTTCCCCTGCCAAACGGGGCTCTGCTGGGTGGGCCAGGAGGACCGGGTCAGGGGGCTCGGCAGGAGGGGGCCTGAAGCGCGGCCACACTGCGCCACTCCCTCCCGGGGGGACCTGTACTTCTAAGTTCCAGTGTGTGAGCAGCTGGTCCCCATTTCCCAAACCGCAAGTCCTGAAACCAAACACAAGGAGACAGGCGAGCCTGCTGCCCGTGACTGAGCAGCCTGATTCTAGAGCATGTGTACTGATCTCAGATCAGCTGCCCGTGACTGAGCAGCCTGATTCTAGAGCATGTGTACTGATCTCAGATCAGCTGCCCGTGACTGAGCAGCCTCATTCTAGAGCATGGGGTACTGATCTCAGATCTGCCCGTGACTGAGCAGCTGATTCGTGTGTACTGATCTCAGATCAGCTGCCCGTGACTGAGCAGTCTGATTCTAGAGCATGTGTACTGATCTCAGATCAGCTGCCTGTGACTGAGCAGCCTGATTCTAGAGCATGTGTACTGATCTCAGATCAGCTGCCCGTGACTGAGCAGCATGAATCTAGAGAATGTGTGCTGATCTCAGATCAGCTGCCAGTGATTGAGCAGCATGAATCTAGAGAATGTGTACTGATCTCAGATGTGACAGAGCTCAGTCGCACCTCGGGTTGCCAGACATCTGGTTTTTGACCAAAATATCTGGTTTTCAAATAATTCAAATACAGGTCCGGTTTGTGCTCCCAACTGGACAATGTAATGTCCGGTCAGAGGAATTCATGGAAGAAATGTAACCGGTGTTTTTCCCCTGGTCCTATCTCGGTCCCCACCTTCAAGGTCAGTCCAACTGGGATCCCCCATCCCCCGCCGCCCGGGTCCAGCAACTCCCAACTTTGTTTGCAATTATATTTCCAGTCGTGCATGTCGTCCGCTACAGTACAGTACCAAAGAGTACCACGCAAAACCAAGATGGTTGACACCATTTAGCAACAAAAAAAACAGGTTCTATTGCTGGACGTCCCAAGATCAGCAGTTAAGCAGAGACCAAACGGCCTCGGGGGAGACACGTGTAGCACGGGGTGTCCCTCTGTCCCCCCCGCAGGCCAGACCGTCCCTCCCCGCAGCAGATACTGATCTACTGTGGAATGAGCAGGGACTGTTTTCTGACCTCCGGCAGGAGGCGAGGATTAGTCACGGTGATCTACAGCCAAGTCTGAGGCCGGAGAGCTCTGTTTCGGGCTGGGTGGCTCAGCGAGACTGCCCCCCCGGGGGGGGGGGAACGGAGAGATGGATGTGTGGTCTGATCAAAGCCCTTCAGATGCTCGGAGCGATTGTCTCCTCTGTGCTGCTCTCGCTGTCTCGCAGAGACAGAACAGCACTGACATGCGTGCTGCTTGTAATTTAGACTCATTTTTCAATAAAGTTCTAATGGTCCCATTACAATAACAGCTCAAACAATGTCAAAGTTCATCAGAGAAAAAATGCTATCGAAAGAAATGGTCAACAGCACACAAAGGCGGCCACAGTGCCGGAAGCTACAGTGAGACATTCTGTAAATGAAGTGTATGGTATGTTCAAAGCAGCAGAAGGACTTTAATTATTTTGGAATGACGCAATAACCATAACCACTGATGAAAATAATTCCACAATTTTTCCTTCGTAGACTGATGAGTGTCATTCAGGAAGGGTAAAAAAAAATAACGCTAGTGGATATATTTCAATGTGTGAACTGCTGGCGGAAACATGACCTCCTTTGAGCCGCTGCCTGAAACAATAATGTCTAAAAGTGCGAGATCAAAAAAAGGCAAGTTTAGAACAATTTTAGAGTCAACATCCAGCTGTAGGTTCCGTCCCTCTTGAACCCCCTGAATGGCTCTCGCGCAGTCTCGCCCCGCCCGTACCGTGAGTAATTTCACCCGTAATAAGGGTAGCCGCGCTCCGTCCGTCCCCCCGCCTGCCCGCCCGCCCGCCCGCCCCCCCCCCCGCCCCCCCCCCCCCCCCCCCCCCGCCCACCTCGGCTTTTCTAGGTCAGCGGTGGCGGCAGTGGCCATCTTCACAACGAGAGAACAGAGAAATAACAATGAAAGCGAGCTCTGCTCTGCTCTGCTCCGCACGGCCGCGGACTCTCTGTATTAACCTCCCTCTGGTCTCCGCTCAACCCCGGCTTTCACCAGAGAGAGAGAGGAGTGGGCTGAGAAGAGAGAGAGAGAGGGGAGGGTCGAGAGAGGGAGAGGGGAGAGAGAGGGAGGAGAGAGGAGGAGAGAGACGGGAGAAGGGGAGAGAGAGAGAGAGAGAGAGAGAGAGAGGAAGAGGAGAGAGAGAGAGAGACTCTTAGAGAGGGGAGCGGAGAGAGAGGGAGGGAGCATAGGGGGGAGAGGAAGAGAGGGAGAGAGGAGAGAGGGAGAGGAGAGAGAGAGAGAGAGAGAGAGAGAGAGAGAGAGAGAGAGAGAGAGAGAGAGGGGGAGAGAGAGAGAGAGAGAGAGAGGGAGCGGGAGGCTCCGCGGCATTCAACCCGCAAATCACCAAATTGTGCTCTGCTGAAATAGAGGGGGTGGGGGGGGGGGGGGGGGTGGCGGAGAGACCTGAAAGAAGTCCTGAAAAGATGTAATGCTGTTTCGTTCTTTTTGTGACGTTAGTATAGAATGACTTTTTTTTCTTTCTTTCTTTCTTTTCTTTCTTTCTTTCTCCTCTGCTCAGTTGGCGAAATCATGGTTTTCTCAAAACCTCGCTTTAAGAGACAGGCCCGGGGGGGGGGCCTGGTTAGGAGCGCGGTTGGGGTCCTGGTCATGTGACGAACACGCTCGAGACTGGGGCCGGGCGCGTGGGTTCGGAGGCGTTCTGAAGAGCCGCAAGGTCTGCGCTTAACCTTATGCAGTCACCACCGTTAGTCCCGAGAACATCAACAGCGCTGGGGACCGACTTAAGACCCTTGATTGGCACGACCTGGAGGAGTCATGATCGCTGGTCATCAGCCAAACTAGGGGGCTCGGTTCAGACCCGAGCGCCTGCTTTGATTTATCAATTAACTGTTGCGTGTCGATGAAAACCAGCAGGCTCTGCACCTCTCCTGGAGTAGGATCTGCCAACCCCTGCACCACCATGACCAGCCAAGAATGACACAAAATGACGTGCTCCTCAAACACCGCTCATCGGGTGGCTGAGCGGCTGGTCGCCACAATCCGGTTAGCAGGCTAATAAGAGGAGGGACCCTGAAAGCATTGTGGGAAACGGCGAGGACTGCAGAGTAGATGTCAGCATCGGGGCCCGGCTGATAAAATGGAGTGGGCAGCAGTAGTCATGAGACATTAAGCAGATGATTGGTCTGCGTGGGAGAGGCCCTGAAGCCTATCGCGCTAAACTGCGCTAACTAATCGAGCGATTCATTTTTTTCCCCCGCCGCTCGTCCTCGGGGCGCGTTCGGGCGTTTCCGAAAACGGTAACGACAGCGACGGAAAGAGGAGGGAAGGCGGAGGCGGAAAAAAATGTTCTGTGTCCTAGTGTGTCCTACGCCGCGTGTCCTAAGTGTGTCCTACGCCTGTCCTAAGCATGTTCTGGCTTTTACCGCTCAGCCATTAGGCACAAGCTCTCAAGGTTTTTTTTTTCTCTTCCCTTTTTTTCCTCTTTTCTATGGTCTATTTCAACAGATTTGTCATGGGGGGGGGGGGGGGGTGGGGGCACGGCACAATTTTAGGGAGGCCGTGAGGCCTACGCATATTGCGATGTTTAACCACGATTTCTCCCCCGCTACGCAATACTGAAGCGTCTCAATGGTTTGTTGTCAAGCTCGCTTTAAATAACACTCATCCACTTCCTCCACGTGTCCTAGAAATGGCTGCGGTGGCGGTATTCTCAAACCAACAGCAAGTGACAGGCCGCCATCTCGATGAACGCAACCCCGACAGACTCCGAAACGCTGAAACGCATCTGTGTCACCCTTCTCTAAAGGGTGATGTAGATGACGCGCCTTCACCCGCTGCTTTGAGGCCGAGCCGCGTTAGCGAAGATGCAGCGCTGGCTGCCGGCGGACCAATGACCTCCTAACGACCTTCAGACGATCTAACGACCTTCAGACGCTTACCTCAGCGGCGGGGATCCCCTCGGGCGGACGGCACTGCAGAAGCACTTCCTGTTCCAGAGACACCTCCTTCCCCAGCGGCTCCTGGTCAAATGTTTTCCTGAGGTCTGTGCGAGAGAGAGAGAGAGAGAGAGAGAGAGAGAGAGAGAGGAAAAAGCAGACGGCGTTTTATTGTACAGTTTGTCATTAAGGAACAGCCGCCAGACAGGTTTAGGAGCAGAACCGTCAAACAAATGAACACCAGTTCCACAGAGTGAAATATCTTGATTTTCTGTAGTTTAAATTCTCCACGGCACAAATCCTCCCATCAGTATCTATCTCCAGTCCCTTCATCGATTCATCAAAATTGTGAAAAGTGTTTTTCTGCAGTCAGACAACCGGGCCCATTCTTTCTAGCCGCCGAGCTGTCCAAGTTTCCGTGGCGACTCCGGTGCCGCTGCTGATTTAAAAGTGATGCTCCAAACGGACACTCCATAGGAGATAAATTCAGCTTTTGTCCTTATTTTCTGGCAGTCAACCTGATATTTCACAGCAGGATAAAACCAGAGCAGGAAACGAAACAGGACTCTTCGATGCGCCCTTGGACGAGCGGCCGTAAATCACGCGCTTTACGGATAAGCGCAGTCGCCGCTCTCGCGGGGGGAGATACTAAACGCCGTTTCTCACGCCCCGTCTCCGCGGGCTCGGGTTCCACAGAGCGGCCGCTCACCGCGGCCAGCGTGGCGGGACGCGCCGGGAAGACCGAGAGAACCCGGAACGCCGAGCGGTCCAATCCCAGCCCTGCGTCCGTTTCCGGAGCGACCGGGGGGAGAGAGCGGGAGCGGCGGGCGCGAGGCCTGCTTCGGAGGCGCCGCCCTGTGATTGGCCCGCGGGCTCGCGCTCCACGCTCACGCAGCTCCGGAGCCGCTCACCTTCGGGCCGCTCGGCTCGTCTCTCTCTCAGACGCCTGTGCGACAGTAATTACGCTCTTTTCTCTCTTTCTGAGCAGAAAGCGAGTCCACGCCCCCACTTGTTTTCCACCTTCTCTTTCACGGGGGTGTGGAGATTACAGGGCTGAGGGCCACAGAAGCGTTTAAACAGGTTTATTTTATGAAAGTGAAGCAGCTCTTATTGTTCTGGTTCAACAGAGGTAAAACGGGGACAGGACAGGAAAGAATAAGAAAAAAGAAAGAGGAAAAGTAAAGACAGGAAGGGAGAAACACAAAGGGAAGAACTGAAGAGGTTAAAATCACGTAGGAGCAAGATGATAAATAAAACGGAAGGAAAGAATAAGAGTGAAACAGGAAAGAAAGGATGAAGAGGAAGGGCGAGGTGAGAAACGGTACAAAAGGAGGAAGATTGGAGGGCTAGCAGGTGGCTCAGGCCAAACACGGGCCTTTGAAAATCCCTGGAGCTTTTCCATGGAAAAAGGAAAGAAAGGAGCAATCACTGTCCAGCAGAGAGGCGGCTGAAGAGGCTGTCCAAAGACCGCTCTCTCCACCTCTCCCTGGGAGTAACCGATCCGCTCCTCCACTTCCGGCGACTCGCAGAGCCGTGCTGAAATGGGAAAGAGTGGGGGTGACTCAGAACACACCCGGAGAGAGAGAGAGAGACCGCTCTGAGGGTGCGAGCGAGTGCCCGAGCAGGCGTGAGGGGAGAAAGCCACAGCACAGCCAATCAGAGAGCAGAGAAGCCGCAGCAGAGCCAATCAGAGAGCAGAGAAACCGCAGCAGAGCCAATCAGAGAGCAGAGCAACCGCAGCAGAGCCAATCAGAGAGCAGAGAAACCGCAGCACAGCCAATCAGAGAGCAGAGAAACCCCAGCACAGCCAATCAGAGAGCAGAGAAACTGCAGCACAGCCAATCAGAGAGCAGAGAACCCGCAGCAGAGAAAATCAGAGCAAACTGCCTTGCAAGCACAGACGCTGTTACAGGCAATTCACATCCATCAAGCTTTCTGACAACTGATAAGAGCAAGGGCAAGGGACTGACAAAAATGGGTCTTAAGCCTGCGCTGAACTGCAGCTTCAAACCTACAGATAAGTTCCAACCTGGTGCCTTAAGTTAAATACTTACTTAGCCACTACAATTTGGGGAAAGTTTACATTTGGCATTTTACTCAGATTGAAGGGTGTGTGTCTGGACCTCGGTACTATGCTCTACCCATTAGTCACAACCGCAGCCCAGCGACAGCAGGACCCCCCCCCCGCTCTGGGCCGGGGTACAAGAGCCGGAAATGAGTGTGTCGTGGGCGGAGGGGGGGGGGGGGGGGCTGCCTACCAAACCCATTATTCTGGGGGCAAAAAAAAGAACCAAAAACACTGAACGCAAACCCCCTTTTGATGAGACAAAAGAATAATAATAAAAGCGATGAAGTGTTTAGGGGTGACTAATCTATCTGCATGTCTGCTGTGCCGCATCCTCACGAATGTAAATCCAGCACTCAGAACACTTCACATCGGACCAGTCTGGGGGAGCCACCGATGGCGATTAGTCACCGCTAAATTGAATATGTAAAAGCGTCTATTCTAGGCGACGGCGTTGCACCGGCTATTTCTGTTCCCGGGGATTATGATACTAATCAAACGCCAGAAGACGTGGAATCACCGGTGGTGGTGGAGCTCGGTGTCAAAGACAGAGAGGTGTTGTTTGAGAGAAAAATCTGGAGTGCTACATCCCTCAGAGTTAGAGAGGGAGTAGGCCGCGTGCTTTTGAAACAGACACCGTACCCAGGGGAGCCAATGGGAAGTGTGGGCAGGGAATAGAATGGGGTATCTGTGAAGTGAGGGACCTCCTGCTGGTCTCCCAGGAGACCGAAGAGTGCAAGAGCACACCGAGAAGGAAAAGGCTGCAGAAACAGACACATGAAGGCTGGCGTCCGGGGAGCATGTAGTCAGTGGCCTTCAGCAGTAGGGGGCGCTACAATCAGCTTCGCTTAAAGCTAGGTCTCAGGGAGTCACTGATTTCAGTGTGATGTCACAGTACAATCACCTGGCTAGGTCTCACAGAGGGATCAGCTGTAGTACAATGTCACGGAGAAGTGACATATCGTGCGGTGTCACGGAATGACCCCTCCCCGTTGTGTGATGTCACAAAGTGATCGCTCATGGAGAGGTCATGGACATGGTAACTCATGGTGATGTCATGGAGAGATGTCATAAAATGATATCCTATGGTGTGATGTCACAGACTGAACACAGAGAGTGTTCTCTTTTGGACCTGAGGATTTTTTTCTAAATTGTAAAAAAAAAATATTCAGTGGAGGTCGTGGCTTTTTTCACGGACAAATAAACGACACTGCAGCGTCCCGGACGTTTAGGACAAACCGCGGGAGCTCAGCAGGTGCACAGCGCATTACGACGGCAGAGCAGAGTAATAAAGCCTCACCGGATGTAGGAAGGGCAGGGCTACAGCAGGCGAGGCATTTATGGAGGTGATGGCGACTCTAAACTAAAACACACAACACTCATTAACGGGAGAGAACGTGACCTTCAGCCCGGCCCCCGTCCTCCCTCCCCCCCCCCCCCCCAAACGCTTAGCCCCCGGCACCTATCACCCACTGTCCCTCCTGTCCCAGCACAAACGGGCCAGAGCGTGTCCCAGTTCCAAAAAGTGCACAGCCATCCAGGGGGACGCAGAGTCCGGGTCAGGTTCAGGTTGCCATGGGAACACCTGATCAGCCATGTCCAGGAAGGACCCCAGCATACATAATACTGTATGTATATATAATGCATGCCTAATATGATAAAAAATCTGCCCTAACGGGCATTCAGAACTTTAACTTTAAAATTGGACAGGCTACTGAAGTGAGACTTCCCAGCACCTACCTGACTGATGTACTGTATTGTGAAGAAAGACAATCCAATATGAATCTTTGTTCTCGTGACTCCCTTGAATAACTGGGCCTCCATTTTGAGGTCAATAGCTTTTCAAATATAGGAGAAACACAATGGGCCTGGAAGTAGCCCTGAATGTGCTGACAAGATCCTCTCAGGTCGGCACATCCTACCATAGCAAAATAAGCTCTGTTCTATTTAGTATTCATATCCGTACATGTGTAATAAAAGACAATACGATACAGTGGCGGGGCGGTGTAACGCTGGAAGCAATATTGATATAAATTCAGAAAACCGGTCCAATGGTTTCAAACTGCCTGAACGGGAGAGGGAGTTAGCATCGCTGATAATAATCAGAAGCAGCAGCTAGCGCTGCACGGTCCGCAGGACGGGCTTGTCTGAGCTCTCCGGGAAGTGACAGACATCGTTCCGTCCCCCCGCA
Source organism: Anguilla japonica (assembly GCA_025169545.1). Taxonomy (NCBI): domain Eukaryota; kingdom Metazoa; phylum Chordata; class Actinopteri; order Anguilliformes; family Anguillidae; genus Anguilla; species Anguilla japonica. The sequence goes on along the minus strand of CM045892.1, from coordinate 48,613,780 downwards.
ACCGTAGGCGGTCCCTCAATTTTAATTCAGCTGCAGAGAAATCAGCACAGCTTTCCCTGAGAAATGCAGACAGACACTTTTTTTTTTTTTTTTCCCTGGCAGGAAATGGTGGGGAACAGCCAGCCAATCACAGCCCTCCTTCTCTGCATGCTCTGATACGCCAATATTAAACACTGCCCTGTTGGACACTTCACCATAGTTGTCTAAAACAAGAGTTTTGGGGGGGGGAGGAAAGAAAAGTAAAGTCAATTAAAGTTCTTTAGTTGGACTTGTCATGACCAGGACTGGGCTGAAGGACATTTTAAAGAGTGCCATCATCCACCCCCTCCATCCCCTCCATCCTCCCCACCCACCTCCCCAATCCCCTTCTCAACTAGAGGTGTTCGCTTCTGACAGCACACCTGTAACAACCCCAGGAGAGAGAAATGCAGTCAGCCCTCACAAACGAAAACACATTTTTTATCACTGACTACACTGTCAGAGAGAGAGAGAGAGAGAGAGAGAGAGAGTGAAAGAGAGGGAGCGAGAGAGAGAAAGAGGTAGTGAGAGAGAGAGTGAAAGAGAGGGAGTGAGAGAGAGAAAGAGGTAGAGAGGGAGAGAGAGAGAGAGAAAGAGGTAGAGAGGGAGAGAGAGTGAACACTGAGCTTTGATTGCTCATTATCCCGAGCTTTAATATGACGCGTAATCAACCAGCACGATCGCAGTAGATGCTTCTCACACGTTACCCCTTCATTACACACTGAGAAGAAAATGTGCAGCGGCATTCAGATTGCGGGGAAAAGAGAAGCTCGGTGGACCGAGAGTCGGTTCGAGGGGGTTGGGAAGTCGAGAAAGACGTCTTAAAGATGTCTTCCTCGGTTAGCCCATAAACCCAACACTGTTATCAATGTTTCCGGCAGAGGAAGACTGTCACGTGTCTCGCACTTGAACCTGACTCCACAGCAGTATTGTGCTTGAAGTCACACTTAAAAAAAAAAAAAAAAAAAAAGTTTTGCAATGATTAATTTCACGTAATATCAACTTTTTTAATCGGCTGCAAGTGACACAAGTACTGCACAGGGGGCCTAGCAACTTGACTGGCATATTTATTCTTAGAAAGAGTAGCTTATGTTTTGGTAATCCAATCACATACCTGGCTGCTACAGTACATGCCCAGAAGCTGTGCACCGCGAAAATGTTACAAATAAATACGGTGTTCCAGCGGAGAAGAACTCTCAGCCTCTCAGAGTGTTCCCGGGCTGGAAGATGAAAAAGCCCGCGTTTCTCTCTGCTCCTTCGCTAACGCGCTTACATCCAGTGCGAGAACGAGCATCAGAGCCTGCCGCTCGCTCGCTAGGCCAGACTGACAGCGCCTAGCGACAGATCTTTCAGGCGCAGGCTCGCACGCGCTGCGTTTTTAACGGCACTGATATCGTTCCCGCCTACGCCTGCTAGACAACGGGAGGTCGCCGTGGCAATGGAGCCGCTGTACGGACGACCCCCACCCCCTGCCACCCGGGGCGCCCCCCCCCCCATCTCGCCCGGCGCAGTGAATAGTTTACGGGAGCCGCAAGCTAGCCGGCGATTAGCGCCATAACACGCACGCCCCCCGCTCCGGCTCCCGAACCTTCCCCCGTCTCCCGAGGTTTCCATCCAGCCCTGGGGGGGGGGGGGAGTGAGGGGGGGCGTGGGGGTTGTTAACGTCCTGTTCCTACAACTGTTGATTAGGAACAGCAGAGCTCGTAAACAGCACAGAAGCAGTTTTTATTTATTTATTTATTTATTTATTTATTTATTTATTTATTTATTTTGGGAGGCGGGGGGTGGCTTTTTAGGAGGATATTTGGGGGGGGGGGGGGGGGGGGGGGGGGACTGGAGCTTTTTAAGAGGGCTACCGCTTGCCAAAACTTTCCCTTGATTTAGCCCATAACTTGCTCTCAGGATCCCAGCAGCTGTTGCTGATCTTACTCGCCGAATTTTGTTGACCTTTCACGCTCCTCGCGACACCTCCAGTCCCTCGGGGGGACGCAGTCGCTGCGAAAGAGAGAGAGAGCGGAGGACTGCTCCGTGTCCTCTCTCTCGCTGCCGGTCCTCCGGTGGGCGGTCAACCTCAGGTTACAGTGGGTCAGGTTGAGGGGTGGGAACATTCTCCTGCACAAACAACGTCCTTTTCCATGGCAACCGCTACCTGGAAACATCGACGCTCGTGATTGCGAAGGCACATTCGCTGGCTTTTCGGGGAATGGACCGTTGGACTGAGGCCACAAATGCGCAGGTTTTTATATGCCTGTTCAGCTGGGACATTTGAGCACTCTGGATAGTGATTTGGTGGAGTTCATGCTGCTCAGTTTGCCACTCAGTTTCTCCTAATGGAAGATTGAAGCAATTCGAAAACAAGATGCTCATTACAAAATTAGTCACTGAGCTTCAGCTCGAATTCCAGTCATACCAAGGGCCCACCTGAGGTGGGGGGGTGGGGGGGGGGGGGGGGGGCTCAGGTGTAATTTCAGGCTCGATTGAAAGTGTGCAATGGTTAGCCTCAGAAGAACTTGCTCTCATTTAACATTTTTCTTTGCATGAAAATGTTGAAGTAAGAGAGGCTTTGAAAGCAATTCCCGCAAAGATCAGCAATGAAATCAGAGCAGATTAGAGGAAGCTTTGGTGGCGTGAGGAACGCAGAGAGGAAGTTAAGAGGGTTCGGCGTCTCTGTTTTCTGAGCCAAACGCTTCGGCAGGGAGACGGCTGTTTGCTCTCTGGACCTCTTCAGTTCCTGTTCCTGCGGCACACTGGAGATGAGGCTACACCCAGAATCTGTTTCGACAGCCAGCCTTCACGCTCACATCACTTTCGTTTTTCAACTGATGATCTGTCAGGGCGTCCGCCATCCACGCATTTTACAACAGGCAGCTCAGAATAGTCTATTCACACATGCTACATGTGATGTGGCCATGATGTGATGATGTAAGACTACACTATATCATGCGGATGTGATGATGTAAGACTACACTATATCATGGGGATGTGATGATGTAAGTCTACACTATATCATGTGGATGTGATGACGTGATCAGACAATTTGAACAGCCAGGTATGTAATATGTTTCAGATTTCTGACCACATACTAATGTGGCTAAGTTCGGGAATTGAAAATATCTAATTTCACACGATTATTTTTTGTTTAGACTTCAGGGAAAATATCACATGCGTAACGGATGTGTTAAAAAACACTGGATTTGGCTCTCGCCAAACTGCCTTTCCAAACAACAGCCCGGCAGATGTTGGGAACCTGTTTCTGATCAACATTACAAGCTAGCGAGGCTTCCTGTAAACTCACATCATTGACTCTGGAATCGCAAGCGCGCTCCCTCAGAAGTCCACCGAGACTTAATGACTTGTGTAATATCGGGGAGACGCGTCCACACGTTGGCAGAGTCCGATTCAAGCTTCAAGCCGCTCCCTCTGCACCTTCACAGATGCCCTGAAACGGCATTTCGGCGAGGTCTGTGAAGGCCGACTCGGCATTCCGGAGCCCGTGCCGCTCGGCAGGGAAACAAACGTCCCGGACGTGTCGGTGAGCTCCTTCCTCCATCCCTCACGCAAGGGGAGCATGTGGATGTGATTATGGCTAAGTGGGTGTCTCAGGCCCCTGGTTTAGCCTAATTACACATGTTACCGTTGCAATTTAAACGTACATTCTCCAAAGAAAACAAAACAAAAGGCAGGGATTAACGATTAAATCCTCATGTTGGACCTCGCTAAGTTTTGCCGCCGGTTGTCATCCTGAAGGCGGACCAATCGGACGGAAGGGAGGGGGGGAAAAAAGAACAGTTCAGGCAAATGCGTCATTAGAACAGTGACTGATAAGGATATAGAGTCCTTCAATTAAAAGTTTCTGCAAACGATAAACACACCAATTCACGTAATTGCCTTTGAAAAACGGCAGGAGCGTTTACCGCAGTGGATCTGGAGTTTCTGGGTGTTTTTTCCAGCGGTTTTTTTTAACCCACGCATTTTCTAAACTTTGCCGTCATCCCCAGAGACGCAAAACTGTGCCTCGTCATGACGATCCTAAAAAACTCACTGTTTTTTATAATCACACACAAGAGCCAGCTTTAAAAAGGGAAGTGCACATAATTGATGACTTATTTGGTTTATTTTCACGAGTGGGGACCCGCGGGCGCTGTGTGTGCCGAGCGACTGTCCGGAGCGGAGACAGCTCTGTGATCACACGGCCTAAAGACACACAGCTACTGCAGCTACTGCAGCTACCGCACTCTAACGCACTCTAACGCACTGCAGCTACCGCACTGGGACTGGGAGGGAGAGAGCTACGCAAACAGACCCTGCAGTTTACAAACATGTCCGCCAGCCTGCCCACACACACACTCACACACACAACACACACACACACACACACACACACGCACATGCACACACACACACTCACACATTCACACACACACACACACACACGCACCCTGTCGGCGGGCGCTCCGGCTGACTGATTGGCGGGTTCTCCGGGCGCGAGATCCTGGCGGTAATCGGCCCACGCCTCGCCTTTCTCGATCGCCCGCCACTTAGAGGAACAACAGCGGCTCTCTCTCTCTCTCTCTCTCTCTCTCTCTCTCTCCCAGCACTTAGCTGGGCTATTGAATGAGACGGGACTCTGTGTGTGTGTTTGGGGGGGGGGGGGGGGGCACTGTGACCCCCCTCCCGTGTGCGCCCCCCCCCGTCCCGCGGATCGAAGCGCAGCGGGCGATAACTCACGCCGTAAGTGCCCGTTGGCGGCAGAACCACAAATCACCGGCGCGATTAAAACCCCGGTCCGCGCGCGCGTGCGTGGGGACAAGCCCAGCGCGTCTACGGCTCTAACATTGATCACCGTCTCCCAACAACAAAGCCCCGCGCCTATTTACCACCGCCCAGCGCCACTCACGCAGTGATTAAAACGTCTGCCTCGGAAACGGAGGGGGAGAAAAAAAAAACAGGGAAAAAAATGAAACGCCTGTAATTTTCCATTACTTCCAGAGCAGAGTATTTATCCAGGAGGCCTCAGGCCAGAGAACATTTTAATCTGTTTTGTAGATTTTAATAGGAAGGGAAGAGGAGTTTATTCCGATCTGAAGCACGGGCTGCTGCTGGGAGGTGATGGGGCTGCGAGGACTGGAATCCTGATGATGGTGACGCCGGCCATTTCAGCAGGAGGTGCATGTGCTGGACCGAACAGGGCAGGGTGGGGGTCATGGGGGCAAGGTCTGGGTCCAGGGTGTGAGGTGTGTGAGTGAGTGTGTGTGTATGCGTACGTGCATGTGCATGATGGGAAGGAGATCTCGCTCTTTCCCTGTCTCTCTCTCCCTCTTTTCCTCCCTCTCCCTCCTTCCCCCATCACTCGCTAGTTCTTGCTCTCCTTCTCTCCCTCTCTCTTTTCCTTCTCCCTCCTTCCTCACCTTCTCTCCCTCTCACTCTCCCTCTCCCTATCTCTCCCTCCCTCTCTCTCTCTCTCTCTCTAATGGCTGTGTAATCCTGGCCGGGGGCAGCCGCCCGTGAGGTACCCCGGTGTGACGGCCTCTCTGGGAACGGACCACAGAGCTGGGGGGGGGGGCGGCAGATGAGCCGGGAGGTCTTGCTGCGCTAAGCGCTGGGGGGGCTCTTAAGAGGGCCCCCCCCCCCCCCCCCCCCCCGCCGGCCGTCACTTTGACAGGGAAGAATAGGGGTTGTGACAGAGGGAGGGGGGGGGTCTCCGTACCCCCCAGAGAGGCTGGATTAAACACACGGGGGGGGGCCGCCTGGCAGGGCTAACGGGATTAAAAAATTTTGCTGACAAAAAGACACCGGCGAAGAGAACGGGCCAAAGTGATGGTGCGGCCTGGGGACTAACCCAACGCTAACCCAACGCTAACCCAACCCTAACCCAACCCCGTCTGCTGACTGCACGAAATCCCAAAAAGAGCGTGCCACTGAACTCAGTGTGGATACGGCCGCTTGCTGCCAAAACAGAACTTACTGGTAATACACCCATCCCCACACTGCAGTACAATTCCACTGATGCAACAGAAAAGTAACAGCTATTTAACAAGTGAAAAGCAATTTTTTAAAGAGTAAAAGATATCTCTTTACTCTTTTTTTTTTTTAATACAATGTAATCTCCAAAGAATAGAAAACGTAGCTTTTACAAACAGATGCATTTGTATCAATATTTTTTTTTCCCTCAGTATAGCAAACAAGAGAGGCCTTCAGCTGCAGAAGTTATGAAGAAAATGAAAATGCACCTAATGCACCAGAAGACTGTTTTTGAGCAGGATGTCGGTGTTTATTGAACAGTTCTGCGCGCCCATTTGTGGCAGCGGCACACAGAGCTCTAATTCTGAAAGAGAACATGACAGAATAATGGGCCGGCCCGGCCGCGTACGACGCAAGCGCGAGGAGAAAGAGACGCTAAATTAGCCAGCTACTTCCCGCTGTTCCTGTGGACAGCAGTTACCTTAAATTGTCAATATCGTGCAGCTTTATTCTCTTTTCTCCTTCCCGCAAATCACATAAATGTGCCAGTCTTCGCTGGCTAACCGCGTCTGATTTTCCGGAGAAAATGAAATCCGTGAAATAAAGCACAGATGGAATCCACGGTTATGTATGACCTGGGTTTATGTGCCTCACGAGCTCATTTCAATGCATCCATCTAAATGCAATGAAGTTGTTTATTAGTTTGTTTTCGCCGGCATATGCTCTGCGAAAGATGGCTTGCCAGACGAACATGCAGAAATGCGATGTTCTTTTTCCTGAATAACATCTGATTTAGAAAACAACTGTAATATCACGTCAATGCATTACAGGGCAGACACATTTGTAATGTTTTCTATTGTTTATCTTGAAAGCGGAGGGGACGGAGAGTAAAAGTCCCTCTGTGTGTTTCCTCCACCCACGCGCTCCTCCAGCTGATCCCACTCCTCAGCTCGGCCTCCTGGCTCAGGTGGAGAGGAACTGTGCTAATCAGCGGATCCAGGCGACCGGAGCGAAACCCTGGGGTGGACTTTCGCTTCCCGAACCCGGATTTTCCACCTCTCTCGCTGGACCGCGCTGTCGACCCCCCCCCCCCCCCCCCCCCCCCCCCCCGCCCGTTCGTTAGCGACAGCTTCCTCCGCGCGTGAGCGACACGCGGAGACACAAGGATCATCAGCCGCGCGCGAGTCACATGACCTGCGCGCGGCGGGACAGAACCGCGTTCGCGCCGCTCGTGTTACGGAATGACATCACACACGCCGGGGGGTTTCAACCGACTCACCGTTTCAGCCGTCACATGACCAGGGCCTCTGAATCCGCCGTGTTTTAGCGCCAGCACTGTGCCCGCTCGCTTCAGGCGCCGTCCGCCACACGCAAAGCAGACCCAGCAGATTTCAGAAACAACAAACGCAAGCGCGGAGATTTCCACAAGCAGGCAGCAGGCTGTCTGAACTCCAAGTGCCGTTAAGTCACAGAGAAATACTCTTCGCGCCCTACGCTTTAGCAGATTTAATTTGACTGAATAAACAAGCATGTGTGTTGCACTCACTGCGAGTCGATGCTCACATAAGGCCTGCGTACTCCTGAAAACGGAAACATTCTAATTCGGTCCAGGTCTTTGTTGGTTTTAATCGATGTGCTCCCTCTTCTGTGATTAGGCCGGGCATCATTTTATCGATGGCCAGGCAGGACGTAAAGTCATTTATCTTGATTAGGCCCGTGTCAGGGCCCATATTATCTGCTCTGCCACGGCGTTTTACCCAGACCGTTTTATTGCACCATATTTATGTGATACCCATTAGGTCAATGATAACTGTATAAATAAAAGTGAGGTTTTTTTTTTCTTCGCTCCACTGAATCCCTTGTGAAACCGCAGTAGAATAATCTAGCACTTCAACAGACAGCTCTGCTGAACTACCTGAGTTACGCATTTTGCAAGCATCACAGTAAATCCTTTAAAGCATTTCTTATGTGGTTGAAAATAAGACCTGAGGTTTTCACTGACTTACAGTAGAACACAGTAGACGTCATAGCCAAAGTCTGCCAAGAAGAGCTTTGAACCAATCAAAACTGGTGCCACACATGCTCGAGTCTCAAAACTATTGTACTGACAGATCAAAAACAGCTACTGAGATAAACAAACCAGAGATCAAGGGTGATTAAAATTGTTTGTTACAGTTATGTTTTTGGACAGCCGGTTCTTTCTGTCACATATTTCATGATTCATTTTACAATGTATGCTTCAACCCCAAATAAATATTTTCAACTGTCATTTTTAAATGATTCAGAGTGTCACACAATAAGAGAAGCAAGTGTGCCTGAAAATCATAATTTAGTAATCTACCCGCACAGTTTCCACCATCCAACACAATCCCCATGTTGTTTTTGTTTTCAGTCTGACCAAGTTAAAACAGGAGCGCTAAGTTTTCTCGCCCCTCTCCGACTGCGCCCCCCCCCCCCCCCCCCCCACAGCGGAATGGAGACACGATATCGGGCGGCGGCGGTTGCCGCGGCGATGACTCACAGGCGATGCGGACGTGGGCCTTGCGGCTCTTGGTGGTGCCAGCGGAGCTCCAGGCCACGCACTGGCACCAGAAGTCCTCCGGGCCGAACAGCTCCTCCACCTGCTGCCGCGTGATCTCGATGCTGGCCTCCCGCACCACCAGACCTGGGGGGGGGGGGGGGGGGGGGGGTAAAAAACACGGTCAGCCTGCGGTCAGACGCGTGGACATGTTTCCTGCACCAGTGCTTACAGTGGCATCACGTTTATTTGGCAGACGCTTTTATCTGACGTACAATACGTGCATACCGAAGGTCACTGGAACTACAAAGCCACAAGAATTACAAGGTAAGTACAATAAAAACACATCAGAGCTGACAAAATTTAGTCAAAGTTCAAAAATGCATTTATAATACTCATGTTCATATTCAAACTGTGTCAAAGATCAGTGAGAGAAAAGGCAGCGAGTTGCGGTTAAAAGCCACATTATCGTATTAAAAACAAAAAATCTAACCGCCCAGAAGGAGCAAAAACGGACTGCTGTACAGCAAACCAAAGCAACAAAAAGCAGAAAAATGTAAAGTTTAAATCAAACATCCGAATGTGCCAATGATCGAGTGATGATACGTCTTTTTCAGGGTTTGTCTGATGCACACAGAGGCTCAACTGTTCAAGACACACAGCCCAAACAACCCCGCACGCCACAGTTCTGTCTTCCAGTGACAAAAGACTTCTGTGCGTCCTAAATGACACAACTCGTTAAGAGCTGAAGGACTGACGGGGGAATAGATTGATTTGTTTGCGGGGAGCGCGAGAAGACAGGGTTAATTATTGCTTTTCCACAGGGAAGGAAACGGGAAAACAAAGTCATTATAATCATTTCTGTCCCGCTGTGTGATATTTCGCCCTGCCTGAGATCAGCGGGCTGATTTTTTTGGCTTTCGTGTCAGAACGTTGGACTTGGCTGCCGCCACAATGCTCAGAGTGTATTCCCACATTAGTTTGGGGGGCATTAGTACAGTCTGTGCGTATGATGGCTGCCTGCCTCTCTGTTCGCCTCACGAGTACAGGAAGTGCTTTTTCACACACAGAAGTTAAGTGCTGACGTTTGCAAAGCACATCATCGCTTGGATTTGTAGCCATTGGCACTGCAGTCGCAACGAGCTGAAATCCTTTTTAATGTAAATAAAGGGGAGATGTCATTAGGGGCTTGGCCGAGGAAGTATGAGAAAAGTAAACTGTGGATAGAAGCCTGCGTGTGTCTGTGTGTGTGTCTGTGTCTGAAACATAGTGTGTGTGTGAGTGTGCGTGCGTGTGTGTATGAGCCTGTGTGTGTGTCTCTGTGCGTGTCTGTGTCTGAAAGAGAGTGTGTGTGTGAGTGTGCGTGCGTGTGTGTATGAGCCTGCGTGTCTCTGTGTGTGTCTGTGTCTGAAAGAGAGTGTGTGTGTGAGTGTGCGTGAGTGCGTGTATGAGCCTGTGTGTGTGTCTGTCTGTGTCTGAAAGAGAGTGTGTGTGAGAGTGAGCGAGCATGTGTGTGTGTGAGCGTGTGCATACGTGTGTGTGTGAGTGTGTGTATGTGTGTGAATAAGTGTGTGTGTGTGCGTGAATGTGTGCGCGTGTGTGGAGCTCAGCTGGTCTCTAGCTGGTGTGTATCAGAGCGCTTCTCCCAGGGAAAGCAGGCTGAGCCTCAGAGCCCTCAGTAATCCTCCATGCAAATGCGCCTCTATTCTGCTCCCTCTCTCTTTCAACCGCCTCTCATTGTTTCTTCCGCAGCTCCCTCCCCTCGGGCTTCAGCACGAGTGTGCAGACACGAGAGCAGAAAGACCCGGAAAAAGAGCTGGACTGGGGGGGGGGGGGGGCGGGGTTGGGATGGGAGGGTCCGGTTCACCTGAGAACCTGAGAAAACATTTCCACATCGCTGCCAGATTAGTGGCTCATGCAAAATTTTGAGGTGCAACACTGAGGAGCAAACGCCAGAGGAAGGAGTCAGTGCTACCCTACAGTTCACCAGACAATGATGTTAAATGAGAGAGAGAGAGAGAGAGAGAGAAAGAGGAAGGAGAGAGAGAGAGGAAGGAGAGAGGGAGAGATGGAGAGAGAGGAGGAGAGGGAGTGAGGGAGAGCAAGAGAGAGAGAGGCAGAGAATAAACGAAGATGAAGAAAAGGCAGAGAGAGAGGGAGGGAGGGAGGGGGGAGAAGGGGAGACGGAGAGAGCAAGTGCATACGCCGCTATTATTGCGTTTGAGAATCAAGCTCTGCCAATCAGACGCGGCCCCCCTTGTGCTTTTCGACACCTCGGAACAGGAAGTCCGTCGACTGCGGAAGTCTGGGCTCAACACAGACGCGACCCGACGACTCTAAGAAAGATTTACAGTCGGCTTTTTCATTGAGCATAACCTTAAATTAACTTCTTCAAAAAAAACTCACCACCAGTTTAACACTACTGTATATAATTTATTGTGGGTTATTTTTATATCACGATAGATTTCCTTAAAGCAGGTTAAAATATGCGTCCCCTGCCTCGTATTATAAACTGTTCCTTTTATGAGAAAGCACAAACAGAAATATACTGCTCCTCCATATTTCAACAGCGACGGGACGTTTTTGTTCACACAAAGACTAATTAAAGTAGCCTTTCTTCGCATTCACAATGCAATCATGGAAATGTGTTCTGTAAGCAAGGCATTCCTGGCATCAAAGGCAAGCTTCTTCTCGGAGAATACAGAAGGATGAAACGAGGAAGAGGAGCTCAAGCCGTTTTTGAAAATGATCAGCGCTGGGCCGGGAAGCCTTTGGGAAGAATATAATCCTCTCTGTGCAGTTTCACAAGAGCCTCACGCAAAAACAAAAACGGAAGAGGAGATAGCAAAGACCTCCAAGAATTGGCTCTGAATGAATGCCTATGCCCCCCCCCCCCCCTCCCCTGCCCCCCCCCCCCCCCCACCTCGGAAACAGAGCGGATGTGCCCTCTTTCGAGCCGCAGCCAAGAGGAACGCGGAACGAAAATAGCGAAGACAGACAGCGAGGAGAAAGAAAGTTTTGAACTGAAACAATGTGAAGATTTAGAGGGAGAAGCCAGCGGCGGGGAATTCTTTTTCATCCCGGATGAGCGCCCCCCTGTGGTCGCTCTCGGAGAGAGAGAGAGAGGCCCGGGGTTCGAACGCGGACCGCCGCCCCCCACTTGCACCCCTTTCTCAGGACACGCTGAGGAGCGCGCTTAGATGGCACTGTCCACTGACACGGAAGGCGATTGACCTCGTTTAGCAGCCATCAGGACCATGAATGATTTACGCCTGTGACTCAACCTGCACTGTGCGCTGGTTCCGTCGCGATGGAGAGAGAGAGAGAGAGAGAGAGAGAGAGAGAGAGAGAGAGAGAGAGAGAGAGAGAGAGAGAGAGAGAGAGAGAGAGAGAGAGAGAGAGAGAGAGAGAGAGAGAGAGACAGAGAGAGAGAGAGAGAGAGAGAAGGGGAAACGAAAATCAATGCGAAGAAGATGTGTGCTGGAGGAGGTGATTGGCCGGCTGTGATTGGACGTGCTAGTCCTAGTCAGTGACTTTGATTGCGTAGCTGTCCAGTAACTCGCACTGGGCTACTGGTGTCATCAGAAATATGCTGCATTTTTATGTACATGTGCCCCTGCCGTACAGTAAACTAGTGCCTCTGCAACAGATCTGTCCAATAAAGACTACTCACTCCCAAAACACACACATCCTCACACACACACACACACACACACACTGGCCATATGTTAAAATATTAAATCCCAAATATAAATATAACATTTTTAAAATATAAGTGAAAGTACACTGCATATAAACACATAAATCATTGCCTCTTTCGGTCATGTAGATTTTAATAATGTATTGTGCGATATTTTACAATACTACAATTTCAATGTTTGATGGATTCTTTATTAAATTTAATAATCTAGGGAAACATCAGTTCTTTTTCCCCCAGAAAAGTAACAAGAAAAGTGATAATGATTTAGCGATGGTAATTTCTCAGTGTAAAATAAAGTCACATTGTCTACTTGAGTTTTAGTTGAGAGATTTCCCACCAAAGTGTCCTCGAATTCTATACCATGGCACACACCTCATTTATACCAAAACAATTATTTCTTTACCATATTTCATATAGGTATCGTAGATACTGACATACTTCCTCGCTGCAGCTACAGTTACTTAAATGCTACCCTGCTACCCTTCTCATTTCCTCCTCCTTCTAAGACAATAATTTCTGTGTAATCTATTGAACATATTTCATAATATTAATGCAAATAAAGAACTCCAATAAAGGTTCCATCGACCAAATAAAAAAGCATATAAAGTTCATGATAACTACGTTCATTAAACCGAACTCCCATAACACACAGATTATTCAAAAATACATTTCATCTTTACTCAACGTCAGCCAGGCACAAATATTAGCAGCTCTAAAAATATTTCTCAGTTGGTGCTCCATCTGTGCCAAAATAGCTTTTCCATCATCTCAAACGATAATTATTTTGTTAATTATTTTGTTAGAAATGCCTCTTCCCCACCAACCTGTGAAATGTAATGAGGCAACATTTACACAAAAGGCATGAACACCGTCAACAGCAAAAACACATCACTAATCCCACACTCCACGTCCTTCATAACGAACGAAAAACAGAACCACGCAGCTGCCTGCTCTTCAGCACAGACCTGCACTTGATCCACTTCCCAAACTCCGGCAGCGGCGAGCGACTCGTCCAAACGGGGAACAAATGGAAAGGTTCGCGATGTCAACGCGCTCGAGCATCGGTTGGGGATTTATTGAGGGCGAGTGGCGCTCAGATTGGCGGTGGTAGCGGGCGCAGGTGCGATAATTCTCCCTAATGAAGAGAGCTCCCTCTCCCACGCCCACGGTAATCACTTCCAGGGCGATGACCCTGCTGGGGGTGCACATTACCGCACAGCGACTGCAGGGCCGTGGCTACGCGTAATTAACTCGCTCCCGTCTATAGAAATCAATGAGCCGACCCGCACGCAGATTAGCGCTGACGATCCCTCACTGCCGGCCGAGCAGTGGGGGGGGGCGGGGGGGGGGGGGGGGGCAGGGACAGTGTGGTGCAGTCCATCCCGTGCAGGGTCACGGACGATTTTCCCATAACTGGGAATCGTTCCCTGCTGTCTCATGGAGGGAGGGCTTCGGTCAGTCGCAAGCAGACACAGCGACCTCAGAGAAACTGACGCCACTCCAGCTCGTCAGCTTTAAAACAATTGCTTTCAGTAGATCGCCCCCTACAGACAAGCACCTGCAGGACACTGGCGCTGTGAAAAAGGCATACATTTATATATTCTATATATATATATATATATATATACTTTTAGGACGGAAATGATCTTAAACGCGCAACTATTACCAGCGTAAGTGAGAAGCCTGAAGCCGCCACATGCGCTCCACTAAACTGAGCCGCGTAAAGCTTTGAATTCAAAGGGGGGCACGAGTCACTTCCTATTGAATGGGCCTTCGCTATCCTCCCTGCCCTTCAGTCACACACTGACATCCAATGCAGGGCTGTCTGAGGGCCGGCACTCCTGATGGTATTGATGAGATAATGAGGCAGGGCTTATGGGGGGGGGGGGGAGGGGTCAGGAGGGGCTCTAATTTCGGCCCCCGGGAGGACGAACGGCAGAGAGAGGAAACCTGAGGAATCCATCCGAGATTCCTGGGGGGGGGGGGGGGGGGGGCTCCTCCACGCCGGCACGCAATTGGCTGAGGAGGAAATCCATTTCGAGGAAGCTAATGATCCCAGTCCGCCATTCTCAGCCCCTTCGCCGTAAGCAAAGTCCTTATTTATTTATTTCCTGCAAAAGAAAAAACTCTGGGGGGGGGGGGGGGGGGTAACGATTTTTTCGGCTGGAGCCGGGCTGTGGGGCACAGAGATAACGCTCCCCCCTGTCCCCCCCCCCGTCCGCCCCTTTCCAACGCCCGATCATCCGCTAATCTACTCCCGTCCCCGCGCGGTGGGGGGGGGGGGGGGGGGGAGACTGAGGGGGGGGGGCTCGCGTCGGATCGTCTTTCCTCCCGCTAAAATAGCTATTGACCGGGCCTGGACAGCCCTTATCTGCGCTCTCCCTCCTATCAATCAGGAGAAATTAGAGAGAGCGGCCAGGCCGGGAGAGCGGCTCGGAGAGTGTCTTAGTGTCTTAGTGTCTTAGTGAAGTGTGTGTTTGTGTGTGGTGGGGGGGGGGCGTATAGGTGTGTGTGTGGTGTGTGTTACAGTGTGTGTGTGGGGGGGGGGGCGTATAGGTGTGTGTGTGTGTGTTACAGTGTGTGTGGGGGGGGGGGGGTATAGGTGTGTGTGGTGGGTGTGTGTTACAGTGTGTGTGTGTGTGTGGGGGGGGGGTATAGGTGTGTGTGTGTGTGTGTGTGTGTGTGTGTGGGGGGGGGGGGGGGTGGTATAGGTGTGTGTGGTGTGTGTGTGTGAGAGTGTATTACGGTTTTACCATAACCGAAGCGGTAGACGCTGCCTAACATCAGCGCCGCTACCGCTGCGGTTACAATAAAACCGTAGAGCTGGCGACCCCGCCCCTTCCTGCGTCCGCGCGCGGTTCTGAGTCCGGCGTGTCACACGCGTGTAGGACGGCCGTGTCTGCCCACACACGCGTGTGTGTGCGTGTGAAACACTGCCCTCCTGGAAAGGAATAAATGAAAAGGAGTCGTGGTTAAAAGCCGGGCTCCTCTTTTTTTCTGAGAGCGCGAATCGCCCTCCGGCTCCCAGAGGCCATCAGACGCTACAAGCCGCCCCTGATTGAGCGCTTTCAGCCGCCAAAGTGGGGAATTGAGTTCCCCGTGTAGCCCACAGGTAGCAATCACCCCCCCCCCCTTATTCACCCCCCCCCCCCCCCCCCCCTACTCACCCCCCCCCCCCCCCCCCTTATTCACCCCGCCCGGCTGCCAGAGAGCAGATTTATTAAACCGGCGGATACTAGCGCCCCCGAGGACGCCGCCGTGTCCGGGGGACGCCGCCCGCGCCGCGCAGTGCATGCTGGGAGACGGCCAGCGCTGAAAATGTCAGTCCGAGGCGAGGCAGAGGCGGAGCCGAGCGAAACGCATACGCCCCGAAGTAAAAGAGAGGGAAAAAAGAAGAAGAAGAAGAAGAAGAAAAAGAAAACGCGGCATCGTACAGGGACCCACAGCACAGCCCGGCTCGCTGAAGCCAAGGCTGACATTTTGTTAAGCTTTTCGCCGTACTCCAGCACGGGGGGGGGGCCGGGGGGGGCTGGGGGGGCTCGCTAATCCAGCGCGGGGGGGGGGGGGGGAGACGTGTCGCCTCCCCCAGGTGAATACTCCGCTGATTTTCAGGGAATCCTTTTGTTCGGCGCGAGCGGCGGAGATCGGTGTCGGGGAACGTTGTGACGCCCGCGTCGGAATGTGGCGACATTTTCAGCCCGAGGCGGCGAGCGCTCGGAGAACAGCGCCGCGCACGCACGCCGCAATTATCCCAGGGTTCCTCTGTGCCGCCGCCGCGTACGGCGCGCGCGTGACGGGGGGGGGGCCCTGAGCCGGCGGCGAAACGAAGCGGGGGGGGGGGGGGGGGGGGGGGGGGGGGGGGGGGGGGGGGGGGGGGGGGGGGGAGATGAAATGCTGAAGAATGGGGACAAACATCAGACAGGCGCAGAGGGAGAGCGCAGTGCTTATGCTTTATTGCGGATGTCGCCTCGGATCGAGTCGGTTCATCCCCCCCCCCCCCCCCCCCCCCCCCCCACCAGGATGACCATCGCCACCGGGATGTTCCAGGCAGATGTTTGCTTGCATGATTTCTGACACGGAGTTCTCATTACTTTCACCAATTTGTTCTCCTCTCCGTGCTTGGTTTCTTGCCCCCCCTGCCCCTTTGCCCCCCCACCCCTCACCCACCCCCCCCCCCCCATCCGGGCTTACCTGATCGTGCGCTCCCCACCCCCACCCCCCCACCCCCCCAGCGTCCGGGCTCACCTGAGGTCTCGTCCACGCGCTCCTCCACGGTGTGGTCCTTCTGGTGCACCCACTCGCTGTTGCACTTGAAGTAGATCTGCGTGGCGGGCGTGGCCTTGCAGTACAGGTTCACGGGCTTGTTCTTCACGATGTACGCCTCCTCCGGCTCCATCAGGAAGTGCGGCAGGGGCTCGGGGGGGTCCGAGGGGAACGTCTCGGGCAGCTCCCCCAGGGCCAGGAAGTCATCGTCCACTGGGGGGGGGGCAGGGGGGGGGGGGGAGAGAGAGCAAAAGGAACACTACGTCAGCGCACCGCGACCAACGGCCTCTGCCTCATCGACATCAACGCTTTCCGCCACACACCTTTTTACAGCCTGTTTCTATTTTTTAAAGGGGGGGGGGTCAGATGAAGGCACTGGGTATCAACCTCACAATTCACCTCAAATGCTCAATTATTGCCGTAAACAACTACACACATATGGACTTATAACTACAATTAATTATAGTTGGGGAAGAAAATCTATGGTTGAAAAGTTATTGTATGTCCTGTGTTTCCAACAATCGAAATGTTAACAGGATAAAAAGACAAGACAAAAAATAGACAAAAATATAATTTAGGCGTCTTTTGAAAGTCCGTGCTTCCCTCAAATTCAGGACACTTTTTTTTCTCTCTCTCTCTCTCTCTCTCTCTCTCTCCGTCTCTCACTCTCTCTCACATGCACACACAGTCTCTCTATATCTCTCTCACACACTCTCTCTTTCTGTATCTCTCTCTCACACGCGCACAAACTGTCTCTCTCCTCACTCCTTCAGAGCAGAACTGATCTATGTATGTACTGCGGCGGAGTGACAGAGAGAGAGACGGAGAGAGAGAGAGAAAGAGAGAGAGAGCACGGAGCGACAGAGAGAGAGAGAGAGAGAGAGAAAGAGAGAGAGCGCGGAGCGACAGAGAGAGAGAGAGAGAGAGAGAGCGCGCGGGGCGAGGCGGGTGGCAGCTACGAGCGTAAAAAGCGGCCGCTCCTCGGGCGAAAGGTTTATCGCTCCATCAGTAACTCATCCTGGTCCGGTCGTCCCGTTCCGCTCCCCCCTGTCATACACCTGTGTGCCGGCCGGGCCCTGCCAGCCCGCGCCGCGGCGGCGTGAGTTATCACCGCCGGCAGACATAAATACAATAAAGCCCAGACAGGCGATGTCACCGCCCCCCCCCCCCGGCGCTGGCTGTGATGTGCGGGACAGCGGCGCTGAGCTCCGGGGGGGTCGACTGCGCGGTGTAACCCCAAGGCCCCCCGGTTCCGTGGAGTAATCACTGGCTCGCCGAGCGAGGACTCCTCTCCGCCTTCCCGCGGCCCGCTCCTAAATCACACACCCCCCCCCCCCCCCCTTTTGTTTTTGGTGGCTCTAAATCTACCGCTAATTGAAAAGTAGCCGTAAAAAAGACTCTAAACCGCCTCAATCCCTGGAAGCCCCCCGCCCCCCCCCCCCGCCCCCCGTGCCCCTCTCACAGCCAGGTCGGGCAGCAGGTGTCGCCAGGTCTGCCGTCAGAAACGCCAGCGTTTTTTTCTCCTGCTGGGAGTGCATAGCTTGAGTTAAGGGCGGGGGGGGGGGGGGGGGGGGGGGGGAGAGGTCTGAATGCACCTTTGTGCGAGGCCTCACATGACCGTCCTCGTGTTCGTCTGATTGGCCACTCGTAAGTGGGCCAAGCGGCCAGTCCATTTGAGACACGGAAGTTCTAAATTGCCATCACGCGGTAATGCACAACTAGCATTTGAGGTTTGCAGGTTCAAATCCAGGGTACTTCCCTGCTAATGTAACACTGAGCAGTGTGCTTTTACTGAAATTTCTCCAGCTGAAATCAGGCTCTATAAGTGGCACATAGTGGCACAACCTTCAGAAACAATTTGAGGGAATATGAACATAAATGAAATGTGAAATCAAACAATAAACTGGCGCTGTGATGGTAGGATTT
This sequence comes from Anguilla japonica, assembly GCA_025169545.1. NCBI lineage: Eukaryota > Metazoa > Chordata > Actinopteri > Anguilliformes > Anguillidae > Anguilla > Anguilla japonica. Next base: position 48,595,394 of record CM045892.1, on the reverse strand, counting down.
AGCCGCTGGTCTCTCTGCAGCATAATGCCCAGAGCTCCAGTCTTGCATGCTGTACCTCCCTCGTACCCGAGCCTATCAGAGGAGAGAGAGCTGGGTCGCTTTCCGGTGGGGTGTTGGGGGGGGAGGGTGTGTGTGTGTGTGTTTGTGTGTGTGCGTGGGGGGGGGGGGGGGGGGGTGTGGGGTGTGTGTGTGGGGGGGGGGGGGGTGTGTGTGTGTGTGTGTGTGTGTGGGGGGGGGGGCGTTCCGGATGCCTGCTCGGCATGCAGGCCTGCGGCACTCGTGACGCAACACTCTCTTATCGCCTCCCCGAGATCAGCAGCTGCAGCTGCAGGGCCTTACGCCCCCCCACCCCCCCCCCAGCAGTGCCACCCCCCCTCCACCCACCCCCCCCACCCCCCCAGCAGTGCCACCCCCCCTCCATCCCCCCCCCCCCCCCCCACATCACCAGCCCTTCCCAACTAAAGACCCTGCGGGTGATGACTATCTCAACTGCACACTTGCATTTACACAAAGCACCGCTCTCACACACAGCCACACTCATACACACGTGCACACACACACACACACACACACACTCATACACACGCTTCCACACACACACACAGCCACACTCATACACACGTGCACACACACACACACACAGCCACACTCATACACACACTTCCACACACACACAGCCACACTCATACACACGTGCACACACGCACACACAGCACACACACATATTCGCACACACACGTATGCACACACACACACACACACACACACACAAACACACAGTCATCCATCATACCCTGTGCCTCTTTATGAAACTGTATCATGCCACAGGCCAAACACAAACAGATAAAAGCTGCTGTTTGTTATTACTACAGTTTATTATCATTAATGCCACCACCCCATTACCCTGGACCACCGAAGCTACAGACACACAGGGGACATGGGAACGATCCAAATGCATTTAAAAACCAGAGGAACGGATACAATGGACGTCGTGTTTCCTCGACTGGGGCCCTGCATTGTTAAACTCTGTAGGGCTGCTCACTGTCTACGGAAACTGAACCCGATCAAATTACACTCCCTCTGCCCTCACACAATACAGCTTATTTCTCCTGCACTGATTTATGCGTGTGTGTGTGCGTGCGTGTGTGTGCGTGTGTGTGTGTGCGTGCAATCAAGATAGGGAGTAAAAGAGAGAGAGAAGGAGAGGGAAAGAGAGAGAGAGAGAGAGAGAGAGAGAGAGAGAGAGAGAGAGAGAGAGAGAGAGAGAGAGAGAGAATGAGACAGAGAGAGAGAGACAGAGAGAGGGGGATAGAGAGACAGAGAGAGAGAGAGCACAGTAGAGAGAGAAACAGAGTCTCATTAATCAAAGTTCTCCACTCAGAGCTGTGATTAATCAGGCGTGCATTAATGTGCTATTAGCGTATTAGCTGACTGACACATCATTATACGCACACTGAGTGAGAAGGACATGTGCCCGCGTTCGCCGCAGCACTAAAAACATCGCCGCTACTCAAACCGCGCTGCTCATCAAAGAAGCACTTCAGAACCCGAGTCGGTTTCAAACAGAACGGCGCGGAACGCAGAGGACAGTGAAATAAACCCCACTTAGCACAGCGAGGAAAAGGAATCCACGCTACATTAACACGGTCTGAAATTAGGAGCAAAAAATCTGCTGTTTGAAGACAAGTGCTGCTGTCATCTGCCCGAGGGCAAACGGCTCTGTAGTTTACACTGCGCGCGATGAAAGCGAGGGCTTGATTTAGCCCCCCCCCCCTCCCCCAGCCTCATTATTAGCTTTGTAACGCCACACCCAGGGTCAGAGCGCTCGTTAGCCCACAGAAGCGTTCATTTCCACCCGGGCGCACGGGCCTCCGGGGCGTGACCCATCAGGAGGCGAGCCTCCAGGGTCGCGACCCCAAACTCAACTCCGGAAACTCATTACAGACGCGCGAAGGGCGGGCCTTCCTCCCCAAACCCCAACCCCCCCCCCCAACCACCCCCACCCCCAAGGGTTACCACCCAGATTTACTCTCCATGGGGTGTTGAGATTGTTGAGCAACTTTCCCTCGCAAGCCAGCGTAGGCTAACCCTCGCCCAAAGAGAAAGGCCTTATAAGGACACGAGAGGAGGGTTTTTTTACGAGACCACGCACGCAATCCACAGAAAAGAGTCAGAAACGAGAGCGACCCCCGTGTAAAGATGGCGGGGGGGGGGGGGGGGGCCATGAAAATGGGGGGTTAGCAGGTCAGATCAGGGAAGGGTGGGGGGGGGGGGCAGGGGGGGTGTAGGGTGGCAGAAAGACTGTCAGAAACGGGGCGTGAGGTCGGGGCCCGTAAAAGGCGAGGCCGGGCCAGGTCTCGCCCACGCACACGGAAGGCTTCACGCTCGCTCGGATTCGCCGCCTAGACGGCAGCGCCTCAGGGTGCAATTTGAGGCAGCGTCGCTATCGGCAGCCAATCAGGGCTAAGGAGCGAAGTGCCGCCGCACCCCAACGCTCGACCCGCACGCCACACCTCACACTAAAAAAAAACAGCACAGAGGACGAGGTGTCGGGGTCAGTGAGCGCAGCGCCCGTGGTCTTCTCCCCCTTCAAAGGAAAAACCAATATTTAAAGAAAAAAATCCAGCGAATTTTCCACATTAACTTTCAAAACCAACTAATAGACTCAAAATAAATAAACGTGTCGGCGTAAAATGAACTGAGAACAGTGGCTGCTCTCTGTAGTCAGGTTGTTAAAATGAAGAGAGGAAAAAAAAAAAACGAAAAATAAACAAACCCTCCCAGCACTTGGATCTGCACTGATAGCATCCCGGCCCCAGCATGGCTTTCCTCTGAATAGGTGATGCAATGCGGGCTTCTCCCTACGATACCATCCCTTCGGATCAAGGCCAGCTGGGGCCCTAAAGAAAATATTTATCAGCTCATCTTCCTATGCAGCACCGGAGTACAAACAACCCGCCAGGGGCCCCGTATCCCCCCCCCCCCCCCAACCCCCCCCAGCACCCCCCAGCGCCACCACCGTCCCGCTATCTTCAAACGCAACCGTGACATCTTCAAACGCCACAGAACACGCAGGAGAAGAGACACGGGCTGGCTTTGCAAAACAAATCAAGATGGGCCCCCCTTCGCAGCGAGCGCGCACGGAGCGGGGGGGAAAGGGGGGGGGGGTCGTCTTCACCCGTCTAATAGGAGGAGCGGGGGGGAGGGGGGGGATAAACATGGCGGCGGCGCCCGTCCGCGTTTCCGCCAAGCCCTGCTGGCGGCGGGTCCTTTCGCGGTCCCGCGGTGCCTTCCCCTCAGAGCAGAGTGACATCAGCCTGTCAGCCACCCGGCTCTCTGGAGAGAGAGATTCCCCAGCCTCCACCGCCTCATTCAGACTCAAACACACCGCTTTTACTCCCGGTCTTCAACCCAGCGCTGTGTTTTTCCTTTTTCTCGCATGATAAACATTTATTTCGAGCAGACTTCATGCGAGCGTCGTTCAGACACAGTATTCATGTTCGAGAAGGCCCGAAGGGTCGTACTGAACAATGTGCGCTGTGCAAAGACACAAGCTTCGCTCACTTGTGATTGTACGCTATCTGTCATCGTTCGCTTACGCTATCTCTCTCTCCAAACGGCCGTGGGTCTCAAGTAAATTTTGTTTTATTATAAACGTAATGATCCCCTACTTGCAGTATCTACAATAAACATTCAGTGTATAACAGCACAATTCTGCACTGGTGCACTACATCTATACGTCTTACAAGCCTCTAGTCTCAGAACAATCTAAAATCAATGATAACATCAAATATATTTGAGATACCAATGTTGTGATGCCAGGCATTTAAAAAAATGTTTTGTTTGTATAGGCCAAAGTAAAACAAAATGGGAGTTTTGAGCTGTAATATGCTGTAATATGGCCTATGGTCCCATTTGTTGAACAAAGAACAGTACATGACTCTTGGGCTCATTTAAAATCGCTCGTACAGGCCTCCCACGCAAGAAGCTGATTACACCTTAATGTGAATCAATTATGCAATTAACGTGATGGAAGTCATACACGGCAACAGTGGCAGGCTGCATTAATGATGATCACCTTGTGACTGACACTTTTTAATTTCAGCCCCAGGAAAACATAAAAGTCACGCTGTGATTTCCTTCCTTTATTTCTTATCCAAAAGGCACTTGTCCTTTTTGGTGACATTGGTCCGGATTCAATCACCATCTGTCCTTAACTTTGACTCATAATTAAATGCCGTTGTCTGTTTTCCTTTACAAATAATGTCTGGCAGGCTCGTCCTAGCGACTGCAGAACATGCCAACTAAACTTGCTTTTAACTGTTGATTGAAGCTTGGCTATCGCTTTCTCCGAATGCCTTTTAAAGTGTGTCCATTACGTTTAACAGCAGCAAGTTTTTAAACACGTCTCTCTTCTTCTTTTTGTGCCAGCCTCATTCGTTTAAAAAAAAACAACAAAAAAAAACTATGGAATTGCAAAGAAAGGACTGAATGTTACTGAAGTGCAGAAATACTGAATTTTCTCAGTGGACACACACACTGTCCCGCACATCTCCAGAGCTGAGAGTCCAGGGGTCAGAAAGTGAAAGTCCTGCCGCGTGTCTCTTTCACCCGCAAACTCGGCCAGCTCGTTTCCCTAATTAGCTCTGCCTCCTGCCTGAACCACTGCGCTAATCAGAGGTTCCAGGTGGCTGGAACAAAACACCGGGGTGGACTTCCACTCTCCGAACCTGGAGTTTCCCGCCGCTGCGTATCCAGCGGCAGCCAGTGAAAGTGCAGGAGCACAGAACCTCAGTCAGTCGGTCCTAAATGCTCGCTTCCTCAGGCAGAACGCAGCCTCTCGCTGCTGCAGGTGCCGCAGGTGGCCAGCAGCCCTTCCTCTGGAGGAAATCAAAAAGCCGCGATGCAATAAATCGCCTCCGCGAGACGCCGGCTTTGACAGATTATTTCCCAGCGCACGAAAAACACGAGGCAGCAAATTTCTCTGTGGAAGCAGCGGAGAGAAGAGGTGTAATTGCCCTCACGCGGGGGGGTGGTTCGATTACAGCGAGGAGCGGAGACCGGTCGGGGGGGGGGGGGGGGGGGGGGGGGGGGGGGGGGGGGGGGGGGGGGCTTTTTCCTGGACGCCAGTGACCAGGAGCTTCCCGCCGATGGAGGACGCGAGAACCTCTCCTGCGTTATTATTGGCCCATTAACCCCCCCCCCCCCCCCCCCCCCCCCCCCCCCCCCCCCCCAAAGGTATCTGAACAGCCAACTGATTGGGTGACAGTGTCAGGTGATCAAAGCGGCCATTTTAAACCTAAAGTCACCTCTCGTCTCCTGATACAGTCAGACCGACGGGTTAGTAAAGGGGGAAGACTTTCGATGACGGGGGAAAAGAAAACGCGGGGGATGAGGAGGGGGGGGCCGGTGGCCTCGACGCTCAGCAGGCGGAGTGAATGCCCGTGCAAAGCAAACCGGGCGCCTTGGAGACCGGCGTCAAATCCAATTGGTCGGAGCCGCCGGCTTGTGAAAGTAAAAATGAAACACAAGCGATTGAGTCACACGGTCTGAGGCCTGACACTGTGCAGTTGGCATTTTGTTTTCCGACAGGAAAAACAAATGTGTCAAACAGACTGTGTGTGTGTGTGTGTGTGTGTGTGTGTGAGAAAGTCATTCACTCTCGTACTCCAGCAGCACACAGGTCTGAGTGGGTAGCAGGTAGGACTATACATTACAAAAAAATGTTTTCTTCGATACTGCTTACGACAGCCAGTGAATGTCCTTGACTTCCCAGCACGACTTCCTTCTAGTCTGTTAGAGCGCATCCTGATTTATCTTCCCCCCGGAAACAAATGTATCTGCCTCAGCACTGGTTCCCCCTCCATCAGGTGTGATTAAACGGCGATCAGGGATGTGTACCCGCATAAATCCTCCCCCTCCCCTCCTCTTTTCTGTACTTCTGTATGCAGAGGGAAGAAAGGATCACCCATTTTTAAGATGCAGTGCTTTACCTGGATTTTCTACCTCTCCGGTTCAATTTCCTTGTCAGTTTTGTAAAAAAATTAATTAATTAAATGAACTGACCAACCACACGTAGTTCAGAGAATTCACTTGTCGCTAGGTGAAATGCCTACAAACCGGAAGACAATCACATTTAGTTTTTCTTACACAGCTCAGTCCTAAAAATGGTTGTCGTATCATAACAACATGCAATATAAGAAAACCTGAAACTGAATTCAGGACAAAGTATTACTTCTCACAAAGCGTATTGAGAGAAGATGATCTCTACAGGAGGGACAAGGACATGCACAAGCACACGACAACCTGAGAGGTTACTAATATAAAACACTGCTGGATAGCTGAATCCGGTATTTTTCTATGAATAAATAAAATCATTTTTATAAATGTATAAAACTGTATGAGGTGTCCTTGATTCAAAAACACAATTACTTGATTAGTTCAGACCACCTTAAAAAAATCAGTGGGAGCTGGTGCTCAGCTCAGCTCTCCTTCACTGCGGAGTCAGAGTTGGCATTCGGGAGGATTCTGCTAGCCATATCTGCCAGTGCATCTGCCCAGTTTTCTCCCTTTCTCATCACGCGGGCGAAGACGGTCGGCATGCCGCGGGGGGGGGGGAGCTCGGGCACGCTCCCAAGCCCGGCGGCCATCTTGGCGATGAGCTGGAGGTCGCGGTCGCCTCTCCAACACATGGCGATATTTCGGCGGCCACCGAAGGGACAGCCAAAACAAAATAAGCAGAACTGGGAAAATCTGGCGACAAACGAAGGGTTCAAAAAATATGGAACACGTCAAAACGAAGGCTAGTTTTTTGTTTTTTTAAAAAAAAGGTTAATATTTGTTAATAATTTTAATTTTTCTCAGCCAGCTGCTGGCTATAGAGTATAAAAAGTGAAAGCGTAATGCGGTTTGGCGGGTCATTGGCCCCTACAGGCCGCTGGCTTCATGCATTAGCGCTGCCAGTGTGAGGTCTCCTGACCGGACAGAGCACATGCCAGTTCAAGGACAGGCCTGCATTTGGGGGGAGAAACAAACAGAGCGAATAAAATGTTTTTTTTTTTTTTAAATTGCACTAAAAATGAAAAATGAGCAGGTTTGATTCATATAAACATGACTGGCTGGAGCGGAATGCGTGTGAAATCTCTGCAGAGGCACCACAGATCCCACAGCCCCAGACTGCTGAACGACCAGCAGACAAAAGACAAGATGAAGCCAAGGAAGGAGAAGCCCTGCTGCTGGGCAGTGACATGTGAGGAACCCTCGACCTTCACACACACATACACACACACACACACAGACACACACTCAGACACACACACACACACACACACACACGTGAGGAACCCTCGACCTTCACACACACACACACACACACACACATGAGGAACCCTAGACCTTCACACACACTCACACACACACAGACACACACTCACACACACACAGACACACACTCAGACACACACACACACACACACCCTGAAGGTGTGAGATGCTTTGCCCTCCAACGCCACGGGTCTCTGACAGGAGAGGCTGAACAAACCGCCACTCTGGGGGGGGGGGGGGGGGGGGGGCATAACCTTAAGTGAAGGACGGGCGTGGCAACCCGGCCCGCTTCCCGCCATCGTGCTGAGAGGAGCGCTCGCAGTCGGACGGCGGACAGATCCGCTCGGCTGCCCAATGTCGAACTGCGGGGGGGTGGTGGGGGGTTAGGGCTCAGAGGTTAGGGGGGTGGTCAGGCTGTACGAGCAGGCCGTTGGGGGAAGAGTCGCTCAGTTTAAATCAGTCCCATCGGCTCACACACTCCCGGCGCTGGGACTGAAGGAGCAGGCAGTGCGGAGGCCGGCCCGTGAGGGTCGATACCGGACAGGATCCTCACACTGCAGCGGATACGCTGGGCCCAGCAGTTAGTATTGATCAGGATGGGTTACCAATGCAGATACAAGTCATTACAGAGAACAGGGAGAGGAGGAAAAGAGCTGGCACAGAAGCAGAGCCATACACACGCACACAGACTCAGACACACAGACTGACACACACACACACACCACACACACACACACACACACTTACACACACACCCATACATACACACACACACACACACACACATACACAAACTCACACACGGACACACACACCCACACACACACACACGGACACGCACACACACACAGCACACACACACACCCACACATACACACACACAGACTGACACACACACACCCATACATACACACACACACACACACACACACACACAGATGCACACACATTAGGCTCTAATAAACACGCTCATTGTGCAGCAGATAGGTATTGACTGCCACCATTAGATGCCCAGTGACCCCTCCCTCGTCGCGTAGCCCCCGCTGCACAGCTCTAAACACCCTCATATTTCATCCCTCAGACACGCAGGCACAGCGAAGGATGGGGGACACGCTTTATTTACCCCCCAATTAAAACTCTAAAGGCTACATTACCCACGGCAAATGGGTCAAATCGCTTCCAAAGCTGAGCACCCCATTACAGACCACCGTTATCTAGGGACAGGAATTAAACAAGCTCCACTCGCACTGAATAAATAAATAATTTGAAACTGAAAAAAGAGAAAAAAAGAAAAAAAATTAATTCCATATATTCTGTCCAGTAATAGAACGTGTAAGAGCAAGAGCGAATCAAATTGAACTAATTGATTTGGTGCATCTCACTGATGTCTGTGCAGCTGGGCCAGGGAGGAGCTGAGATAAGGTTTATGATGTGTTCTGAATTAAAAAAAAAACATGTTTCCAGATTAAGTTACCCTCCATTTCCATATCAATTTGCCCCTTCCGCCCGTGTTCTGAATGGCATGGAAAAGGAGTTCTTCTTCATCGCGAGGATGAGCAGGGGGCGGCCGACAGCGCATTGTGTCACTATAGCAACGCAAACGGGAGGGAGGGCCTTCGGGACTGTTCATCAGGAGCGTGAGAGAGCCAAAGGGCTGAGACACAGAGCCAGCCAGGGCCCAGGTGAGAGCAGAACCATAGAACCTGCTGGGAATCCAGATACTGTGAGAGCAGAACCATAGAATCTGCTGGGAATCCAGATACTGTGAGAGCAGAACCATAGAATCTGCTGGGAATCCAGATACTGTGAGAGCAGAACCATAGAATCTGCTGGGAATCCAGATACTGTGAGAGCAGAACCATAGAATCTGCTGGGAATCCAGAATCAGGCAAACCATAGAATCTGCTGGGAATCCAATACAATACTTTACTTTATGTCCCTCAGGGGAAATTTGTTTTCACAGTTCTTGCTTTGCAGCCTCACATAAATACATAGGTACATGAATACATAGAAATCCAGATAAACGCAGAAACATAGAATCTGCTGGGAATCCAGGTAAGATATAACCATAGAATCTGCTGGGAATCCAGATTAAAGTAGAATCTGCTGGGAATCCAGCACAGAACATAAAACCCTTGGCATCACAGTACGACTGCACGTGGTTGGTTTAATTCGATGTATTTTTTAACGTGCTGTGATTGGTGCATTTTAAATGCACTCCTGGCACCCAGCCATCTTCTCATCTGGTGAAATACCAGAATAATGAGATGGATGCACTAATGCATGAATAACGTACGGAATATAACAGCTTTTCACTCAGAAATGGTCTATTTATTAGGTAAACAATGTACATAAATGCACTATAAAAATTAAAATGTAATTTATGCATGAGGCTCAGTTATTTTAACGGTTAATCAAACATCTGCTGAATGAGGTGGTCTATAACTTCACTCACTCTGAATCGGTTGTGTGAGAACATAAAAGGCAGGGTTGGTCAGTACCATAAGGGCAGCTGAAGTGGCGTGCGGTTAGCGCTTAGCGGTTAGCGCGGCTACATCCAGCAGCGCAGGCTCCCTGGGGCTCGGGCCGCGTTCCCAGGGGACCGCCCCGGGCGCGCCTTAATGTGTAAGGAGACGGCGTAAATCTGCCGTCGCCGTGCCGACCCTCCGGACCGCCCGGCCTCGGGCCCGACCCTTCGCACGCCCGTCTCCGGGCCTCCCGCCGCAGGGAGCGGGGGACGGACAGGAAGCGCCCCGCCGCTGCCAAGGCCGGCCTGGCGGGCGTCCACGGCGCCCATCGTTCAGCAGGTGCCAACGCGGCCTTTGTTCAGATGATTAACTCCCTTAATAACAGGGATTAGCGCGGAGGGACTGAGGGGCTTAGTGGTGCGCAGGGGCTATAGTTCACCACAGGCCGGGTAGTGCTGCTGCTTATTGATTTTGGGGGGGGGGGGGGGGGGGGGGGGGGGCTGGATACCGTCGTCAGGGAGACAGCGTTACTGTATTCGTTTCGGCCTTCGCTTGACCCTCCGAGGGCGTGAGTAAGGAGGAGCGGGATGACTGGGCTGGGAAAAACGTTTTTTTTTTATTTAAAGAAATTTCCATCGTTACCTTGTCGTAAAAAAATGAGAAATTCCGAGAAAATGAATTTTCTTTCAACATCTAAGATGTGAGGACATCAAAAGTCCAACGATTCTCCACACGCTTTATGAAGAGCGATAATTTCGAACAATTATGAAAATAATTGCTGGGGAGTCATGGAAACAGCAGCCATGGATATGTGGGGAGCACAAAAGCCAGCAGGCAGGGAACGGCCCTCCGTCTCGAAAAAAGCGCGAATTAAACCGTCGTTTTATCATCCCTTCACTTACAGACCCCTGGATGTTATTTTTAATTTTAATCGATATCATTATGTTTGATAGCAGCATAGTTCGGGTTATCATTGTGCAGATACGGATAATTTATTCGCTTAAAAGTCTTGTGTGTGTCTTTTTTGGCAGCGCTCTTCCCCATTACTCACGTAACAAAAAAAACATTCGCTGAAGGAAAAGGAACTTCCAGACGCCAGGAACACCAGCTGCCCAAGAAGAAAAAGAAGAAGAAATAAATAAATCAAAGTGACTCGTTCACCTTCCCCACCGCGACCCTGCGCGGCGTTCTCTGACTCCCCCTCGGCATTCTGGGTAGCAGACAAGGTGCATTCGAGTCGCCTGATTGGGGGAACGATGTCCCCGCTTACGAAGCCCGTTCTCCGGAGCTGAGGGGAAGGGAGGAGGAGGAGGAGGAGGAGGAGGAGCCGGAAGCTTCCGGAGCTCCCCGAGGAGTCGTCACGGGGACGGGTAGAGCTGTCAAACGGCCCGTTGTTCAGATTACCCAGCGAGCACGGCGTCACTACCTGCACCCAACTTACAGCCCCGCAAACGCCATCAGGCTCCGCGCCAGCGGGGAGAGAGAGAGGGGCGAGAGAAAGGGAGAGGGGCGAGAGGGAGAGAGAGGGGGGGGGGAGAGGGAGAGAGAGAGGGATGAGAGGGAGAGAGAGAGAGAGAGAGAGAGGGAGAGGGGCGAGAGAGAGGGGTGAGAGGGAGATGGGTGAGAGAGAGGGAGAGAGAGAGATAGAGGGGCAAGAGGGAGAGAGAGAGAGAGAGAGGAGAGGAGAGGGAATGGGAGGAGAAAGAGAAAATGGGGAGAGACTGGAGGATATATAGAACACATACTGTACATTCCCTATTCTAATACCTCCATAGGTATGAAGTGTGAGTGAGTAACTGCAGGCGATTAGGATGCAAGTCTCGGCATCAAGCAGAAAAGCTCCAGGTTATCCAGACCCAGTTCATGACTGTTATTCGGCTCCTGCTGTCCAAACCGGGTCGCGGGTCAGTGAGTGGACTGTCCTGACGGGGGGTGGGGGAGGGGGGGCAGAAACAGCATCCCAAAGACCCCCCCCCCCCCACCACACCATCCGGCAGCGAACCACGAAGCAGCTCTTTGCCCCCCGTCCATGCCCCCCCCACGCTGTGCCCGCGGGCACCGAGCCGCGCAGGAGTGCAGCTAATTGGCGATGCCAGCATGGGGCGGGAGCGCCAGCCTCCATCGCACTGTAAGAGCGGCTCGGCATTTAGTAAAGGGAGGCGAGCAGCACACCTACAATTAAAATCTAAAAAATCCGCTCTTAGCTGGACTTCACCGCAACAGTAAAAAAAAAAAAAAACTGTAGTGAAGCAGTATTAGCTGGGTCCAAAAAACCCCCCAAAAAGCAGTCTATTTCTAAAAAGGAAGGTTCACAGACACCAACTGCCCCCTCTCCCCCACCCATCCCACCGCCCTGCCCCGGGTCTGGAGGGTTCAGGTAAAGGCCTCCAAAAACAAACTCTAATTTCAACCGCCATGTGAAAAAAAAAAGAAAAAGTCTCATCAGTTCCAGCCGGTGTGTTTATGAATAGAGCCCATGCACCCGGGCAGAGCACCACCATTACTGAGCGAGCCCGGCTGAGTGACGTTAGCCTGCCCAAATTACACACAACAAGGGCCCCTGTGTGTGGGAAGGGTCCGCCCGGCCGGCAAACAGCCTGCGCTAATATAAGGTCAGTGTTTGTGAGTCACGTCTATTTAACTTCAAAGGGGAGTATCTTCAACAGCACACACTGCCAGCGGACAGCCGCCATCTGAGACAGAGAAAAACACCAGGTTTGGGGGGGGAAACCGAACGTGGCTATTTTCGGGGTGCACTTCCGCTAAAAAGGCTATTTTTCGTGCCTCGCCAGGATGTCCGCCCGTCCCCGAAAATTGCCCTCCGGCCACCGAGCCGACACCGCGATCCGCGGTAGAATATTCCGGAGTTCTGTCCTCGGCCGTAATCGCTGAATAACTAACCACGCCGGGACAATTGCTTTTGTTTTGTTTTTTTTTTTTTTTTTTCGGGCATTAGCACAAGGACGCGTTTCCCCCCCCCCCCCCCTCACAGACACGGCGGAGAAAGCGTCCGGACGTCCCAGAGGACGGCGGGCGCTCTCTCCGACAGGCAGCGCCCGGCGCAAGGGCGCCATAATCACGCCATTGTGCTTCGTACATCCCGAGGAGAGGCCCGTGACGATTGGCCGTCAGATCAATGCTGTTTTAACCGTCCGCTCCAGGACCGCGCGGGGGGGGCAAACACTTAGAGCCCAATTTGCAAATTCGGGGGAGAGGCCTAAACGCCGGTGGAAAATGAATAATTCCCGATTCACATTAAACGCTGGTGCGGGCGCCATTACAGGACTGCACATCAGTGAATCATCTCCACTTAGGTCAGGAATAAGGGCTGCTTTCCATTTTAGCGAGAGGGCTGGACGGAGATCTTCACACCTCACCCCCGTGAGGCCGTTGCCACCAAATTCTCTCCTTGAAAACCCATCAGAGTTCATTAGGGACGGGCGCCTGTGCTCACTTTGGGTCATTGTTTGGAATGTCACAAAACATTTTATCATGACAGTATATAATAATAACCGTAACTCATGCCTGATTATAACAAAGAATACAAAAAAATGTTTAAATTTTATATTTAAGGTAACAAACCACGTTTCTCTCCACATTAATTAGCAGCTGGCTGTAATTTTTTTTGTTGCGCTTCTTGAAGATAATAGGAGCTGTTTCCATGCTTTTATTTGTAATCATACAGCAGAGCTTCTGGAACTAAAAAACTAAAAATAAAATAAAACATTCGGGATATTCCTGAGAGAAGAAATCCCACTGTAGGCACACCGGGCCTAACCAGAGCACACCGTCAGGCCATCGGCAGACCGCTGAATACATCATCCTCACCGAAAAAAGGCGGCAGAAAGCACTCCGGCACGCATTTAAATATAAATAGAGAGACATGGCCAGGCACTAAACTGTCAGCCTGAATGAAACGTAGAAACGACTCAAAGAAAAAAGCTATTTTTCCCATCAGCACAAACTCCCCCTCTCTCTCTGCGTTTTGGCCTCGGTGAACACTAACAGGTCCGTGTTTTCTCTGGCTCCAGTCACTTCTGCTACCATCACGCCCACGTTGCAGAGGAAACAGAAGATTCGTGGTCGAAAATTGGCTGAAATACTTTTGAAATCTCTGCCTGCCTTGACAGAGCAGATCCTGCGGATGGCTGACTGCTTGCTGTGCCTTCAGTAAATATACGGTTGTTTATGTATAATTCATACATCTACGTACACAAATACTCATATACACATGCTCCAAATCACTGAAAAATCACCTGTGCAATTAATTTGGGAGCAACAGACACCAAGCATGGAAATGGTGGCATACGTAAGCAAATCATCACAGGAAAAACTTTGCATTTGGAGACAGTGCTTGTGGTCCTAAATCCAGGCCAGTCAAGGGAGGAAAAAGGACAGATTTCAGGTGCCAACCAGCAACTCGGATAGCAAGCGACTCCAGGACATCACGCACTAATTTACATATTTGTGATGTCACCACATACCCATGAGCCTCTCTGGCAGACGATCGGCTGTAGCTTCCCTCTGCCATCGCCACCCAGTCGCTCTTACAAGAGCAGTAGAGCGACAGCGAGCTGCAGACAGGGCGAGCAGAGCAGGGAGCTGAAGCTCAATAAGCTGCTAGGTGTGTCGCTGGGCAAGTCGCTAAAGGGGCGAAAAGTCGCTAAGTGGGTCGCCAACCAACAGTGGGTACCACACCCACACCGACTGAACCCTGTGTCTGGCACCAGCCAATCACAAAGCACGCCCGTGGGTAAAGAGAGCAAGAAGAAAGGCTGATAATACCCCTCCCTCGCTCTCTCTCGTTCCCTCTTTACCTCCTCCCCCCTCACGTCCCTGATTTACTGGATAGCGTCTGGGCTCAGAAAGTTAAGTCTTTCCTTACCCCTCTATTGCCGGTGAAATGAATACACTGGCCAACCCCCCCCCCCCCCCCCCCCCCCCCCCCCCCCCCCCCCCCCCCCCAACCCTAACCCCCCCCCCCCCACCGTTCGTGGGGCTAAAACGGGCAGAAATACGAGAGTCTGCGGTTCAGCGCATATTTCTGACACATTCTTCGGCACGGCGCAGGAGTTCAGAGGAGCGGGAGGACACAAAGAGGCCTGTGTGGAGCGCGAGCGGCCCGGTCGATCCTGCGCCGGGGAAGAGCGTCGGGACGGGCGCTCGCCAGGCCGTAAATCAGCCATCTTGGAGCGGGGTCTGGGTTTTTCGCGAGGGAGGAAGTGCGGAGCGCGGGGCGGGTGGGGTTTCTGTTTGGGTTATTCAACTTCATGCGCGGTGAGCTAACACACAGAGACCCTCCGCTGAAAACCGTGCCACACTGCCGCCCTCATCCCTTAAAGTTTCCACCAGCCGTGTTTTCGTACTCCAAGATCCTTTGGCAGTGAGGTTTCTTTTTTAAAAAAGTTGTTATTGAAAGAGTGAGCAGGAAAAGCCGGGTGTAAAGAGTCCCGGGGCCCTCGCTGCTTCTGTTTGGTTCTCGGCGACCGGCGGGAAGCCTCTATCCCCCACTGAGCCGCTAACTTCCTGTGAGGGAGCGCGAGCGAAGCGTTCTGTCAGCCAGACGCCGCTTCTCACTTCCTCCTGGCTCACGCGCTGCGGCGGAGAGCGCCTCGTCTTCTTCTGACAGCAGTCAGCAGCTCGGAGGAAGACCGTCGCCACGCTCCACCCTCCCCGTGCCCTCACCTGCGCTCGGGAACGCTCCACCCTCCCTGTTCCCTCACCTGCGCTCGGGAACGCTCCACCCTCCCTGTTCCCTCACCTGCGCTCGGGAACGCTCCACCCTCCCTGTTCCCTCACCTGCGCTCGGGAACGCTCCACCCTCCCTGTTCCCTCACCTGCGCTCGGGAACGCTCCACCCTCCCTGTTCCCTCACCTGCGCTCGGGAACGCTCCACCCTCCCTGTTCCCTCACCTGCGCTCGGGAACGCTCCACCCTCCCCCTGCCCTCTGCTCGGGAACGCTCCCCGGGGTACGTAACGAGGGCCAGAGTCGACCCCACCGCCCGGCCAGGGGGGGGGGGGGGGGGCTCTAAGCCCGGTAGTCGCGGGATACGGAACGCCGGCGGTGATGGAGCCCGCCTCCCGCCTGCTTACCGCGGCTCTGCCGCTAACATCGCGGCGCTAGCGACGCGCGCGGCTTCACACAGTCAGATAAAGAGCCAACACTTACTCCAGCGTGATGGAGCATTTCATTACGTCTGTGAAGTCACTCACAGAGACGCCGGGCCCTTCTTCTGAGCTGAGAAACTGACAATAGGGTGAGAAATAATTGGGCGGTGTATGAATGTATGAGGCATACGCACACACACACACATACACAAACACACGTGCACACACGCACACACACACACACTCTCACACGCTTGCAGCACAGGAGGGGTGTTGCTGGGGTTGGAGGGAGGGGTAGGGGGGTGTGTTTATGAACAGCAGAAGCAGGCTACCCAGCTGTTGAAGGAGGGGGACCTGGTAGAGACTGTGATTGTGCTAAGCCCCTTGCCATTATAGCACCAGAGAGCGCCGCACGAAGCGGAACCCCCCCCCACCAGCACGTGGATCACAAACCGCCGTCCACACACCCCGGAAGGGGGGGGGGGGGTAGGGGGTCAGACCCAGAGCTAACCCCCAACGCCGCGGCACCCACAGGAAACCTGCAGAGCCCCGCTGCTCCCCAGCCCCTGAGCTAACCCAACCGCGCGCTAAAGTACCGCCAACGCTGTATACTAAGGCCCATTAATTACCCGCTGGCACGGCGGCGTTAGCGCGCTGTAATGCTAGCAACATTAATTGTTTTGCGGTTCGGGCCATTAGCATTAATTAGCCGCTGCGCAGGGCTCGCCCTAAACCGCGCGGCTAACCCTTCATGTGCGGTAAACAGCGTATAAATCCTCCAGGTGCCTCGGCCTCGGCCTCCGCTACTAAACTCGATCTGAGCTCGGTCCCTGACTGGAAAAGGGGGGACAGTTCGCTGGCTGTTTATAAGCAGGAGCACGGTTTCCACCAGGAGTAACTGCCGGTGGTCGGCTTGGGCCGAACCGCACTCAGATTTATTAGTCATATGGAAATGAAATGGTCATATGTAACTTGCAGACATACACTGAGATGTAGTCGAGCTCCTGTTTCCACAATCGCCATCAAGTCAATGGAATGAGAAACAACGTGTATTAGACATTATACACAGTATATATTGACACTATTTGTTCCCATTCGAGCCCCGTAAACACGTGCTCATGTCATCCAGGAACGCCGCGGTCAGCCAGCCTGATTGGGTTGAGTTCGCCTTGGTCGGTCAAGGCCAGCTGAACCGGCGTGGACCGGTTTTAACTGGTTAACAGGGAGCCCCGATGAGGAAGAACCCCTGTGGAGATGCTGTCAGGAGGCGAATCAGCAGGGAGCGGCCATGTCCCCGGAGAGGTGAACCTGTTCAGCGGCCCGGCGGCCATTTTACCTCAGCCCTCGCGTCTTCTCTGCTCCTTATTCCCTCCCCAGTTCCTCTCCACAGTCCCCTGCTCCCGGTTTAAATATAGAGGCCCTTGGGCGCTGCATTAGGAACGTCTGGCTCTGACCTTATTAAACACACATCAGACAGGGACTTTGGGTGGGTTCCCCCTCCCCCCCCACCCCACCCCCCCCACCTCTCTTTATCTCCTTCCCTTCGCTGCAGCAGCCAGCCGCTGGTGAGCACCTTCCCCTGGCAGTTCCTGGGCCCCGCTGATGCATATTAATGCTGGAAATGTACAGCGCAGCTTCACAACCGAGATTTAGAAAACCGCTACTGGTGGCAATTTTCCACAAATGCCAGCGACCCGAAAACCGAGCCAGACGCTACGGGTACCGGTGACGCTTCCGTAGCATTTGATTCGCAGCGACGGTAATCGTGTATATCAGCCTGGCTTGTGCTGTGTTTCACAACATGCTGCTGTCTGGCCTTGTGTTTACTCCCAAATGCTTCAGTCCTTATCCATCCAAATGGACAGTAAGCCAGCTATGTAAGCCACTGTAAATAAGGGCATCTGCTAAAATGCTAACAACAAAAATATAAAATAATAAATACTACTGCTACTGTCACTACTACTACAATAAAATATGCAGCATTAATAACTGTTGTGATGATGATTCTTCTTTGTCTTTTCTTATTCTTCATATTCATATTATTATTATTATTATTATTATTATTATGGAATATGGGTGCCAGCTGTACTGAGCTTAGCCTGCAGACTGCATCCTCCCTCTCCCCCTCTTCGCTGTTCAGCTTGTGCTGCATGTCCGCTGGTCTCCCAGTCTCGTGCATTAATTAGGGAGGGTAACGTCAGGAGAGCCAGCCTGGCCCCGTCTGCCCTGGCTGGGGTCCCGCGCGCGGGCGTGCGCGGCCATGTTAGCGATATGAGGGTCCGCCGTGTCCCCGCCCCTCCCGCCCAAGCATCGACGGTTATTTACCAGGTAAGTGTGTGGCTGCCGCTCCGGTCAACCGGAGGGGGGGGGGGGGGGGGGGGGGGGGGGGGGGAGAGCAGCTCAGGGTCACGGGCCCCCATCTGTAGGGCGTAAATCACGGGGTGGGTGCCACAGCAACACGCCGAAATCGGCAACGGTAAAATTAGGACGGGCGGGTTTTCTCACGCCCGTCCGGAGGAGAGGCCCCCCCCTCGAGAGCGAGAGGGATGTAAATAAGGGGGGGGGTGATTAATTCGGCCCAGTCAGAAGGATCCACGGCTCCCGTTCACCGTCTGATCGACCCGCTCCGATTCAGGCACTCGAGCCGACTGCAGTTCACTGTTTCGTTTCATCTCCCCCCCGCTCTTACCAAAACCGCTCAGAGGAGCGTCCCCCTGCTGCCGGGTAAACGTCCGTCTCCCCAGTTTCCAAACAAGCAGACGTCTCCCTCGCTCGACCGCCAGAGCTGCGTTACACCAGAGCGCGTTACACCAGAGCGCATTACACCAGAGTACACCAGAGCGCGTTTACACCAGAACGAGGAAGTTACACCAGAGCGCGTGCGTTACACCAGAGTGCGTTACACCAGAGCGCGTTACACCAGAGCGCGTTACACCAGAGCGCGTTACACCAGAGCGCGTTACACCAGAGCGCGTTACACCAGAGCGCGTTACACCAGAGCGCGTTACACCAGAGCGCGTTACACCAGAGCACGACGCGGAATGTCCTGAGCAAGGCTCCTCTTCCTCTCTGTCTTCCTCCTTTTCTTTCCAGACTCATTCTCACTCTCTGTCATCTCTCTCTCTCTCTTCTCTGTTCTCTCCATCTCCCTCTCCCGTTTCTCTCTATGCCCTACTCTCCTCTCTCTCTCTGGGTGAAAGGCAGACCGGAGCCATTAACCGGGCTTCCAGAAGAATCCGTGTGCTTTCGGGCCAAGGCAGGAAGTGACTCTTTGTCCTAAAAAAAGAAGCAGAAGAACACCTGCTGCACTGTGGGTCTGACCTCAGGCCGCAGTCCCTGTGGGTGTTCCGGAAGGTTTCCGAGCCTCACTCACACAGCACACGCCCTTCCCCTGCCCCGAGGGAGTCCTCCATTCTGTGGAAGTCTCCGGGATAGACAAACAAACCCTCAGAAGACAAAAGGCCGGGCCTTTATAGGGCCCGTGTGTGGCAGCCCGTGACACCCCCCCCCCCCTGCCCCCCCCCCCCCCCCCCCCCCCCCCCGCGTACGCTCGAGGGCAGGAGCCGAGGTAAGAGGCATGGCCTGAACCAATAACCATCGGCTGAAGTCATCCTCTCAAACAGAGCTGCTGAAAAAAAAAAAAGGATTTACCCAGAAAAAAAAAAAATCCACTAAAGTCCCTAATAACTGTTAATCCAAATCCAAATAACGTAAGCTCATTATGAATCTGGAGAGAGATTTGTTTTTAGTGGATCGTTCTCGGTCATCTCCCTTGACCGTACAGCTTCATTTTCACAGTTTTATAGTTTTTAAGTAACACTCAGCAGACAGGACTAAAAGAAATACTTGCGATTCCCCGATGGTAAGAGGTAAAATCATGTAGTACTGGAAGGAAGTGGGGTTTTGATAAAATGCTTAAAACAGCTGCAGATGCAAAATTGCCTCATAACCTCTCAAGGAGTGTCCCTCAGGGTTTGGTCCTTGGTCCGTTCCTCTTCTCACTCTATACCGGGCCTCTCGATTCTGTCATCTCCTGCCATGGCCTGTCTTATCACCGCTGCACTAATGCTTCACAGCTTTTTTTTCCCTCTCCTTTCCGCCGTCCGAGACAGCGGTCCCTGCGCACATCCCAGCTTGCCTACAAGACATCTCGAGCCGGACAGCAAATCATCGCCCGAAGCTCCGCTTGTCTAAAACTGAGATGCCACAGCTACTTCCCCGCCAAACTTACCCCCCCCCGCCCCCCCCCCCCCCCCCCCCCCCCCCCCCAACCCACCAGCCGACCTTTCAAGCAACTTGCACAGCACCACAGTGTCACCTTCTACATCTTCTTGAAATGTCAGAGCCCTACTGGACAGGACACCGCCCGCCGCCGCCCCCCCCCCCCCCCCTGAGATCATCATGGCGGTATAGCGGGTGCGCGGTTTCTTCCCGTAACTCATCCGGAGAATCCGCTGCTTCTTCACTTCCTGCTGAGCCCAGCCCCCTCTGCTTCTCGTGCGGCTGCATTCCAGCGGAGCAACTATTATATTTACGTTAAATTGTATTTTTATGCTACATTAAAAACTGTACTGTAGCAGTAACAATACAGTACTGATCACAAACCCATCGCTACGGCAACGCGTTCGCACTGTATGTCATTGACGGCTGACTTCTTAAGTTTGCATTTCGCACAACTGAACGAAACGTACGCATCCAAGCCCTGTTTACCCCGATAAGCCGACCCACGCAGACCCCTTTTCATTTCTCAGGAACGCTTGGAGTTGTTGTTCAGTTCTGAAGGAGCTGTTTTTCCCCACTCGTCTTTTTCCATCTGAGCAAAGAGGCGCAGGAGGACTGCGAATCCCGCGGCAGGTCGGTTCGATACCGCGCGAGCGCTGTGGCACTTCGTCTTCATTACGCCTTCCCCCGGATCTCCCCGAGACTCCCCCCCTCCCCCCCGCCCCCCGTGGCGGAGGAGAGAGAGAGAGGTGGACTCTACACCGCCGCGCGGAGCTCCAGACGCCACAGACGCGCTGGCACGCGCGGCTCTCCCCGGCAAAACAACCGGTGACAAACCGGCGGCAAAACAACAACTGACAGCGTCCGTCCCCCGCGGCAGCGCTGACCGAGCAGCCGGGGCGGACCTCCGACGGTCACGTCTCCCCGAATTACACGTCTATTACGGCTTTCAAAATGTCCGGCTCTCCGCTCTGCCCGCCTGCAGAACGCACTCTGAGGCGTTTCGGGGTCTGCGGTTTGAGCATCAAATGCTAGATTTGAAAGCAGAAAAAAAAACATAGGTACATAGAAAAAAGAGCAATATAAGAACACAGGGACAGTGCTATTTTTCTTTTTTTTTTAGTTGTCTGTGTGAGCTTGCTCTGCCTCCACCACAGGCTGTTGGTTCTCAGCTTGTCTTTTTCAAAGCGGACTCAGAAAGCGGCAGCATTTCCAGCTTCCGAGAGCGTTCGTACGCCCTTCGACATGAACGCCTGGGATTGACAGCGACAGCCCCCATTTCTCTTTCTTGTATTTTTCTTTGTCTCCCTCAAAAAAGAACGTCTAAAACCATCATCCAGCTCACTCCATCCCTCTGCCACCTGTTTGGATAGAGCCACCTTTCAGAAGACTACAGTGATTCTGTGCTGGTGTGTGTGTGCGTGTGTGTGTGTGTGTGTGCGCGCTCAAGGAAGTGTTTGTGTACTTAAATAATTCCAACATCTTTTTCAAGGCCTCAAAGCTTTTTTTTTTTTTTACAGTCAGTGTAGAGTCTCAGCCCAACCGAAAAAAATGTATGACATACCTAGGGGAGCAAAATGGCCGCTCATTCTGCTCATCAGAGATCACCAGGGGTGAAGGAAGAGCAACAAACCTGGGAATAATTAGATGGAAAATAGGAGAAGCAGACTGCTGCTTTGGGCAGGACAGGAAACCCTCTTACCATTCCCAATAAGTACCATGAAATCTTTAATACTCACTGATGTAACATGACCTTGGCTTAATGGCTTGTTAAAAAATAAGCCGCGTTCAACAGCTGAACAGGGGCAATGGTTCTGTATTCGGTCCACCGGGAAGACTGCCCCCTACTGGCACACCAGTGTACAATCATTTTCACGACAACAGCAGATTTCCCAGGCCTAAGTAACGCTTAGCTATAGCCACTTAGCAGTAGAAGGCTTGGAAACTGGTTGTTGAGAGAATAAAGGTTAGAGGCAAAAAAAAAAAAAAAAAAAAAACAGGTTTCATCACTCCGACGGCGCGACACTGGAGATCTCTGCTGGACTTCCCCCGTGTGACCAGCCTGTGCTTTTAAAGCAGGTGCTTCAAATGCGTACCCCTCCCCAGGCCACAGTGTGTACAGACAGAGGCGTCACGCTGAACACAGTGCATTGTGGGAGCAGCTGTAGCGAGTGGCACTTTGTTCACTTCGCAGGGAAGTCAGGGGTGGGGAGAGGTGGGGCGGGAGAGGTGTATACGCCTCCAGCTGTGCTCCACTGCGTTTTGTCACCAAGTGGCATTTCTGACACCACCACCGCCAGGCTTACGCAAGAGAGAAGCTCCACAAAGACAACATCCTCGCCATAAAAAGCTCGCTCCGAAGAAAAGAAATCAATAGCAACTGAAAAAGGAAAGTTTCAAAGTAGGCCAGGGCTTTGTTGACACTTGCGTACAGGTGTTGTTAAGACTACATACAACATTTTCACTGTTTAATTTATCCTCTGCTGCCAGAGAAACACATAGTTAACATCCTTTAATTGCCTCAGGCAAAGCTTGGATATGCAGCGATCTACGGCACCAACTGTTTCAACGTCTAAGAACTCGAACAGGAGTTTTAAAGCTCGGGGATCCATTTCTGGCCCATTGTTATTTGAAGTATCAATAAAACGATAAAACCAGAGGCCATGGGTTTATGTGTCAAATTGAACTCACTGCTGTGCCTCACAAAATTGCGTTTTGTCCATCGATATCAAAACAGTAAACAGAGGCTTGTGTCCATTCGGTTATATCGTCACATATTATGCTTTAAATAAAGGTCTGCACCAAGAGCATCACTTGAGCAACCCCCCCTCGTCCCCCCCCCCCCCCCACTCCCCCCTTCTCCAAGCCATAGGACCCCCCGGATTACAGATGGACTCTCAGTGAATTTGTTTCTGCAGAATTCAAGACGGAGTGAGAAACAGTGCAGCCACCGCGGACGAACCAGAAAAAAAAAACCTGTGACTGTGTCATAAAGAAGTGAGCCTCCCTGGTTTCGAGCAGCACCGAGTACCCGCCTGTACCCCAGAGCTTTTCAAATCCACACACCTGCGCTCGCGATCACCAGTCAGACACAGAACAACGGCAGCCTCACAGGGCCAGTCCGCAGCGCCCACGACCCCTCCCTCCCTCCCTCCCCTGCCCGCTCGCCCGCCCGCCCAAATATACACACGCACACACACTCTCTCTCTCTCTCTCTCTCTCTCTCTCACACACACACACGCACGCACACACTCTCTCTCTCTCTTACACACACACACACGCACGCACACTCTCTCTCTCTCTCACACACACACACACGCACGCACACTCTCTCTCTCTCTCTCTCTTACACACACACACACGCACGCACACTCTCTCTCTGTCTCTCTATCTCTCTCACACACACACACACACGCACGCACACACTCTCTCTCTCTCTCACACGCACACACACGCACGCACACACTCTCTCTCTCACACACACACACGCACGCACACACTCTCTCTCTCACACACACACACAGACAAACACACACACCCACACACTTTAATATTAGCAGCAGAAAAACACAAGAGGATGTACCACTGTGTCTTTCTCTGATCCATTCAGCCAGAATCCCTCAGTCCCAAAAGACCCCAAATAATCAAGACTCATTCTGTCATTAAATGTGCTGCTGTTTATCGACATTTGTATGTTTAAGTCAAAATGACATGGACATGGCAGCCTGCAGTACCAATGAAGAAGAAAAAATAGACGACAAAGAAAAGCCCGTTCCTTTCCCAAAGAGGAGGAAGACGGCGGGAGCGGAGGGCTCCAAACTGCCGTTGTGTAAAATTGCAATTTCGCACAAATGGGTCTCCAGACGGCCTTTCAGATTCATGGGTCGCCGAGACCTGCGCCCAATCAGGCGGGGGGGGGGGGGGGGGGGGGGCGGGGGGGGGGGGGGCACGGGGGGCTCCCCTGCTCCAGGAAACTGTGCCGAACCGCCTCCCCCATCATCAGGAATCAGGGCAACGCTTGTACATTATCAGACCTGCCCCAGGACATGAGGGCATCAGAAGGCCAGGGGGGAACTGGGAGCAAATGGGGTGGGCTTTGGGGGGGGGGGGGGGGGGGCAGGGATTCGCAGAGGAAAGAGGGAAGGATATTTTAAAGACACCGACTCTTGGACTCGCCCACACTGATGCCACCGCAAACGGCATTCAGAATGTCATTTATAAATAGCCAAACAACACTATTATTATTATTATTATTATTATTATTATTATTATTATTATTATTATTATTATTATTATTTAAAATATCTCCCGTTCTTCGCTCCCGCATCCTTCCCCTGAATATCGCGCGCATGTGCTTACCGCCGCTGACAGAGCCAGCAGGGGGGGGAATGAGCTGACTTCAGCACTTAAATTCCACTTCTGCCCCCCCCCCCCCCCCCCCACCCCCCCAGGGGAAAGCTTCCGTTCCCTCGGCCCGTGGGCCTCCCCAGAGGGGTTGCCTCAAATAGAACCCCCCAGCACGGCCAATGAAAACAGCCTTCTTCAAAAAAGAGAAAAAAAAACCTTGGACATGACATCACAGAAGAACGGCAGTGAGTAAGGGTGGGGTGGGATGTGGGGGTCTGGAGCTGGTTGGGGGGGGGGGGGTTTGTTTGTAAATCTGTTCTTAAGTTGGCTCGCACGGCCAAGCTCTCATTCCATCTAGAGAGGATGTTTGTCTCTGTCTGAGGGTGAGGCAAGTCTATACAAATATACGCAAATAAACACCACACGCGTGTTTATGCACACACACACGCACACACACACACGCCAGGCCCAGTCATTCCAGCATGCAGAAACACAAACACACACACGCGCACACACACACGCGCACACACACACGCACACAGACCCAGTCATTCAAGCGTGCAGAAACACAAACACACACACTCACACATGCACACACACACGCGCACACAGACCCAGTCATTCCAGCATGCAGAAACACAACACACACACGCACACACACATACACCACAGACTCAAGAGCAAACACAAACACACAAACACACACACGCACACACACACGCGCACACAGACCCAGTCATTCCAGCATGCAGAAACACAAACACAAACACACACACGCACACGCACACACACACGCACACACATGCACACACATACACACAGACTCACGAGCAAACACAAACACACAAACACGCACGCATGCCTGCACACACACACACACACACGCACGCAGACGCACACACAAAGAGGCACAATCACACAGAAAACAATCCCACTGACATTTCATTCAGTAAAGCACAGGAGCATCCCAGAGTCTGCAGAAATGGGTCAATTAGTCAGTTTTCTGCTCCCGTTTAGAGAAAAGTCACAATATTTGTAAGCCAGGCGCACACTTTTAAAAGGACATTATGCCGATTCGTATCGCATGCTGTGACAGGACAGATGGACTCCATCTCAGACCCTCCGTCTCCATTTAAAAAATCTGCCTCGCTTTGGGCGCCAGCCTCGCCGGTGTCGTCCGGTTCTGGCGGCCGGTGAGTCATCGGGGGGCGTCTGCGTTAGGGGTAATACCGCGTCTGCTCTGCGTCTGCGACGTGATTGGCTGCCCTGTCACGGTCATTCTGTCACTGCGATTCCGCCCCGCGATTCACCTCGGCCAGCGTCGACGTCTCGGACGTTCCAGGAGCGTGTCTGGGCAAGACTCGTGATTTCGGCCGACTCTGATTGCAGCGGTGCTTAAATCGGGCTCGTTATTTTAAATATTACCAGCGGTTCCTTCACTAACGAGCTTCGGGAGTTGATTGGGAGGCGGAACTTTCCTTAAGACACGTTCCGGAACTTTAATTTTCATTTCTTTCTGGACGTTAATGAGCTACAGGTAACAGCCTAATTCACTGTCCTTCACGTGCGGTTTGCAGTATCTCTGTGAACGTGTAATATATAAGAGCAAACTAATTACACAGACCTTAATTAGATTTTTGTCCTACTTTTGGGTAATGGACCACACATCACGTTTCCATATCACAAACGGCTGTGACAGGCCGTCAATTAATATTTTTAGTGAAAATGGCGCCCACCACCCCCTCACCAACCGCAATTCAAACCATGACAAAAGAACACAATGCAGGATAATAAGCCCATTTCTGAAGAAAATCAATCCCTCAAACAGTTTTTAAAAAAAAAAAATCGGTCTATTATGCTTCTGAAGTGCACTTAGATCCATGCAATTTTCTTTTCTTATTAGTAAGGTTCAATTTGAAAATAATTCAAGGAGACCCATAAAAGCACGTCCTGTTTTTTTCTCCCTTCTCCACAGTTAATGCAAATGAGTAATGCTCGTGAGTAATAATTGCATTTCCTGTTTGTTAATTTCACTTCATTTTGCTGCTTATTTGCAACTTCAAACAGCTCATCGACTTCATCTGCCCCGTAACTAACGAATAAAAATAAACAAAAAACGCTAATTTATGTACAAATAACAGCGTTTATTTGTTTGTAGCTCATCGTTTATTGTCTTTGATGTCTGGTGTTCTACTTCAGTGGAGTTTAATGGAAGCGGAGGTGAGGATGAGGATGAAGGAATGCTTTCTGAGCAGCCGTTCTTCATCCTGCGCTCTGAAATCCACCGTCTGCGTAATCTCTCCGAAACCCCAAAATACGACTCGCGCTGCTTGGATGCGGTGAGGGGGGGGGAGTGGTGGGGGGGACTAAGGGGGTGGGGGCAGGGGGCAGTACAAAGGCTGCTTTCTTCGTCCGCTATAAAAAGCTAGTCAAGTACCTTTTAACAGAAACCAGACCCTCCCCTTGTTTAGATGTTCTTAACAAAGCAGAGCCAGAAGCGTTCCGAATCGCAGGGCTTTTTGCCCCCCCCCCCTCCACACGCACACACCCCCCCCCCCCCCCCCACCCCACTCCCGTCGCACGGACCTGAACAGATGTGGAGTGTCGGATCCTTAACTTCTGACAGTCACAGCGCATTAGGCGAGGGGGTCGGGGCGCGGGGTCAGAACCATTACGGGCTGGGTGGCTGGGCCCCGCCCCCTGCCCTGGCTCCTCCCCCCGGCCCCGCCCCCTGCCCTGGCCCCACCCCCCTCCCTCATCTCTCTATATCTGATGAGCTCCAGGACCGGCGGGAGGGCCGCTGGCGCGCTGGCACGCCACCCGGAGCGCGCGGGGGGGCGGGGGGGGGGCGTTAATATTTCAGTGAGATGTAGAATAACACCGCCAGCGATTGCCCAATCCCACCGAGGCCCCCCGGCAAGAAAGGGGGGGGCGAGGGGGTGGGCGAGCGCGACGCGGAGAGCAGGTGTAATTTGCGAATGCAAATTGAACCCCAGCACGGGTCAGTGAGCGTTCCTGTCACCTACACTCTCCCCTCTCCCCCTCTCCCCCTCTCCCCCTCCCTCCCCCTCACCCC
Organism: Anguilla japonica; assembly: GCA_025169545.1. Lineage (NCBI taxonomy): Eukaryota > Metazoa > Chordata > Actinopteri > Anguilliformes > Anguillidae > Anguilla > Anguilla japonica. The sequence goes on along the minus strand of CM045892.1, from coordinate 48,567,850 downwards.
ACACACTCCTCACACACTCTACCCCTCTCTCCCTCTCACACACACACACACACTCACACACACACACTCACACACACACACACACACACACACACACACACTCACACTCACACTCACACACACACACACACACACACACACACACACACGGTCGCCCCCACACACACACACACACACACACACACACACACACACACACACACACGGTCGCCCCCACACGCACACACACACACACACACACACACACACACACACACACACACACACACACACACACACACACACACACACACACACGGTCGCCCCCACATGTAACAGGGGAGCTCATTATGTCTGGGCGTATGCCGGCCAATGCACATCAAGCTCACATTAAAATCACCGTACACACATAACGCTTTGGAACCACAAAAAGAGGCTCTTCAGTATATTTCAAATGCACAGAGAATGTGTTGAATGTAAACAAAAACAAATGTCGGTGCTGTTGCACAGAAAATCTCCCGATTAAATTCACCACGGTGTGGAGTGCAGCGAGTTCATACTGTAATTGCATCTTGTTGTGCATGCTCACACTTGAAATGCTGTAATGTGCTCATATCGTGCTAATATCTCATGTGGTCAAAACAACGTGTGTTAGTTTTAAGCACCACACCTTAGTTCCAAAGGGACTGAAGATTGTTTGTGAAGACCACAGGTTTTAGCACACTTTATCAACAAATGTACTGCATACTGATTGAAAATTAAATTTCCCCACAGAATGTTAAAATCCCATTAGGACATTTTTTTTGATTTACACAAACAATTCAAAACTTTCTTTCACACTTGGCTTCCAGGTTATAATCAGAAACATAACATTAATAAGGCAACAACAAAAAATGTGAGAAACATCCCTGAAATATCTTATATATGAGACACTTAAAAAAAAACACTGCATTTATTTAGCAGAAAAGTATAAAATGATCCAAATAAAATGACATCTATGATTATGATTAATGAATTTCATTAATCTAGAGAGTCCATTTTATATTTATGCATTACAAAAAAAGGCTTTTCGCAAATATGTGCCAACATCGCCAGACACTTGCTAACAGGGGATCTGAGGTGACGTTTACCAAGCAACACTTTCTCCCAAACACCGTCTTCACAGGAAGTTATTTTAACTTAAGAACATATCCTCCTATTTTTATTCAAAATTGATTTCATCATCTGTAAGTATTACTTTCAAACTTCAAATAAAACTCACAGCATTCCTCTACTCGGTCGCTTTGCTTTGTGCTGGTGTTGAGATTATTCCACGGGGGCGGCTCCAGCAACACAGTAAAAATAAATATTTAATATTTTGATAAATATTTCACTTATATGCAGGCTTATGGACTAATGGCTTCAAACACTTTACATCATAACTTCAAATGTTTCAGTTTCATATGAGTGAAATTTTATGCTCTTCCATTAGTCATAATTATCAATATGCAATGCATAATTATTCTCTCAGTGTCTATATCTGTGTGAGCACGGGCCATACCACAGAGCGTCTGCACTGCTCTCTAGATCAGAGAAAGAACTGATCTCCCAGCCAGGGGGAGTCCCAGGTGAACTAGCTGAGTGGGGAGTCTTATAGGTGTAAACGGTTTATCTTACCTGTAAGCAGCAGAACCAGGTTGCCAGGTGCAGGGAGGGTGAGAAGGTCATGTCCATGCAAAAAAAAAGGAAAAAGAAAAAAAGAAAGTATACATTACAATTAGTCAAATGAAAAAAAAACGTGTTAACAAGTTCAGTATTACACTGCTGGCATTCCCATATACTCCCATTGAAGTTTTTTTTTGGGCGCTGTCTATAAAATGGTCCCTAAATTTAATTAGCAACAGCCGTTTCGTTTCAGGAAGCAGATGCTGCAGACTGTATCTGAAAAGCATTACCGCCATCTTTTATTCGATCAGCGGGCGCGGGGTGACGTGCCCCAGCACACACACACACACACACACACACACACGCCGGCTTCGTACGAGCTCATGAAGGTGATTAAAGGCCAGGCCGAGCGTTAGCCCCGGGGTGCTCAGCATCGCCGCTCATTAACCTGCAGTCCTGCGGCTCTGGTCTGTGTCAGACCAGAGGCAGACATTACAGGTGGAGCACAGAAAACTCTGCGGAGGGATGCGTCTAAACGGGTCACTGACAGGGCGAGTTCAGGCCTACGGACGAAACCGTAGGAACGAGCCGTTTATTTAAGACCGGCAATGTCAGAGGGCCTAACGTTTCACAGCAACCTCCTCACCGCCCCCCCCCCCCCCGCCCCCCCCCCCCCCCCAGCCCCGCCCAGGAAAGAGCAGTGACAGGCTCTCTGTAAGGCTTCGGTTTCTCAGACGCAGGCGCGTCTTCAGACGACGTGACGGAAACGAGACACCGCTAATCTCGGGCGAGTGAGCGCTACTTCCATGCCGGACAGGGGGAAGGATGCGCCATTTAAATACAAATTATTATTATTATTGCAATCCAGCTTTATTTTTTTGTGATGCGGAATACTTGAGGGTCCTAAATAACTTTCGTTATTGTTTTATTTTATTTTTTTGAGCAAATTATAGAAACAAAGAGACAGACTTCAAACTTACAGATAACGCACAGTAGACTACACACTGAGGTCACTGGACAAAAACGTGTTTCAGCGGTGTGTGTTTCACTGTTGAAAGATTCAGTAGTATTGAGCCAAAGTATTGAACCATTGTAAGCAGACAAGGGAAGTAGTTTAGTCATGTTTCTTTTTGATTATGAACCTTCACATGAAGTCATTTATTGAAGTCTTGAATTTTTTGTCCTGTACTCCCTTTATTGGACTTCCATCTCCCCCAAAAGCCCCTCAGTTTAGATTTCACAAAGAGTGGATTCAAACAGGCGTTCATAACCCGTACCTTAAACTTCCTGAAGAATGACATTATTGCCGTACGAAGCGCTCGTAAACCGCGGTGCTTTATGAAAGCTGGCACGGAGCTGAGTGATATAAATGCGTCTTATTTAGAAAACAGAACTGGCTGTCTGCAACAGGCCTTGTAAAATGGCAGGGCTACGCTCGTGCAGTGTGTGTTGTGAGTAAGCCTCATGAGGTCGTTTGTATGTTAAAACGCGACCACATTATTTGACCGTCTGGACACATCTTGATGGCTCACACAAGCAAACAGAACACAAAGAGACAGATGGAGAGGTTCTGGAGTCCCTCTCTCTCTTTCTCCCCCCCTCTCTCTCTCTTCCTCTCTCTCTCTCTCTGTCTCTCTCGTAAGACGATATGTGGTCTCATGTTCACTGAACCGAGAGGAGGAAGAGCAGAGAAAGAGTCATTCATTGGCAGAACAAACACACTTAGGCCCGCGTATTCCGAGGCTGTTAAAGTGGTTGTGTTGGTGCGCGTCTGTGTGTGTGGGGGGGGGGGGGGGGGGAGGAGGGGAGGGGGGGTTGTATAAGAAGCCGCTCTGACTTTTTGACCCCGTGTTGTCTTTCCACTTTGAGAGCCTCCGGCGATCGCATACCCTCGGGCCCCGAGGCTTTGGGGGGGGGGGGGGGGGGGGCAGAAGGACAAGTCTGACGAGCGGCACGCGTGTGTGTGTGTGTGTGTGTGTGCGTGTGCGTGTGTGTGTGTGTGTGTGTGTGTGTGCATGTGCGTGTGTGTGCGTGTGTGTGTGCGGCAGGACAGGGAGAAATGCAAGGAAAAGCAAAAAAACTCTCACTCCTTTATAAAATACTTCCTTCCGTCGCTTAATCCATAAATTTTTTTTTTTTAAAAACAGACCAAAAGGAGAGAAGCTGAGGAAACAAGAGAGATGATTTCTCTTTACCCTGATTTTGATTCCTCAGTGTCCTAAGAAGCCCATTCCGTCTCTCACACGCACTACAGAGGTCATAAGCGAAGACGACGCAAAGCCAGAAACACACGTAACCCTGATATCAGCATAACCGTCACTTTAATTTACATGACCGATGCCTGTCACCCAGGGGGACCCGCGATGCATTAGTGGCTGGACACAAATGAGAATTTATGCCACTCTCTCCTCTTCAAACGGGGCTCGGCTAACTGCGCATGCTAACGAACGCACAGGCTTACTTACACGGAGCGGGGGGAACCACAAGCCTCTGCACGGGTAAAGGAATTAGCCAGTCCTAAATCCGTCAACAGGGAAATGGATTACGTACGAGCATTCCCCACACACAAAGTGAAAAATATTCACCCCCCCCACCTCAAACATTTTCATGACTGCTCTCCCCCCCCCCCCCCCCACTCAGTCTGGCTCTGGAAAGTGTACACCATAACATCGTTTACATCTCCCCCGGGCGACGACACTTATCGATCCTCGCGCTGCAATGGATGTTCAGCAATTCTCCTAAGTAATGCGTTATCGTTACAGTCTGTCATGGGGGCCGGGCCTCAAAAGAGCGGCTTAAAAATCTCCCCCGTTTCGGGCCGGGGGGGGGGTTTGGGAGGGGGGAGCCGGAGTGACCTTTGCCGGTATTCTGGAGGAGGAGGCGAAGGCCTTCACTTTCGTTGAGCGCTGGTCTCACAAAACGAATCAAACTCTTTTCTCTGCACAAATTGGACTGTTCTCTTCCAAAAAGCAACTTCACAAAACAAAACAAAACAAACTCTTTTCTCTGCACAAATTGGGCTGTTCTCTTCCAAAAAGCAACTTCACAAAACAAAACAAAACAAACTCTTTTCTCTGCACAAATTGGGCTGTTCTCTTCCAAAAAGAAACTTCACAAAACAACAAAACAAACTCTTTTCTCTGCACAAATTGGGCTGTTCTCTTCCAAAAAGAAACTTCACAAAACAAAACAAAACAAACTCTTTTCTCTGCACAAATTGGGCTGTTCTCTTCCAAAAAGCAACTTCACAAAACAAAACAAAACAAACTCTTTTCTCTGCACAAATTGGGCTGTTCTCTTCCAAAAAGAAACTTCACAAAACAACAAAACAAACTCTTTTCTCTGCACAAATTGGGCTGTTCTCTTCCAAAAAGAAACTTCACAAAACAAACAAACTCTTTTCTCTGCACAAATTGGGCTGTTCTCTTCCAAAAAGCAACTTCATGAAGAAGGAGAAAACACGATAACTTCCAACAAAATATTTCAGAGGCAGGGAAATTATGCCAAAACCCATAAACTTGTAAAATATACATCTATAAAATGGAATAGATTAAATAAATGGTTTTATGAAATTCTATTTTTTCATGTATAATGTTGTGCTAGCCCATTCATATCTGTTTGTGTATGCTGGCTTCATGTTTTCAGATTTTTTTTATCAGATGAAGTGAATTCTATAAGATGATAAACCATGAAGAACACTAGGGAGGGTCTACACACACAATGTAGCACTGTTTTGTTTTTTTCAGAAGGCAAAACAATAAGATTGCAGAAAAAAAAAAAAAGACTGCAGTATTCAAACAGATATTTCACCAGTAGCCACGATGTTTTTGCTTAAATATTTCATAGAATCTGGACATTACGGAGTTGACTCATGACTAATTAAGATTTTTAAGAACCTATTTATTTACTACCTGGTCAAAAAATAGGTGAGAGAAACCCCTTTTCAAACATGGATTTTTTAAATTATTAATGATTTTTTTCAGGCTAATGGAGGCCAAAGCTATCGCTGGCTAAGAGGGCTTTAACTGAGTACAGCAGTTAGGCTGCAGATACTGAGGCATCTGGTCAAAAGAAGGTTCTTCAGTGAATTCCGGAGAGATTTACACCCCGAGCTCACAGCCTAAAGTGCCCGGGACCATCAATAAGGGGTTAAACAGCCTGTAAAGATTTTAAGAGTGGGTAAGAGCCCCCATTAGCCAGCCGAAGGGAGAACGGGTGGGTGGGGTGGGGCGTGGGGGACACACAGAAGAGAGGATGGGGGGCAGAATGATATGGAAGGTTTAAAACAGGGAAGAGAGGGGCGAGGGCAAACAGATATCAGGTGGGTATAAATCACAGAAGGAACAGGCTGCCTTTGGCCACCTTGAAACCTGGCTGTACGGCCCATGGTAGGGGGATCTTCATTTACGTTTGACATCAAGCTTGTCTACTAGCGCTGGATAAAAAGCAAAAAAAAATGTGCCAATACTTTTTTTCCCTAACAGTAAACAAACAGAAACCAAACTAACACGCTTTTTATCCGTCCTCAGAAAATCCCATTTTGGTTTTTGGGCTTCCAGATCATATTTAAAAGTTATGAATATGGTGCATTTTGCACTTGTTTTTACACAAGAAGATGCCTTCTAACAGTACACATGGCTTGTTATTCTGGTGCTAGTGAAAGCTGAAATGTTAACACTGTGCAAACCTGGAAACAATCACAATTTTGGATTAATTGAATAATAATAATAATAATGTTCTCCTTGAGGGATAAAAGTGTATTTATGGGGGGCCACAACTGGCCACCCTGTTGGCCATATTTTTGTATATATTCTCCGAGAAAGAATGTATGGTCTTAAATCTGTCCTCACCACCTGTTTAGACCTTCAGTGTCATTCATAAATTGCGAAAGGTTGTGTGTTTATATTGGCGTTATATTTGATATGTTTAGCAGGCTTTTAGCCACCTCATCAGTATGCAGTTAGCGCTACGAGGTGCGGCCCTGATTGACAGCCCAGCGCTGATGCGAGCTCTCGGGGGGCCCCTGCGAGCGGGGGCGGGTGAACCCGCGCGTAATGGAAGCCATGTGGCGGGGCCCGTGATGTAACGGGGAGGAAAAGCCCCCCGCTGGTTTAGTGCTGTTCACACTCACTCAGGAACGGGAGCTGCCCCCCCGCCTGCCCGCCCGCCTGCCCCCCCCAGGCCTGATTTACGGGAACGTCCTGGCCCGGTCCGCCGCTCCGGGGCGGGGGCTGCTTCTCTCGTTAGCGCCTCGTCGATCTCCGCCGCCTTGCCTCGTTCATGTGACCCCCCCCCCCCCCGCACACCCACCGCCGTACGCAGCCTGGTGTTACCGGTAAACCTCCCGGTGTGTCTGTCTCAGAGCTGACAGCTGTTGACAGGCCCAAGCTCCTGTGTGTGTGTGTGTGGGGGGGGGGAGTAGAGCAGTGTTTCCCAGTGACCCTAACCCTCATCACACACAACGCTGCTCAGTCCAGACTCACCACATACACACTCTTAACTCACAGCTCACACACACCTCTACCAAACGCTCTACTCAGCAAACACCACTGTACACACACTCTACACACCACAGTCAGCACTGCACACACTCTCTACTCAAACCACTCCTCACCAGAGTCAGCTCTGTACACACACTCTACTCACCACAGTAAGCACTGTACACACTCTCTACTCAAACCACTCCTCACCAGAGTCAGCTCTGTACACACTCTACACACCAGTCAGCACTGCACACACTCTCTACTCAAACCACTCCTCACCAGAGTCAGCTCTGTACACACACTCTACTCACCACAGTCAGCACAGTAGACTCTCCACACTGACCGACAGAAAAAAAAGCAATGCTCCCATTTTGTTACATGACCACAGTAATGAGGAATATGTTATTCCTTCACCTCAGCAGAAGACGTCTGCTCAGAGCTGTACATATTTAAGCACCCTCCTGCCTGACTGCACATATCGGAGTCTGACAGTGATGTGGGGAACAGCCAAGCAGACTGTGATTCTCCCTAATTAAGAGCTTTAATTTCTATTTCCGTTTACCTGCACATCATACCATTTCCACACTTCCATTTTTTTCCTTTCTGAAGAAAGGGGGTGACAACCGAACGGTTTAAAGAGCACATTAACACCGGCAGGCAGAGGCGGCCATTTTGTGTCTCTGACGTGTGTTTTTGCGACTTAATTTTTCCATGTGCAGCTGTGGGAAAGGTTTGCGCCGGAGACAGGAGGGGAAATTTAATTTAGTGCCTTAAAAAGCTTGCGTGCGCACGCCTACCGGATGTGCCCGCGGTCTGTGAGATGGGGCTGTGTGGTAAATGGATGAGTGCATGCGTGTCAGTGTGTGTGCAAGTCTGCGTGTCAGGTAGTGAAAGAGATAGCAGGTGCCATGTGTCCGTGAGTGTGTGTGTAATATGAGTTAGCGTATGCGTGTGTCTTGGTGTATGTCTGCATGAGTGTGTGTGTGTGTGTGTGGGTACACCTGTGTGTGCATGTGTATGAACGGGTAAAGGTCTGGGTTAGTTTGCGTGTAAGTGCTTGTGTTGGTAAGAGACCATGTCTGTGTCTGAAGACTGTGAACAGTAAGTATTTTTTACCTTTGTGGTTGTGTGTGTGTGTATGTGTGTGTGTGTGTGTGTGTGTCGTAAAATATCCTGCATCCTGCTTTAATTCAACAATTCAACTGTAACCCCTCTAAGACTGGTATATCTGTTAAATTCAAACGAACACAGCTTTCTATTGTGTGAGCCCATCTGTGAGGTATGAATACTTCTGTGTAAGTTTGTGTGTAAGTACGTGTGTGTGAGGGAGAGAAGGCAGTTGCCATGTGTCTGTGAATGTGTACACTGAGAGTTAGTGTGTGCGTGTGCGCTGGTGTGTGAGTCTTTGCGTGTCCCTGTCAGTACACATATCTTTGGAGAGCTCACAGGCTCTGCCCGCCATTACCAAATTCCATCTCCGAGACAGTTCTGCTAACAAAGCTCGACGTTTCCGCTGTTAAAACTTATTTAAAAAAAAATAAAAATAAAAAAATAAATAAAGAACCTCAAGGCATACAGTACGTTCTGCTCTGGTCTGCTAAGGGAAACATCTTCAGGAAGCAGGAACCCTCATAATTACAGTGAATGCACTAGCACGCTGCTCTCTGGAAGAGCAGTCCAGGGACGGGGGGGGGGGGGGGGGGGGGGGGGGGGGGGGGGGGGGGGCGAGGGATTGCCTCCCTTTGAAGAATGCGAGGGCCTCCCTTCTGCGACTCTCTCAAATGTTGCCTTCCATCAGTCCCGATTTTCGAGCTGTCACAGCTATATTAATCTTGCGAGAGAAAAAAAAACAAGAGAGAGAGAGAGAAAGAGAAAGAGAGAGAGGGAGGGAGGGAGGGAGGGAGGGAGAGCGAAGGAGCGCAGGAAAGAGAGACATCACCCGTCTTGCTGAAAGTGATCTCGTGAGAGAGCGTGAGGTTCCGGCGAGCTCTGGATTCCGTCGGCTCAGTTTTCTCTGTCGCAACCAAACAAATATTTGCGAGGAAGATTTTTTTCCGCCCGCGTGAGAGCGAACGCGCGAGGCCCATCGCACACGCCCTCCTTCTCCGAGGAAAGCAAAGCTCCGCTTCGGCGATAACATGACAATAAAAAAAAAAAATCTCCAAGATTGATCTGATACGAGGATTAAGGGGTCTGTAATTTCCGGGAATCTGAAATGCTGCATTTATACGCACCGACAGGATTAATCTCCCAACCAAATCCAGGGGAAAAAAAAGGAAATATTAAATATAAATCACGGTGAATTATACATTCTATTGGTGGGCCTGCCTGTCTAATACTTAATAAATAAACCCCTTCTTTGTCTGTCTACAATACCGTTTAAAAAGACAAATGTGGAGGAAAGGGATTAAAAATGCCGATACAATGTAGTTTAAATTCTTTTGTTTCAGATTTTCCACCTGCTAGAATAGAAATGTAAGATAAATGATTGCAAGGGGAGGGGCTTGAGATTTGACTGACAGAAGGTGGGCCATACAGGAGTGCGTTTTCCACACAATGAAAGCTTCCTGTAATTTCCTCACCTGAAACTTCCCTCCACCTCTCCTTTGTGTGACCCACCAGGGGTCTGTTTCACAATTTTCTTTTTCTTCTTCTCCGTCCCTCTCTCCCTCTCTCTCCCTCATCCCGGCCTCGGCCCTCAGTCGCTCCCTGGCGTTCTCCCTTCCTCTAAACTCGTCTCGCAAAAATTTTTAATTTAAATGTTAAACCGTAAGTAGCCTTGCTGTGAAAGCGAGGCCAAGGAAATGCAAGCGTTTTTCGATACGTGAAAAATCAGTCTGCATAAAGTGCATATCTGAGGCATGCAGGCCTGTGCAGTAACTTGCAGAGTCAGGCATGTAGAGTTTAGTGGAAGCTACAGCCGCATCTCGCGATAGAATGTCGATAAAACTTGGATAGAATGTTCATAGAATGTCGATAGAATGTTCATAGAATGTCGATAGAATGTTACGCTGGAGTGGTGTTCTTTCGGCAGTCTTATCGTTCCCTTAGCAACACAAAGATCACTGTATTCTGCTCTCTTTTTTCCATTCTTTTCTCTCTTGCTCTCCCCTCTCTTGCACTCCCTCTCTCTCGCACTCTCTCTGTGTCTCTCTCATCATGATCATTACCTGCGTTTTCTCTCTGATAAACACCAGCGAGATTGAAATCCTGTTCGCTGGGGATGGAAGGTCAAGTGGTCAAAGACTGGGATTGCTCACAAAGCTCCTTGTTTTAGAAAGGAGCAGGGGCAGACCTCCTTCACAAAAAGCCCATTATCCTCCCCCTCGGCCTCCAGAGCAACAGCCACCCCCCCCCCCCCCCGCCTCCGGGTTCCTGCCCATCGATAACAGCCACCCCCCCCCCCCCCACACCCGTTTCGCCTCTCCCTCCCTCCCTCCTCTCTCTCTCTCTCTCTCTCATTCCTCCTGACGGCGGGTTTTTAAAGAGGCAGACTCTGAAAGCCCTTCGGCTCCCGCCATGTCTGTCCAAGCGGGCCGGTTAGCGGGAGTCCTCGGGGTCCTGGCGGCTGTCAGTCAGCCCGCCCGCTTCCTCCCTCGCTGGCGGCGACGCTGTTCTCCGCACAGGAAGTGCGAGCTGAGTCACCCGCCGCCCGTCGCCGAATCTCCGCGATGGAACTGTCACGCGCCCTCGTTCTTTACTCCTCCCTCCATTTCTGTCTCTCCCGCGCCCTCTTTCTCTCTCTCTCTCTCTCTCTCTCCCTTTCATTTCTGTGCGTCCTTCAGAATGACACTTGACAGCACAGGCAAAACAAATCAGACATAAAAGAGCACCAAATGGAGAGGAAATGATGCGCATAAAAATGCTGGCTGACAATGTTACAATGCTGGCTGACAGAACTGTAAAAGCAACGTTTAAAACGGACTAATACTGTTTAATACTGATGCATGTATGGATGCAAACTGCTATTTTGTGTGTGTGTGTGTGTGTGTGCGTGTGTGTGTGTGTTTGCATATACTGTATACACAGGAAGAAGTACAGCAAAAGGATGGGTTACTGTTGAAATCACATCCAAAAATAAATGGTTCTATAACCTAGGCTGACTCTACTAACATTGTGATACAGAACATCTGTCTACAAAATGAAACCTAATCTGACCTTAAATGCCAGTATTTTAGCATTTTCAGGATTGCCGGGCATTTTAAGTACAAACTTAAAGCTGGAACTTGCTTTCATAGAACCTAGAACGTGTCAAGGCCAGTTTTTCAGGATATTTACCATGGGACGCTGAGGCTGGAGAATGAAGTGTCTAGCCCTGCTTTGAAATTCCCCAGAAAGGTCACAAACGACAATGACTGGGCAAACTGTTGATTTAAAATGACAACATAAACTCCAAATCTTTCTCTCCGTCAGGTAACTATCAGCTTGTTTTCAAGTTGCCAGACGGTGATAAACGTTCATGTGTCACGCGCACTCTCTCCCTTCTCAGCTGAGCCAGGAGCGAATTATAAGATGGCCAATAAAAACAGTCTACTTTGTGTCAAATATTAGATGGTAAGGCTGCACATCGGTCCTTCTTGAGAAAATGTAATTCATCAAATTCACGCCACGGTTTTTACAGCCATGATACTGGACGGAATGTTGGCCCAGCTAATGGCGTTTTTACAATCATTATAAACCTGTGCATTACCTTCGCGTTTTTAATGTGAACCTAACTCTAAAGTTTTGACCGCCATCCCAGCTAAAGGGAGGGGCATGGACTTCAGACGCTTAATCTCGACAAGCTTAGTCAAAGGAGACTCAGGGGTGATTTGACTGAGGCTTTTAAATTCATAAAGGGGATCAACAAGGTGAACTACAAGAGACACTTCAGGTTGAGTTCTGCTAGTAGAACGATGGGGCATGAATGGAAATTAGCAAAAGGTAAATTCCGTACAGACATTAGGAAGAATTTCTCATGCAGAGAGTGGTCAGTGTGTGGAATAGCCAGCCAGGTCATGCAGTAGAGGCTAAAACGCAGATTTGATACTCTCTAGTCTGTAGGCAATCAGAGCACAAGGTACAATTTAGTGGTAGTAAAATGGCAGTATGTTGTGTTATTTTATGTTATGTTGTGTTACGTTGTGTTGTGTTGTGTTGAGTTAATCTCATACCTAAAAGGATGGAGAATAAATGATTAAAAGAAGCATTAGTGGAGTTCTCCGTCTGTAGCTGCTGCAGGAGGCCTTTCTCACCTCGGTCCAATATAACCCTTCCTGCGTCGCCCCCCCCCCCCCCCCCCCCCCCCCCCCCCCCCCCCCCCCCCCCCCCCCCCCCCACGCTGACAGCCCCGTCAGGATAAACCGTTGAGAGACTTTATTGTTGGCGCATTAGTTAATTGGATTGCCGTTGTCAAACAGAACGGCTGACAGTAATGCACTCGATATCCCCGCGCAAGCAAACAGCCGCATGACAACAAGGAAGGCATGTATGCGCCGCTCTGGAGCGCTCAGGGTGTACGCGCCGCTCTGGAGCGCTCAGGATGTACGCGCCGCTCTGGAGCGCTCAGGGTGTACGCGCCGCTCTGGAGCGCTCAGGATGTACGCGCCGCTCTGGAGCGCTCAGGATGTACGCGCCGCTCTGGAGCGCTCAGGATGTACGCGCCGCTCTGGAGCGCTCAGGATGTACGCGCCGCTCTGGAGCGCTCAGGGTGTACGCGCCGCTCTGGAGCGCTCAGGGTGTACGCGCCGCTCTGGAGCGCTCAGGATGTACGCGCCGCTCTGGAGCGCTCAGGGTGTACGCGCCGCTCTGGAGCGCTCAGGATGTACGCGCCGTTCTGGAGCGCTCAGGGTGTACGCGCCGCTCTGGAGCGCTCAGGGTGTACGCGCCGCTCAGGATGTACGCGCCGCTCTGGAGCGCTCAGGATGTACCGCCGTTCTGGAGCGCTCAGGATGTACACACCGCTCAGGATGTACGCGCCGCTCTGGAGCGCTCAGGATGTACGCGCCGCTCTGGAGCGCTCAGGATGTACGCACCGCTCTGGAGCGCTCAGGATGTACGCGCCGCTCTGGAGCGCTCAGGATGTACACACCGCTCAGGATGTACGCGCCGCTCTGGAGCGCTCAGGATGTACACACCGCTCAGGATGTACGCGCCGCTCTGGAGCGCTCAGGATGTACCGCCGTTCTGGAGCGCTCAGGATGTACACACCGCTCAGGATGTACGCGCCGCTCTGGAGCGCTCAGGATGTACGCGCCGCTCTGGAGCGCTCAGGATGTACGCACCGCTCTGGAGCGCTCAGGGTGTACGCGCCGCTCTGGAGCGCTCAGGGTGTACGCGCCGCTCTGGAGCGCTCAGGATGTAGCTGTGAGGAAGAGGCCGCCACGCGCTCGCTCGCTGTCTCTCTCTCTCTCACGCTCCCTCCCTCTTTCTCTGTCTCTCTCTTTCTTTCTCTCTCTTTACCGCTCGCTCTCTCTCTCTCGCTCTCTCTCTCTCTCGCTCCCTCCCTCTCTCTCTCCCTCTCTCTCTCTCTCTCTCCCTCTATCCCTGTCTCTCTCTCTCTCTCTCTCTCGGCTGCTCAAATGCTAATGCGAACCCAAACGCGAGGCAAACAAGTTTCAAAACAGCAAGCAAATCAGACGGCTTGTAGCGCAGTGGCCTCATAATAACCCCCGATAAAAAAAATAAATAAATAAACAACAGCAGCCCAAAATGAAAGATGCGTGTGAACTAGCGGCGCGGCGAGCGCTGGCGGCGGATCGGCTCGCCCCCCCCGTTCTGCTCCCGCTGCCCCCTGCTGGGAGGAACACGCCTCGGAAATCTGAGGCGCTGGGGTCTTTGATTCTGCGATCAGGTACTGGGGGGGCAGGGGGGGGGGGGGGGGGGGGGGGGGGAAGGTAGGATGGGGGCGCTAATATGTCGTCGCGCGGATGGCCACCTGCAGAGAGGGACCCCGCTCGACGCCCCCCCCCGGGGTTTCCGAAATCAGAAAGAAACGAGTAGATTTTTTTTTTTTTTTGAACAGACAAAGAAAATATGAGAGAACTGATGATGGGGGGGGTGTGTGTTTTGGGTAGGGGGGGGGGGGGGTGTTTGGGGACCGCCCCCCCCACCCCGCCGATGCAGGTGATTAAAGAGTCGGGGGAGCTTAAGTAGACCCGCCCCCCTGCTGTGTCACGAGTTGCACGGGGGCGGGGGGGGGGGGGGGGGGGTACGCCCTGCAAGCGTGTTTTTTAATGAGTTATTTACATGTTTGTGCATCTGAAACACTTTCCCAACTCCAGGGTGCGCTGCCAGACGGGCGAATCGTACCAGACGCCCCCCCCCTCCCCCCCCCCCCCCCCTCCCCCTCACCCCCCCACTTGATTTCGATTTAATCCGAGTGCCGTAGGTGAGGGATCTGAGCGTCTCTCTGCCACGAACGGCACTAATCCCGGTGACTAATAAACCCTTGTAGGAACGGGGCTCAATATTGCATTAAATGCCCCCCCCCCCCTCGCCTCCACCCCCGCTCCACCTCTGCTACACTTAGGTGCCTGGGGTTCATAAATTATACTGATTTAATGACCAGGATTAGCATAAAACGGAATTATGTTAATAGTAATAATAGACCCGCGCCACTTTATTAAATAAAGTAGTTTAAAGAATGGCCGGGATGGCGGGGGCCGCAGGTCGGGCCTTCTCACCTCCTTAATCACGCGCGGCGGGACAGTGCGTCCCGTTATTGTTCTTACACCCCCGAGGCGTAAGAGCGAGCGACCGCGTCCCGCGACTCCCACGGTGATGAGGCAGCGCCACGAGGGGGGTCCCCCAAACCCCCCAAACCCCCCAATCCAATCGGACCGCTCCAACAAGCGGCAGCTCCCTCCCACACAAAGCCTGAACCCCCCTTTCTCCAAACGACTCACAGGCAAAGCCATCTTACTTCCTGCACACAGACACTCACACACACACTCACAGACACTCACACACTCTCACACACACCTGCACACACTCGCACACACTCACACACCTTCACACACTTGCACACACACACTCACACACCTACACACACTCAGACACCCTCACACACTTGCACACACATAGTCACACACCCGCACACACACACGCACAAACACACACACAAACACACACACACTTGCACACACACACTCACACACCCGCACACTCAGGCTCGCTCACACACACCCACTCTCGCACGCTCACACACACACGCGCTCACTCACACATACACACTCTCGTACGCTCACATGCTCGCTCACACTCACACACTCACACACTCACACACACACTCACACGCTCGCTCACACACACACACACACTCTCACTCACACATACACACTCTCGTACGCTCACATGCTCGCTCACACGTTTGCACACACACTCTCACACACACACTCTCACACTCACACACACACACACTCTCACACTCTCACACTCACACACTCACACACACTCTCACACTCACACACACACACACTCTCACACACACACACACACTCACTCTCACACACACTCTCACACTCACACACACACACACTCTCACACTCTCACACTCACACACTCACACACTCACACACACTCTCACACTCACACACACACACACTCTCACACACACACACACTCTCACACACACGCACACACACACTCTCACACACACACACACACTCTCACACACACGCACACACTCACACACACACACGTGCACCTGCTGCCCAGTGGAAGCGTGTGGGGGGGATTACAGACATCGCCCCCCCCCCCCCGCCTGCCCCCCCCCCCTGACTTTGACGAATCGGCGGCCCAGGAGCGGGGCGGCGCTTTCTGCTGGCACAGACGAAAAAGTGAGACGAAAATAAACTCCGATGCATCGAGTCGCCGACGCGACAAATCAATTTCCCGCTTCTTTAAGAGCCGCGCGCAGCAAACTTCGCTCAATCACAGAGACGAAAAGAGAAAAAAACTGCCACCCTCACAAAAAGAGGGAGAAAGGAGGGATGAAAAAAAATCTCTCTCTGAGACCCGCCGTCGCTCTGCGGTCTTCCTCCAAAGTCCCGTGGGACGCCGTCCCCGTCGCTCCTCTGAGAAGGTTCCGGAACTCGGGAGGCTTCTGGAACCCTGCTGCTGCTCTATCCGGGACTCCTGATCAGTAAAAAGCCTTACATGCAGCCCCTTGTTATTCAGGAGGGGAAAAAAAACTACAATGGCTCTACTTTGCAAGCAACTTTGAGCGCACCCTCAGCCCCGACCCACCTGCGGAGGTCATAAGTAATAAATAAACACGCGGGCAGCCTTCCACCTTGGGGGTGTCCCCTTTTTTTCCGCGAGCTTTGCCTCTGGCGGATCGCGGGGCGAGGCGGAGGTGACTCAGCGCTCACGGCGACTCGAGCGGCGAGCGGGCGATCGCGCCGGAGAGAAAAGCCCACAGGCCCGTTTCCTGTGCCCTTTTCAACCGCCACTTCCTGCCGAGAATAATTTATTCAGCGAAAGCACTCGGGAGGACGTTCCCTTCCGACAGACAGGAACAGACAGGAACAGAAAGGAACAGGAACGAACAGAAAGGAACAGAAAGGGACAGGAACGAACAGAAAGGAACAGAAAGGGACAGGAACGAACAGAAAGGAACAGAAAGGGACAGGAACGAACAGAAAGGAACGAATAGAAAGGAACAGGAAGGAACAGAAAGGAACAGAAAGGGACAGGAAGGAACAGAAAGGAACGAACAGGAAGGAACAGAAAGGAACAGGAAGGAAGGAACAGAAAGGAACAGAGAGGAACGGAAAGGAACAGGAAGGAACAGAAAGGAATGAACAGAAAGGAACAGGAAGGAACAGAAAGGAACAGAGAGGAACAGAAAGGAACAGAAAGTAGGATCTGTTCAGATTGCGCTTAATGGTCACGAAAATTATCGACAGCACGTTCAGGAAAACAAAAATCGAAGGACAAACTCAAAGATGGGTAAACACACAAGGTGTGGGACAGAACAATACACAAACAAGACGGTGGCAAAAACTGGCCTGTCCGTGTGTTCATGAAACTTACTTCCAGGGTCAAACATTCTAACTCAGAAACATGAACATAAAAAAATAATCAAAACCCTCCCACCTTTGAGGGCACCGCTCAAAATGGCTGACACAAGGCTGCAGGCGAAGCTGAAAAATACTGTGTGAACAAGACAGGAGGAGGAAGGCGCCCTGTCGTTAGTGGTACATCTTTGTATTTCCAAGGTGAAATCTTTTATTCAGA
This sequence comes from Anguilla japonica, assembly GCA_025169545.1. Classification (NCBI taxonomy): domain Eukaryota; kingdom Metazoa; phylum Chordata; class Actinopteri; order Anguilliformes; family Anguillidae; genus Anguilla; species Anguilla japonica. The sequence continues at coordinate 48,550,523 of CM045892.1, read as the reverse complement.
AATAACCTTTTACATAAAACAACAAACCACCCGCTGCCTTTGAGGGCACAGCTAAACAAGGCTGAACCAAGGTGGCAAGTGATTTCCGTACTTTTATGCAAAAAATACAACAAAAAAACAACAAGGCTCCTCCAGGTATTCTCTGTTGTCCAAAACTGACCCAGGACCTGTCTCCCCCAGACCGAACCATAACCTAGCCATTCTGTGTGAAAGCCAGGTACTGACCTAGGATCAGCTCTTACGTAGAAACTGCTGTAATGACACACCTGCGCAAAACCGTCCACCTGTGGCCTAAAGCAGGGAAATGGCAACGGCGAAACCGATTATTAACTGGCCAATCAGAAGCACCGAAACGGCGAAACGGAAGTCAGTCAGGCTCGCGGGCTCACAGGGCTTCGGCGCGGAGCGTCTGGCGTCTCAGATCAGAGACGGGAGGGGAAGGGGGGGGGGGGGGCATTAGCCAAGAAGAACCGAGGGGGGAGACGTACGCTTCTGAAGGCATGAAATATGAATGGCCTAAAGATTCACTGGCACCTCTGTCACTTCCATTAAGGCTCCCAGCTCCAGGAGGTGATAATGGAGCCGGCTCCTGATGAGCGAGGGGGGGGGGGGGGGGGGGGGGTGGTGTGCGTGTGCCGGGGCAGGCTGTGTGGAATATGTGAGTAACAGGGGGGGGGGGGGGGGTGAGTGGGGATTCAGCATTTAGCGAGGGAGTAGCTCTCAGTCGTAATCTCTGATGAAGAGGATGAGGGCATATCCCTGGACTATGCTAAATCAATACCATGTGTCCACATTTCCCTCTCTCTGCCATGTATAGAGCCCAGAGCTTTAGTGAGGGCCTCCCTTCCTAACAACCCCCCCCCAACGCCCCCCCCCCCCAAAGCCCCCCCCCCCCCCACCACCACACCGCTACCCCTCGGCTTCTGCTCATTGATTCCGGTAAAGTGCACTTTGTTCCTGTTTGTTCAATTTTTATTACTTCTTTTTATAACGCTGAAAATGAAACAGCGATGTGGCCGGCGGCTCTGCTTCCGGAATATTCCTCGCAGAAGATCAGGAACAGGTAAACAGCAGGTACAGCAGCAACGTACGTAACAGCTAAACCTGATGTCCACCTGTCGACAGTGAATGCAAGATTGCGGTGTAATGGGTACCATTAAACCACATGACACAAGTTATATAGAGTCATGTGCAGTTGTTCAATAGTACCCAACTCACACAAAATGACTCTAACAGACGTATATGCAAAAAAAAAAAACTCTTCACAGTCGTAAACACGTCGTACAGCACGAGCTGCCCCTGCAATGCTAGGTAACTCGGATGTTTCTAAAATCGACACGTTTTAGTGTTGATTTACACACAGACATTGATTGGCGGATGCCAGTCTACCATGAGTCAGTCACGGGCTGTAACTAAGGACACGTTCCGCTCTCCTCGGCAACCCCCCGGCTCCGAGACAGAAGGAGAAGCCCTCTCAGAGAAAACCTCGGAATGCAGTTTCGGGGGAGACCCGAACCCCTCGGCGAGCGCGTCTTCCGAAACGGCGTTGAGCCGCGTCTCAGGGTTCAGCTGAGGGAAAGGCCGAATTCGAGACGCCAAATGTGCCCGGGAGGGGTTTTTGGGCCAGGAGTCGTCCCCACGGCGAGGTGGGGGGGGGGGGGGGGGGGGGGGGGGGGGGGGGGGGGGGGGGGGGGGGGGGGGGGGAGAGAGGCTGCTTCGGTGTGGAAAAGTTAGCAGAGGGGAAGAGGAAGAAACGGCAGAAGGGTCCCCAAGGCCCCGGGTTCGGAAGTTCACGCAATCTCACCCGCGGTAAGTGTTACCGGGCGTTCACACTCCTTTATTCACAGTTCAGTGCCTTATTCATAATTCAGGCACCGCAGTCATAACCTGCAAGCCCCCCCTGCCCTCGCCCCCCCCCCCCCCCCACCCCCACCCCACGGAACAAAAGGCGTCGGAGACAGGGGCACGCACTCACAAAGCGGAGGGCTCACCGTTTAAAAAAGAAAAAGGGTTAGAATTTCAAACATCTTCTTTTATTCTTCAGATAATTTATTCCAGATCCATTTCACATACCTGTATGACTCAAAAAAAAAAAAAAAAAAGAAGCTGGTATTCTGTTTTTTTTTTTTTTTGTTGTGAGTGGTGAAGAGCATCCCACATGACAGGCGGATGATTAATTCATGTGTCGGAATATGACACAGCCCCACCCACCCGTCCGAAACGCTACGCCGCTTCTGAGAGCCGCCGCAGAGCGGTGCCTGAATGCCAGCGCCCCGATGGGCCCCGTCCCCCGTTTACAAGAGGGGGGGGGGGTCACATGATCGCACATTCGCCGTTTTTAACGTTTTAAACAGATGCCGTGCTTCTTTCTGCATCGTTAAAGTGAAATGTTAATTAGGCCAGGCGTGGAAGCGAGAGCAGGAGTGTGTGCGTGAATCGGCTCGTGTCTGTGGATGCGCGTGTGCTTGTTTGTGCGTGGACACAAACTGTGTTCAAGCACACCAATAGTAAACTAGACAAAGTAATATTTAAGCAACACTTATACTTTGGGTTTGCATTTTTAAATTACATTATAAAATTGAAAATTATATTACATTTGCTGAGAAACAGTATAAAATATTTCACTGTGCAAATGCAACCCTTTATTACATTGCCATTATTATGCAATGTAAGATATTTATAAGCATCACCCCAGTAACACCCAGCCGGTGCACCCCATAATTTCAGGCATCAGTAAGAGCTAGAAAAATGAGAGTCAAGATGACTCACCGGTGCTCCTGAGTTTTAATATGTTTAAATTACCAGCATCCATGCATCACGTCTGCCACAGTATGCACTTTAAACTGAGAATTAAATCCAATTTAAACTGAGAACTTAAAGTAAAACAACTGAATGGAGTCTGTTAGCAGACAGGTGGGAAGTTTCAACTAATCAGTTTCATATCAAAATGTAAATGTGCTTTTTTTTCTACCACTCTATAATAAATATTTTTTTAATATATTGGCAGCTTTCCTTTTGCAATTTGACAGTCCCCATTGTTTTTTAATCCCATTTAGTTCCATTTGGGAAGCAAGCAAAGACATCAGTGACAGTTTGTTTTTAAAATGACACATCCAATCACAGGCTTGCAGAGAGCCATGACTCGTGACCTGATACACACAGTCACTAATTAAAAGCTACTCATACTTGAATATGGACACATATTCCAATTATTATTTTCCCCCCTTCTTTACTAATGAAGCTGTGAAATCAGTCATACTTGTTTACGTGACTCCGTTGAAGGAAAGCAAATCGCAAATGGATTCTCTAAGTCCAAGGCTCCACTGCCCTAAACCCCCCTTTCTCTCTATCTCTCAGCATCCCTCTTTCCTTCTATCTTCTCTCTCCTTCTTGTCTTACTCCAACGCTTCGTTCCTTTCCAGGATGATGACGCCAAGTCAAGGTATTCCAAAATAAGTCCTCCCCTCCGTCTCGTAAATCTCCTTCGCCTGGAGGGCCGGAGTATCCCCATGGCGATCCTTAAGTCTCCTGCGTCTTGTGTGCAGCCTCCTAAAATTACTGGTAATTATCATAAACTGCTGCTGATAATTGGAACCCAAACCAAATAAACAACAGACGAGTTTCGACAGGCTGTGACCTGCCCAAGCCCCACTGCTGATAGGCCTACCTGCCCAAGCCCCACTGCTGATAGGCCTACCTGCCCAAGCCCCACTGCTGATAGGCCTACCTGCCCGAGCCCCACTGCTGATAGGCCTACCTGCCCGAGCTCCTCGCCTGCTAGGCCTACCTGCCCAGCCTACCTGCCCGAGCTCCTCGCCTGCTAGGCCTACCTGCCCGAGCTCCTCGCCTGCTAGGCCTACCTGCCCAAGCTCCTCGCCCTGCTAGGCCTACCTGCCCGAGCTCCTCGCCTTGCTAGGCCTACCTGCCCAGCCTACCTGCTAGGCCTACCTGCCTCGTTTCGCTTTGGTGTGAGCTGCCCCTCCACTGCTAGGCCTACCTGCGCAGTTCTGCTGCGGGGCAGGAGGGCACGTTAGTAGTCTAAACCCAAACTGAGATCACTCGGCTGCGTACGACTCCAAAGCGCCTCGGTATTTTTCCAGAGGCTCGTGCGTGTTTCACCGTTTTGATGATAAATAAGTTATCCGTGTTTCCTTCCTAAGACAGCTCCTGAACTTCACCTGACGGAGAAGAAGAGTGTGAAGCGCGAAGGCCCACGGAGAGAGCCGCAGGAAGGATACTCAACGCCTCCGGGTTCCGCACATCACAAGAAATCAAAGTAAGTGCGCCGCTGGAGGGGGGAGGGGGGGGGGTGAACCTGAGGTCACGGAAACAACAGCTCGGCACCAGAAAAAAGAAAAAAGGTCACTAAAAAATTAAAGGCGTGTGAAGACACTCAGGGTGAGCTTGGAGAGCTGTGAAGTGTGGGCCGGGGGGGGGGGGCACGCCAGCGCTGGTGTTAATGCGGTGCACCCCCCCCGCCCCCCCCGCCCCCCCCGCCCCCCCGGTCCCTCAGGCTCATTAGCAGCGAGGCTGTGACTAACGCCTGCTGACGTGCGTGCGGCGGTGTGGCAGGTTGTGCGCGCGGCCGGCTCTCTGGCTGATGGTGAAAATGGCTCCGTCCGCAGAGGGGCGGGGCGCGGCCTCGGTGCGATGGGCGGAGCCAGTCAAAGCGGTCTTCCCGCCCCCTCGCATAGCCCCGCCCCCTCATCAAGTCCCACCCTCTCAAGACTTAACGAGGAACTCCAGTCAAAAATCATTATGCTAAAAGAATAATTTATCAGTCTAATTTTTTATGATGCGTCAAATGTTATCCAACCCAGATCAAATAAAACGCACTAAACCGCAAACCAAGACATTTTTTAAAAGAACTATACAGCTGGGTATAATGCCCCCCCCCCCCCCATTGCCCTCCCTATAAAGAATGGATTTATACAACTGGGCTGAAGGCTCATGTCAAGCCAGAAGCTAACAGGAGGAGTTTTCAGTTATACCTTAAAATAGTAATCGTGATTTTAGAAATCTATTTTTTTAAAAAAACACAACACATTGGTCACCAGTACACATCACTCTCTAATTTATAAACCCCTCACTCACTCACGTGAAGAGGCAGAGTTAATTCCCAATGCCTTCATCGCTTCAAACGTTCTTTGCAGATACTTGCACAATATTCGGTTTTTTGCACATGAAGCAAGGTCACACGAACCGTTCTGGGGCTGAGGCAGCACACAAATGTACCAATTTTGTGTGAAATTCTGCTTTAATAACAGCTTCCAGCTCCACTGTACCAGCGATAAAAATAAGCTGCTTTCCATGTTATAGCGACGGAGATTCTATAGGCTGAACAAGAGCAGCCTCCGCGATGAAATCCCAAAGTAGCAATTAAAGCCCACCCATCATCTGCCTACTCCTCTTTTCACGGGGTGAAACGGATAAACCATCACTCCATTAAAAAATAAAAGAAAAGAACTTCAAACGCGTCTTTTCAAATGCTGTAATAATTTTACTTTAGCACCGGGCTCGGCTGAACAGACAAGCTACAGTATCTCACACTTTATCCAGAGGCAGCGGAGGTCTGAAATCCGCTCGATTCATCTCCTCGTGTGGAAAAGCAGCGTTAAAAAAAACGGCGGCATTTACAACCGAGACGTGCCGCGGTTTCTCTCATTACTCGCATTTGGCAATTATTATTTACGAGACGCCACAAAAAAAAATAAAAAATTTAAAAACGCAGGCGTCCTCGCCGGTGTTTGTGCTTAGCTACTCTCAGCGTGGGCCCCGGCCCTCTAAGGGCCACATTAGCAAAGAGCCGCACAGAGAAACGGCCCCTATCCGCTGCTAATGGGTGACCAATGAGGAATCGCCGATACGCAAACAGCAGCACCGCGGAAACAAAGTGCGGCTCGCCCGCCTCTCCCTGCCACGCCCGCCCGCTCGCTCGCCAACCGCCAGCCGCCACGCCGCCACCGTGGACTCCCTCGCAGGCAGCGGCGGTAAAGACTCATTAACGCGCGGGCGTAAAAAAGGTCCTAACAGGCAGCCGTGTTACGACAGGAGCGGCCTGATAAACGCCGACGCCCGTGACAGCAGACAGAACCTCCTGAGCCTCCCCACTCAGCGCCGAACGCCGGGGTGTTATTAAGCCAGTCCTCTCTCTGTCACGCAATTATTTCACCATGTTTTATAAGATACATATACCCGCTCTCTCTCTCTCTCTCTCCCCCCTCTCTCACACACACACACACACACACAGACAGATAGACACACACACACACACACACACAGATACATACACACACACACACACACACACACACACACGCACACACACACACACACAGATAGACACACACACACACACACACACAGACAGACACACACACACACACACACACACAGATAGACACAGACACACACACACACACACAGATAGACACACACACACACACACACACACACAGACAGACACACACACACACACACACACAGATAGACACACACACACACACACACACAGATAGACACACACACACACACACACACACACACACACACAGACAGACAGACAGACACACCGTCCCAATTTGTTGGTCCTATGAATATACAGATTACAGTCTTTGTTTAAAGACTTTCCTGTGTAAAAAAATTAGTCACCGTCAGTTTTTTTTTTTTTTTTTTTGTAACTGATTCTCACGGTAGGCCCTGTTTCCTGTTAGATCCGTTAATGCACAGCGTAGCCACGTGTAATCCCCGGAGTAAAATAAAGAATAATAATAACAGTGGATCACAGAAGACGATAACCGTCACTCAGAAAAGATCGCATGATCTCCCCACCCTAGTGCGTCTGCAGTTTCCTTTGCACTCACAGAAATGAGAAGGGCTGAAATCAGGGGGCAGAACTGGGCCATGACTCACTTAAACGCCCTGTCAGGAGCAATCTGACAAGACTGTTACGAGGGGGGGGGAATGGGACAGAAGCTTTGTAGGAGGGCAGGTGTGTGATTTGTGCGAATTTGCGGGGGTGGGGGGTGAACCTCACAGGTGCAGATGGGTTTGTTGACTTTAATGGAGGGATAAATGAGTACAGCTAACCATCCCATCAGAGACCCGGAGAGTGCATACACCCGCCCCTCTGCCACTGTCACTCTCTCTCTCTCTCTCTCTCTCTCTCTCTCTATCCCTCTCTCTCTCATCCTCTCTCTCCCTCTCTCCCTCACTCTCTCTCTCTCTCTCTCTCTTGCTCTCTCTCTCTCTCTCTATCTCTCTCTCTCTCTCTCCTCTCTCCTCTCCTCCCTCTCTCTCTCTCTCTCTCTCTCTCTCTCTCTCTCTCTCTCTCTCTCTCTCTCTCTCTCCCTCACTCTCTCTCTCTCTCTCTATCCCTCTCTCTCTCCCTCTCTCCCTCGCTCTCTCTCTCTCTCTATCCCTCTCTCTCCTCTCTCTCTCTCTCTCTGTCTCTCTCTCTCTACATCTCCTGCGGTTCATCTGAGCCACAAGCCTACACAGTTGAGGCAGATGAAATTAATTAAATGTGAAGTCAAAGTCAAAAGCGATGATTGATTTTCTCTGTAATAAATGTGTTCCAGCAGAGATACTACATTATATTGTACTACTTATCAAAGCAAAAATTGCTCAAATATTCTCTCTCTCACAGACACACACACACACACACACGCACGCACGCACACACACTCGCAGTTTCTCACGCTTTCTCTCTCTGCGGCTAATATGGTGGTGCATCTCAGACGCCAAAAAAGGCCTACGCAGAATTCTGTGCAAAAGGCACATTAAATAAACTAAATAAACGAAGCAAACGAAACACAAATAAGTGTATAAATCCTTTGACGTACGTTCACGGAGCGGAGCTGGAGCTGTTTACAGTGTCTCTCTGAGAGAGAGCTTTGTGCTGATGTAAAACAGGGTAATAAAAAAGAAGAAAAAAAACCCCTTGCACTGAACTCCATTGTTATGTTGAAATCCAGTGCTGAGCTGGTATCTTTCATCAGCCTATTCATGCACCCCAGGGTCTCTCTCTCTCTCTCTCCTCCTCTTTTTTCCTCCCTCGTTCCTCCCAGCAGCTGCAGAGCAGGCCCGGGGGCCGGAGAGGAGGGAGGCCGGCGCTGGCCCAGAATGCCGCTGGGGTTCCGTAAAGCAGCAGGGAGGCGAGGAGCCGCTTTCTTTCACACGCCAACCGTCGGCTGGCGGCTCAGTCCACGCCCCTGGCCCCCCCCCCCCCGCCCCACCCACCCACTGGGGCCATGAAAAGCCCCGGAGTGCTCCAGGCTGCCCCGGCAGACTGCGGGAGGGGTCCTTCTGTCCTCCTGAATCCCCCCCCCCCCCCCCTCCACACTGCCCACCCCCCCTGCCCGCCCCTCTGCCACCTGCCCCCCCCTCAAGCAAGTCATTTCTCCTGAAGGCACCAGACCTCTTCTTCTCTCCGTTTAATTCCGGTTCGATTTTTCAATTCAATTCAGTTTTTTTTTCTTCCTGCGTCACTCCACTTCTTCCTTTGTGTCATCCCCCCCTTTTCTCATATCCCCGCAGTTCGGAAGACTCCCTTTCTGTGTCTGCTGAGAGACCTATTATCTGCCCCCCCCCCCCCCACCCCCAACCCCCACACTCGACATGCGGGTTTATATAAAAATTATCACAAGCAAATTGAGTCTCCTCCATCGGGGACCCTCCCCTTCTCTACCCGGGACCCCCCCCCCCCCCCACTCCCCCCCCAACCCCCTATCTCCAGTTTTGATTAATTGCCCCTGACAGGCCGACCAGCTGCCCCGGAGGCCGACAGTCTGCCCCTGCCGGGCTCTGGGTTCGGGGCGCGGGGCACGGCGGGGGGGAGGGGGTGGGGGGGGTCACCCACCGGGCCTGGGTGACCGTCCCGAGGCTGAATGTCACATGACGCACGGCCGGACCCCCCGTGACTGTGCAGCTTGGGGTACACTCTCGAACGCAGGGGTGTTCCCTAAACACCCACGCTGGACCCTTCCGCCAATCTCATCCCAGCCTGTGACCTTCACATCGCACCGAACCACAGCACTGCGCTCCCGTCCACGAGCTAGGACTTCATTCTGATCATACTCCCCGTCAGGGGGGAGGTATTCTCCCCATTCCTTTTCTGATGGGTCAGTATCTTTTTCAACGTATGATAACTATCAACATCGCTCAATCGTACCGCATTACTAATCTGGAACATCGTATGATTTTGTGAGTATGCGTGCTGTAATTATTTGCATGATGTCACCGAGGAGGAACGAACAGAAGATGATGAGACAATAAAATAAATGTGATTCTAAATATAATTAACTGCCTCTTTTACGAATTAAACATGGCTTCAAGACACATTTTTAAAAGCACTCATTTAAGAAACATTTATCATAAAAAATGGAAAGTTCAAACTTTGTAAAATAAAATATAAAACAGTGTGTGAAAAGCAGTACTAAAGGAAAGATTTTCTGCTGGAATTTTAATTACGTGCAATATTCAGGTTCACAAGACAAATCTGTGGAACAGGGAAACCACAACCCATAACAAATAGAGTTAAGCAGAAAATATTTAAAACAACAGATCCTGTTTTATTAATCTTCTTATTTAAATACCTCCATGAACGTGAACATTCCTTGCTATGAAAGGAAGAAAAGAAAACCTAAAAACCGTACACTTTTGTGTCCATGACAGGTACAGTGAAACTGCCATAGCACTGCACGCTATCCGGGTGCTAATACCAGTTTCTTATTGGGTACAAGCAGCACAGGTCTCCATTGATTGGTTCACCTTTGACCCGACAGAAAGCTAAGCAGCAAGCCTCCTGTATCCATCCCTCTCTCACGATCACTAAGCATCCATGTTGGTACTGCTTTTGGTGATGGAGAGACGGACAGAAAGACAGAAAAGGAAAGTGGCGTTTCTCCATAAGTGGGAGTGTGGTTCGGTTCGGGAATGCTGGTCCCCCCCCCCCACACCCCCCCCCCACACCCCCCCCCACCCGCTCTTTTCAGCGAGGCCAGCGGAAATGATGGAATGCCGTTTGGCCTCAACAATCCCGCCAAACCGTTTTCCAGCAGCTAGGCGAGGAGGCGGTCCCTCAGCTCATTAGTTATGCGAGCTCATTAGTTATGCGATCTGCTGTTACAGTGGTCCCTCCCCCCCACCAACTCTGCCCTCCTCAGCTGGGCCATAGAGACTGTTTTTTTTTTTTAGAGAACACCCCTTCGCCCGGGTATGGGAGTCTTAGGAGGGACACTGGGTTTCTTATTTTCCACTGCGGTCACGATGGGCATCTCGCCACAGTCCACAGCAGCCCCCGAGCTCACAGTTTCCCACCGCCGAGGGGGGGGGGGGGGGGGAGAGGGAGAGAGAGAGAGAGAGAGAGAGAGAGGAGAGAGGGAGAGAGAGGGGGAGAGAGGGAGAGAGAAAGGGAGAAAGGTAGAGGGAGGGAAAGAAATGGAGAGCTTGGCACTGAGGCAGCGACCAGCGGGGACCGAGTTAACCAATGCCATTTTTTTTCCAGTCTGCTGGGGTTGTTTGTAATTTTGAGGTTTCCTGTGTTTCCACAGGCTGAGACTGTCTCGAGATTCAAACCCCATTCCATTCAGCTCAGCTCAGCTCAATTCCTACCCACTTTATTTGCATCTCCGAGATGAAGTTTGCACAAAAGTCGCACGCACCTCAAACAGATTCCACGGCGGAAAACAGCACAAATTACACAGCGCGGGTACAGAGACAGACAGACAGGAAAGCACGCTTCTGAAGAACGAGGCGCGCTGTTGTGAGACGGTTTAATCTCCAGCTATAAATAGCCGTGCGGAGCACGCGTGTAACGCGCAAGGTGCTGTGTTGTGACTCGCTGCAGACCCAGCCTGCGCGGGAGGCAGCTGCTACCAGTCGAGCAGCAGCTCGGCCTTCTGGGAGACGGGAGATTTGTCTCTTTCCGGCAAGTCAAAGAATAGTTTTATTTTTAAAGAAAGCGTCTCCTGCTTCCCAGTGCTCTACCTCGCTTTCTCTCCCTCTCCCTCTCCTCCTCTCTCTCTCCCTCGCTTTCTCTCCTCTCCCTCTTCCCCTCGCTTTCTCTCCCTCTCCCTCTCCCTCTCCTCCTCTCTCTCGCTTTCCCACCACTCCCTCTCCTCATCAACCTCTCCCTCACTTTCTCTCCACTCCCTCTCCCCCTCTCCCTCTCCCTCTCCCCCGCTCTCTCTCCCTCCTCCGTCCACAGGGGAACGATGTACGAGGCGCTGCTCAGAGAGTCTGGATGTGCGCTGTGCTCTTGTCTTTTTTCCCTCTCTTTTTGGAGCCGGCTGGACGAGGCTCAGCCGCACCTCGCGGTCACCCTGGACCGGACGGCGGCGGCTTCCGCCAGCGCCCCGCCACATCCTCCAGGTCCCCGTCCACAGACCGTCTCTGCGACCAGCACGCAGCCTCTCTCACAGACAAACGCTCAGCGGTGGGGGGGGGGGGGGGGGGGGGGGGGGTGACAGGGCTGAGACAGCGGGAGGGAACTCTGGCTTCTTTTCTCTACCCGCGGAAAGCGTTCCCGCCCAAATTTCGCCCATCCAAACTGACTCCCGCCCGCACACACAGATGCGCGGAAGAGATCCACACTTAGATCTGCGCTCCGGAACATTCCTCTCCCTGGTCAGGGAGCCTCAGCCTGATTACAGGCCTCTGCTCCTCCAGTAAACAGGTCTGGTTTATCGAAGCCTCCCTTCCTGTCAGGAAAGACTGACGAGGCTCTGAGACCGGCTTCGTCTGAAACAAGGTCACCCGGAGAGTCTCGGTCTTCGAGTCAGTCTCTTTCTGACTGACAGAAGGCCTGCTCTCCTCCTCTACATCTCCACCGTTTTATTCTGCTCTCTGCGATCAGAAAAAAAAAGCTCAGGAGCGGCACTCCGCTGTCTCTGTTTTTCTTCGGTGGCTGCGCTGCACGGCGGGGCGAGAGCTCAAAGACTCCCTGTGAGCTGAACGAGGTGAAGCAGGAGCCGAGTGAGGCACTCCTCACCTCACCAGAGCACCCTCACACTAACACACACCCCACACTAACACACACCTCACCAGAGCACCCTCACACTAACACACACCTCACAGAGCACCCTCACACTAACACACACCTCACCAGAGCACCCTCACACTAACACACACCTCACACTAACACACACCTCACCAGAGTCGCTCTGTCAAACAGCCATTATGGCATTCAGAATATAATGCATTCATTGAACCTGTGTGTGTGTGCGTGTGTGAGTGAGTGAGTGTGTGGGTGTGTGTGTGTGTGTGTGTGTGTGTGTGTGTGTGTGTGAGTGAGTGTGTGGGTGTGTGTGTGTGTGAGTGTTAAACTTCTTTTATAAATTGCAAGACAGGTAATGTGTGAAACTACACACTTGGCAATGTGTTCAAAATATTCTTCCATTAATGTTTAATCTTTTTTTCTGTGAGATGTGATTATCTGGGCGCTCTCGCGTTGTAAAGCGAGCAGACAGTGTCGGGGGCAGACGCGTTCTCCGCCTGGCCTGCGGTCAGAATCACCGCCGGGCACAGAAAGCCTTTCACTCTCCGCCTGCGCGTAGCTGACAGCGTCGTGATGTGTGTGAAACCCCACCGCGCGCCGCCGGTCCCAGCGCAATCACTCACTCGCTCAGCACCTCCGCGTCCCGTCCGTCCCCGAACACCATCAGCCAGCCGGGCCCCCCCCCCCCGCACGCTGCTGGCGCATCCAGAGCGCCCCCCCCCCCCCCCCCCCCCCCCGCCCCCCCCACCTGCACGCAAACCGCGGGTCCCCGTCCACGCGCCCCACACCGGCAAACCCGCTCACAGGGCCGACACCGGAAAGATCCTACGTCTCTGCCTCCTTTGTCAAAACTATTTCACCACCCATTTTTTTTGGAAATGCGGCCCTCGAGTCGCCCGTATTTGTGGCCCGTGCTCTTGCGAGGTTCGCCGTGGTCGAAACCGAAAAGCGTTCCCCCGAGCCGCCTCCCGCGGAGAGTTTCGGGCGCCTGTGTCCCGCGCAGCCGACCCAAACAGCACCGCGGGCGACGCCCATCTCAGGAGAGACGGGCTTCGCGCCTTCCAAAACGGAAGAGAACACGCGCGGCTCAGCAAAACCGCTGACCCAACACATTTTATATCGCACAGTAAACCTAAACGCCTGAGGAAGGACACCGAGCGAACGCAGACTCATAAAAGCCCAACAACAGAGATGGAGCAGCGGAGGATGAAAGGGTTAAAACCAGTTCCAATGCCCACAAAGCCCTCAGCCAATCGCCAGGGGGATTGCCTCATGAATATTCATGAATTGATTAATAGGAGAGTCTGGCTGAACTGAACACTGGATAATGTAATTAATAACTAAATCATACGAGCGCACGGTGGCGGGGGTTAGCGTTAGGAGCACGGGGAGCGTATTTTAGGGAAGGGGACGTACATTATTCAGTACCGTTGGGTTGCAGGAAGTCGCAGTTGTTTGACCTCTGACCTGTCATCTGGCACAACCAGCTTGTCACCGCTCCACATTTCTGTGGTTGGTGGGAGCGGACGGGTGGATGCCAGACTCCTGGAGCCGTGGGGCCTGAGGGCTAACAGCCTGTTCAGGGAGAGGAATTAAAGCAAAATCTCTCAGCGAACAAGGAGAGAGTGTGTGTGTGTGCGTGAGTGTGTGTATCCAAGCTCAGCTCCTACCAGCTGAAGAGGTCATCCTGACAAGCACAGGCCAAACAGAGCAATCACACTGCACACTTCTGGGATGAATAGAACAGCACAGGCCTCTGCTAATCCAGCTCCTAGCCTCGCTCCAGGCAAGCATTATAAAACGGAGACAAAAATAATTCCTCTTTTTTTTGAAGGTGTCGTATGCCCTTGCAGTCACACGATGCCCTTTTCACTCTTCCTGTTAGTATCCTTTACGTCGTAAAACTGCTTTTAAGAGCGTGTTTTTCGGATTTGGTCCGTATCCTCTCGTTGCTTGCGATCTGTTTTTATATGACTGCTGAAACAGAGAAGCCAAGGATGTGTGTGGGGGAACTCGAGCCCTCTGGTTTAATGGGGGGGGGGGGGGGGGGGGGGGGGCAGTAGTACTGGACTGGGGGGTTCAGTCCACACAACAGGACAAGAGTGTGACTATGTTGGTTCATCAACATGTAGAATAAGCGAATGTATATCCCTTTCAGTGAGGCGTCCGTCCTGAGGCCCTGAACACTCGTCCACCACCAGGAGCATGAGGGAGAGAGAGAGAGGAGGGAGGGAGAGGAAGAGACAGAGAGAAAAACAGAGAGGGGAAGAGAGAAAGTCACAGAAAGCGAGGCTGAGAGAGACGAGAGAAAGGTGGATAGACAGAAAGAGAATGAGAGAAAAAAGAAAGACAGAGAAAGAGAGGCTGAGAGAGACAGAAAGTGAGAGAGAAAGACAGAGAGAGAGAGGGGAGGGAGAAGGAGAGCAGAAAGCCCCAGGTCCTCTCCTAGCTGCCTGGGACGATCAATCAACATCAGGAAGGTCAACCGGCAGCCTGAGGCCCAGCCATCCGTACAACCAGGAGCGCTGATCACGGTGTGTGGACTGGGGGGGGGGGGGGCGAGGGGGGGGTGTCACCGTGGGGTGGATGGAGAGAGGAGGGGCGTGCGGTGCCGAAAGGGATGTTTTGGGGGTGGGGGGGGGGGGACTGGGCGAGGAGTTAATCAGAGGGAACTAATAGAGTTAAATCAGGAAAGGGGGGGTGGGGGGGGGGCCTGGTCTCTGTCCGGAATGCTGCTCTCCGCAGCCCACACGCCCCCCCCCCAACACACGGGGGCCCGGGACAGTGTTTACATCGCTGGGGCCCCCCCTGCATTAATCTTACTAAAAATAAACAGTTGTCGTAACGGGCCAGACCGTGCGAGGGGCACGGGGTCGACCCCCCCATCCCCAACCTCCCCCCCCCCATCCAGAACAACACCCCCCCCCCCCCCCCCCCCCCCCCTCGGTGAGCTGTCGCTAACTCCCATAAACCATTCATCACCGCGTCCAGCAGCGCGCAGAGACGCGTAGCGCTTAGAAACACAACTACCCACGGGCAGCTCCGGGACGCGTCCGCTAAGTGTTATGAGCCTCCAAACAGACAGCCTGTTTCTGCAGCTCGCTGCGACGCGCCCATCCGAACCGTTCCCCCCCGAAGATCACGTTCTCCCTGAATTATGAATGAGTTCCATGAGTTCCGCTGAGATGTTCGTGTTCAGTGAACCAGCGAGCTTCGTCTCCCCAAAGATAATAATTATAACAACAAGCCTCGTACGGACCGCACTTTTCACACGCGAAATTGCAGCCCAGAGTGTTCCGCTGTATAATGAATTTAAAATAAGAAACATTACATTTTTTAAAACAGCTCTTAGTGTTCTAAAGGCCAGACACTGTGACAGAAATGGCACAAGACTCCAGTGCATAAGTATTATTAAAAATGAGGGGAAAAGGCTCCGTTTTTAGAAAACCCAGCGCGATATTTTCATTTCTATATTAATTCTGCGATTCTGCGAATCAGAGCATCCTCACACACGCGCTCCCAGTGAGTCACCGCGTTTCCCAGGGCAACGGTTCCTCACCTGATATTCCGGACGGAACCCTCCCGTCACCAAAAACGACAAGGGGGGGGGGGGGATGACTCATCAGTGCCAAGAACGCCAAATAAAAAGCCCCCGAAATACATGCCAGACACAGCCGCGGTGCCGACGGTAACCCCGCCCCAGCAGGTGCTGTATGGGTAAGGCCAGGGGGGCAGGACCGAATCCGGTGAGCTGAACCAACAGCGCGTGAGGACTTCAGTAGGCCCTAAATGGAGCAGCGTGTCACAGGGGACGGATGTCATCGCGTCCGTGAAGACGAGGAGATCTCGCACTTTTTAGCAGAGTTCTCACGTTTTGAGCAGAGTTCTCACCTTCCAGCAGAGTGCCATCAGACAGGCACAGCACAGCCGGCCACACCTGCGCTGCCAATAAATAAAAGTGTGCAACAGAGATTTTTACTTAGCGGCGCCCCTCGCGCGGCTGGCGGCAGGGTGGTGTTCGCAGGCGGGCAGGGTGGTGTTCGCGGGCGGCAGGGTGGTGTTCGCGGGCGGCAGGGTGGTGTTCGCGGGCGGGCGGGCGGCCCCTAAGTGGCACCGTGCGTGTTTCTCCCCGGCGCCACGGAAACGGGTTTAAATATAGAGCGCGGGCCTGACGGCAGTTATCCGGTTCTGACGCGGTGAGCGTCGGCGCCCAGCCCGACCCGGCGGGTCCCTAACGGCACTGAGCTACGGGTGAAGCATGGAGGACCGAGAAGAGAAAATGGAGGACTCGGGTATTTTAGCATTTTAAAACTGCACCTCCACAAGTTTTCATCTTTTCCTTTCATTTCAGGCAGGGAGAGAGAACGAGAAAGAGAAAGAAAGGGAGAGAGAAAGAGAAAGAGAGAAAATAAGGATGGAGGGTTATGAGAGAGCAGTCTGCTTTATTGCCCAAAAAAAACAAAAACATTCTTAAGTTTATATGCAATCTAACTGCAATGGAGACCATAAAAAATGTTGCGTAACACACGTGAAGTCTTTATTTTAAAGTTACGGGCCAGCTCCCCCTGTGGTTGGACAGAACCTGTCGCTCTGAAGCCTCCCTTCAGTGCAGAAGGACGAGCGGACGACGCGTCTGGCGAGGTAGAGCGTCTGCGGTCGGGACCTTTTTACGGATTAGCGCTTCCTCCTCCCGCTCCGTCTGAGTGCCCGAGCAGAACAGCTCGGCAAAACAAACCGCGGAGAAAAGCTTTTTCCGCAACTTAATTAGGATCGGGCGCCGGCGTTGAAAGGCCGCATTGTGCGTGTCACGGGGGGCTCGTCGGGCATCAAAGGCGCGATTCACCCCCCGCTCCGAAACGCGGCCCGGCGTTCCCGACGTTCCCGACGCTCCCGACGCTCCGGCAGACCGCCCGGCTGTGGCGGGACTCCCAAACCCTTAAAGGGCCCTTGTGTCGCCCTCTGAAATATGAAGAAACAATATTTATCAAGGCAGAGTAAACAAGGTAGCCGGGTTAGACGAGGGGGGGGGGGGGGAGGAGAAACAACAAATCTGCTCGAGGAGCGAACAGAGCTCTCGTTCTGACGAGCGAGGGAGAGCTGCTTAACGACCTCTCTTCATTAAAGGCTCTAATTACACACGGTCGAGCTCACGTAGCCAATGGGCTGTGGTGAGGGGACATTAACGCAGCTGTACAGCCAGGCCTCTTTAAAGCTGGCCCTACTCGCCTATTCGTGTGGGTTCACAGAGTAAATACCCTAACTGAAGGGCACATGCCCTGACTGACAGGTAAATACCCTTAATGAGGGGTAAATAGCCCAACTTTTCCCTCAGAACTGAGAGGCAGGGAAGTCTCAGGCTGAGTTTCCCTCCTGGCTTTTTCCCGCTCTTTTCCAGTCGACCGCACGCGCTCCTCGCTCGGACGATTGGGCCAGAACTGTAAGCCTGTTTCCTCACGCGGAGCAGGACCCGCCAACGGGGGGGGTGACCCCGGAGACCCCGCAACCTTGAGACGGCAGAGCCACACAGCACAGCAGGGTCCTTACCCAGCATGCCGAGCGTGAAGGCTCTGAGCCCCAGCCGCTGAGCCTCCACCCCGGCCTCCGATCCGCCGGGGTTCTAGATTCGACACAGACCGCGAGAGAGAGCAGAGGACGCGCGCGACCTTCACCCCCCCCCCCCCGAGGGCCGAGGGTGAGAGGGAAGGGGCCCTCATAATGGCCGCCCGGAGAACAGTAAAAGGAGGCGGAGCGAAGCGAGAACGGCCCTGTGGGTAATATCCGTGCGTCAAACCAACCTTTTTTTAAAATCTCCGTCGCCGCGGCTACGCTACGGGGCGGTACTGCGGCGGCTTCTCTGAGAAAATCACTTCGGAAAAAAATGAGAACAATTCCAAGCAATGTTCGAGGCTCGCTTTTATTTTTTAAAAATCGGAAGCAATTTGGGATTTCCATGTCCCCAGCGCGGAAAAGTTGGGGCGAGAATGAGGCCCATAACTCCTCAGGAGGAGTCCTGTGGAGCGCCCCCCCAGAGCAGAGCTCCTGTAGCCCGGCCATACCTCACATACTGAAAACCAATGCCTGTGGCTGGGGGGCTCTATATCTTGAGAGGGATGATGTCATCAAGGTACAGTCTCCGGCAGAGAAACAAAAGCGGCCATTGTGGAGAAGGCCACCGCTTTCCAGAACCTTCCCCTCCTCTCTCCCCCCCTTTCACTCGTTCTCCCTCCCTCCCCCCCCCCCCCCCCCGACCCCCCACCGCACCGTCGGCCGCTAAACTGTCCTCGAGAGGTTCGCTTTAACGGGAGTCCGTTAGACACATGTGCTTCGAGTCGCCGCGGCGATGAAGCGCCGTCGATCCGCCACTCCAGGCCAGCGGAATGTTCCACGTTGTCGCTCGGCAACACTCGCGACGAGCGGCCTGCCGCGTCTGAGCAGTAGCTGCCCGAGGTACGCCCTTCGACCCGGCGGGGGCGACTACCGTTTTACCTGCACTGCGTCATGGGGGTGCTGTTTACAGGGTGACCTGGCGCTCGGGGGCTCCTGTACCCCCCCCTCCCCCCCCCCCAAAAAAAACGTGTTTGGCGCAGAGAAACCCCCCCCCCCCCCACCTCCCCCGGCTTGCCGCGCTGCCGCGATAAAAATGTTAAGAATTACACTTTCCCCCGAACCCCCCCCCCCCCCCCCCCCCGTCCTCGCAGGGTGTTCCAGAAAAGAGCAGCGTGTTTGTTTAAGGACTTAACGGCCGGGCTGCAGGTCCACAGGGAGCAGCCGCCATTTCCCCTGGCCTCACCTGTACCGTGTTACAAAGATGAGGACACAGTGACAGGGAAATTAAACCTTTGGCCCAGGAGTAGGGTCAGTAAATCAATGCCTGGGGGGCAGGGATGGGGGGTGGGGGGAGTGCTGGAGGTTTGGGGAGAGGGGAAGGGGGGGGGGTCTCTGAGAGGTGCGGGGGGGGGGGGGGGGGCAGGATATCCTAACTCAGAGTTCAGCGCGTTAACTCCACTTTAATGACAGGCATATTTTACTGCCTAGGCACACGGAACATTCCAGACACTTTAAGCGGGTTAAGTGTAATTCATGTGTGTGACCCCAAAACAATCGAAGGCTGTTTTTTCTGAAGGTGGGTGTTAGACGGCGAGCGATAGCAGCTTACGCATATCCGTCTGCTGGAAAAACAAGAGAACTGACCTGCAGTCAGGAGTCATGAGAGTCAAAGGAGTCAAAGGAGCCAAAGGATCCTGTAGCTACACCAGGAGCCTACGCCCTTCTCTCTAGCCCTTCTAATTAGTCCTGTTCCTAGAGATCTACCGTCCT
Source organism: Anguilla japonica (assembly GCA_025169545.1). Classification (NCBI taxonomy): domain Eukaryota; kingdom Metazoa; phylum Chordata; class Actinopteri; order Anguilliformes; family Anguillidae; genus Anguilla; species Anguilla japonica. The sequence continues at coordinate 48,531,208 of CM045892.1, read as the reverse complement.
GTAAGCCTTCACTCCAACCCTAATTTGGCACATCTGACTCTACTAATTAGCAGCTAAATCTTTAGCCGTTGAAGGAGGTGCGCTTTGCAAGGGTTGGAGTGGAAACCTACAGGACAGTAAATCTCCAGGAACAGGGCTGATCACCACCGCTCTTGACTCTGAATAGGAATTTCAGGAATTAAAGCCCCACTTGGAAAAGATATAATGAGTTATAGCTCTAACCTCCATAGTGGGTCAGAGACTCACAGTACATACGTATTAGATGGGGAAGTACCGACTGCCGCTCGCTGGGGTGACAAGAGAGGAATTATATAGAGACGTCAACGGGCCGTCCTGTCGAGAGGAAGTCATCGCCCTGGGTCATTAGAAGCCTCGGCGACATCTGGTGCTGAAAGGTTAGCCGACGCTAGCCCGCGCGGGCGGGTCTTCAGACGCGCGGCGTTTTCACCGGGAGCTGCCGCCGTTCCTCGCTCTGTCTAAAGCTCGTCACAGGAGCCGGGAGAGAGGGGCGCTTAACGAGCTTTCATAACAGCCCCCCCGGCGCGATCTCAGCGGACGGATCCCCGCCCGAATACCACAGGGGAAGGGGTGAAAAAACCAAAAAAAAAAAAAAAGGCCGTCCCTCTGAGTGGACTTCAGCAGGATCACTGCAGCTGATGACACTCGGGCTCGTTAATGGAAACAAACAGGGGCTTTTCGGGGGGAGGAGAGAAGTGTGAGGCTTTAGGCTGCCTGGTTACGGCGTGGGGAAACCGCGTTTCCTGTCACACGGACGCTGACGCCAGCGCAGTGGGACGTCCCGACGCCTCTCAGGGGTTTTTGTTCTACCCCTCGGCCCGTGCGGGGATTAGTCGCCTGACCCCGGGGCTGAGTAGGGGGGCGGAGCTGGTTTGGGGATTGATCAGTTTGTGATAGACTCCTCACGAGGGGGGGTGTGGGGGGGCCGAGAGCAACAGCTCAAAAGGACGGGGGTGGGGGGGGTGATTAACGATGGAGACCCGCCTTCTCCGCGTGGGTCTGTCTGCCGACCACGCCCCCCAAAGGCTCTCACACACACACACACACAGGCGCTCAGACACCCACCCACACACACACACTCTCACATATGCACACACACACACACACACACACACACACACAGGCGCTCAGACACCCACCCACACACACACACACACACACGCACACACACACACACACACAGTCATTGACACTCTCACTCACACACACACACACACACACACGCACAGTCACATACACACCACATAGGCGTTCTCACACACTCACACACACACGGATGAGAAACACAGAGAGGGAACCACAGTAGAGTAGTCAGGTGGGATCCTCGTTGGACGTTGGGGGAGGAGCTTATCTGACTGGCCAGCGGAGGCTCCTGGCGGACAGACTGACACAGACACTATGTCCCTGGGGACAGACTGACACAGACACTATGTCCCTGGGGACAGACTGACACAGACACTATGTCCCTGGGGACAGACTGACACAGACACTATGTCCATTATAATTGATTAGCTCTTGTCAGACAGCAGGTACACCAGTGCTGCTCTCAGGGGTGTAGGGGATTGGGATCCGGGGAGTTCATGATTTACTCGATTCCGCCTGGGGGGGGGGGGGGGGGGTGTGGGGGGGGGTTGGCTTCCTCAGATGTCAATGCAGATTCCATATGACTGCCCCCCAATTATCCAGGGGGGACTTTTCTTTACCCCTTTCATCTCCGTGCGTTTTTAACATGAGCCCCTTAAAGCTACTGCTGTGGAACAGGCTCAAAACGTATCGTCAGAAAACATCGGCCACAAAAAAAAAAAAAGCGGTTACGTACATATCTGCAGTCGTCACGGCAACGTCTGGTCACAGATCTCAGTTAACGAGAGCCAAAATGGACGCCTGCTCTCGCACCGTACCGCAGCACAGAGAGCTTCTGTGAAAAGTTTCACACCGTCATTGTCTGCCGATACGCCTTTTTTTTTTTTCATAAAGCATCGGTGACATAAAAAAAAGGTTTGAAAGTGCCATGAAACTAAAAAACGAAACTGCAGTGTCTTACCGGCTGGAAGCAGCACCTCAACACGTTTCCGCTTTGCGCCCGACACCTTTTTAATCACCCGTGCCAACGCCGAGCTCCCGAACCGCACACCGCCTGGCACACGCCACGCCGCCTGGCACACGCCACGCCGCCTGGCACACGCCACGCCTGGCACACGCCGCCAGAGAGGAAGGGGCGTGTTCTCTTCACAGCGGCCAATCAAACGACACGAAAGCCTGACTGTAGAGCAGATGAACAGCACCGCCCACAAACCACCTCCCCCCCCCCCCCCCCCAACCTGCTGGGACCCAACCCAGACAGTCACATGACCGATCCCATGCCCCCCCCCCCCCCACACACACACACCGACCCCCCCACCTAGAATAACTAGACACCGCTCACGCTCATGTAAACACATATACGTAATGCTTGCATGAGTAAAAATAAAAATTAGCTGACGAGGAGCCTCATATCCCAACCGATCTGCAGCTACGTAACTCTTTCATAAGCACTGCGACGCATTCATAAGCCTTACGTAAGCACTCATAAACGCTTACGCCCATGCCAATCACTGCAAATAGACACGGTGTGCTATGCCACCGCGGATGAAGCCAGAGACTTGGCATACCGAGGGCCACGCGCCCCATGCCTATTTGCAGTTATTAACGCAAGTGTTTATGAATGGCGGCACACAGACTGGTCCCCGGGGGCTGCGGGTTCAAACCCACGCCATGATGCTGATCTGCGTATTAATTTACACTTCTGTTTTACCCGCTAGTTTAAGCGTCAGGGTATAATCTGCCTAACCACTCTGCCTGTTTGCCCCTACAGATCCCCTATCACCTGTACATTAGCACGTAGCTTCTCTTTAGCGTCACGTGGTGACATCACACGATTCAGAGGAGAGTAAGCGCTCTCTCTACACTCACTCAGAGATAAGGACAAGAGCACGGCTGAATATGACTGGGGGGGAAACACACGCAAAATTAGGAGAGTGCTGGTTATGGACGACAAAAAGGGGAAGAAACGCGAAGGAAGACCGATTAGCAGACGCTTCCCCGGGAGAGAATAAAGATGAGAGGGAGGAGAGAAAAAAAAAAAAAAAAAAAAACGCTCCTCCCTCCCGTTACACGCTCCTCTCTCGCTAACGTTTCGCCGCTCGTATCGTCCCGTTCTCCACCCGCTCCGTCCGATCTCCAAATTGGCCTAATCCGGGGCGCCCCTGCGCGCGCCCAGGGCCCTTACGAGGCGAGATTAACGAGGGCTGGGAGAGTGTTAGCCCCTAATTGTTACAGCGTCCGAGGCTTGTAACGCAATTACAGAGGCCGGGGAGCAGCGGCTAACGCGCGCGCGGCTCGTCCCTCTGACGGATGGAGTATTGGATTTTCTCTTTTTAATTCACTTTCCTGTGCGTGCAGGGGGGGGCATTAGTTAGATTAGACTGTCGAGATGTATGTGGGGGGGGCGGGGGGGGGCGGTGGAGGGGAGGGTGGACTGATTTGTTTAGCAGAGCCTGTCAATTAGGATGCTAACCCTCTTGCTAAATGGTCGCTCTTCTTCTGGAAGGGGGGAGGGCAGGGGAGGGCGGGGCGGGGGGGGGGGGGGGGACGCACAATAGTGAAGGTCAGATAAACAGCGCTGCAATATGATATTGATCACCGGTGACAAACTGGGCAGATGGTCAGCAGCGAGCTCCAGACATAGTATCGCTCTGATCCACCCAGGCCTGCAGATCTGCCCTGATACGCTCTACCCTGAAACCCCCCCCCCCCCCACCCTTTCTCCAGTTAAGCAGCTAACCGCACAGACAGCCCCCCCCCCCCCCCCCCCCCCGGGGACCTGACCTTGAATCAGTTTGATCTCTCTGCACGTATCTGTGGGGGGTTAGAGTTACTGCCGGGTGAGCTGTTCTCAGATCAGAGGCCGGGAGCTGAAACACTGCGGAGGCCGTGGAGAGTCACTCACGGGGGGGGGGGGGGGGGGGGTCGGTAAATATTCTAAATCAAACCCCGTGATTTCGCAACGACGATACGCCGCCGTAACCGATGGCGGTGGGAAGCCCTGCGGCACGGAAAGGAAACTGTCGCGCGCGCGAGTCCAACTCCACGCAGCCGAAAAGCTCCATATGGCCCACATTATTCCAAATGCAATACCACAAACAAAAAAACACGTCCTGCTGCTCACTGACAAAAAAGAAAAGCCCAAATAAAATATTGGAACAGAGACCAAATTTGATCCTATTGTGTGCTGTGTGTGTGTGTGTGTATCCGTGTGTGTGTGTGTGTGTGTGTGTGTATCCGTGTGTGTGTGTGTGTGTGTGTGTGTGTGTGTGTGTTTGTTGCTCCTCTGTGTGAAGAATCGAAGGAACTTCTGTAGCGAGGCTTCCGAGCGTGGAGCTCAGGGGAGGCGGTCTCTTGCTGGAATATGCAGAGTGTGCGGCACTAGTTAGTGAATCATTATCAGCCTGCCTCACAAAAGAAGAGAAAAAAACTAGAGCAGGAAAGCAGCGTTATGACTGCACTGATGAATGTGATTTCTCCTCCATGCCTGCAGTGGCGAGAACAAAGAGAGACTACTGTTCCCCCCCCCCCCCCCCCCCCCCACAGCCGGCCCCCGGCCTCGTAAACACAAATAATCACAACAAAACGGTCCGAGCAAAACGAGGAAGCGGATTCCAGACTCTGGAACTCGACCTTACAAAATTACTGACTTTGGGGTGCAGAGGGAGGGGGTGTGTGGGCGGGAGGGAGAGGGGGGGAGGACCATTAGTGCAGCTATAGGATTAAAATAACTCATTTTCCTCCACCCCTACCCCTACAGCAGCCCCCCCCCCCCCCCCCCCCCCCCTCAGTGGACCCCCCACCCTTCCAGGAGAACAGACATCTGGGCCACGTTACCAGCTCTGATTTAATCTTGAAAGGCCCCCACCCCGACTGCCCCTACGCCCCTTTTACCTGCCCCCGCTGTGACCAGCCAACCCCACCAGCCCCCCTCAACAGCCCCCCCCCCCCCCCCCCCCCCCCCATCCAAAAGAGCACTCCCACCCCCTCCGGTCCATCAACGGTGCTGAGGATCTAAATGCTGCTCCCAACTGTCTGCGACATCACAGAGGACACGGGGAAGGGGGGGCTGCGGGGGACGGTGTTGGGTTGCGTGTTGAGTGGAAACACTACCCCACCGCCCAGCCCCCACCCACAGGACCAGCAAGGGCATAATACGATCCCGCCTCAGATACAGTACAGCAACATGACAGGACAACAATAAATAGCACAATGTACTAAATAAAATACACGCACATACGCACCCTGTATGTTGGTCCTCACAAGCACTATGTACATGCACATACACACACACACAAATACCATTATATGCCACATACAGAGGACATTCACTGAATTGTATGTGAAGGCAGTTGTCGGAGCAGTGCAGATGCTGGCCAATGGGCTGCAGAGTCTCCTGTTTCCTCTGGCAGGCCTTCGGGATGAGATAAGACCCACAGTAAAGAACACAGGACCCCATAAATAAGGCTCGCTGCTCCTACCCCCACACGCAGCACACTTCGCTCCCAAGGAAATATCTGGAAGTTAGTCAAGCTCGTACAACTCCCCCCTATCAGCAGTGTAATCACTACACTTGTTTTTGTTATCCCCCCCAACCCATTTCTTAAACTGCTGCCCCCGTATCTCAAACATGGCAAAGTTCTTAAACACACACACACACACACACACACACACACTCGCGCTCATAAAATGCTGAATTCTAAGATCCTACTTCGATTTAAATACAAACTCAGCACTAAGACAAACAGGACAACCCAAAACCACTAAAATGTATTTTCATAGACTGTGACACGCAAGATAAAGATCAGTAGGTTTCTCATGAAAATCCAGACGCACTAAAAAACAAAAACGACGTTCAGCTAATTCTTTCCTTTCCATTCCCCCTCTTCCCCTTGTGCTGTAAACCACACGACCTTCGCGGATGTCAGTAGATTAGTAATGCTAGAAAAGTGTTCAAACATAAAACCGAGGATCCGGACTCAGTAAATCACTGCACAAGAACTGCCACTCACACGTAGCGAGAATTCATTAGTGCCTGATTCGCCCCCTCTTATTTTGGCTAACTTTTGTGCAAATCCGTTTCGACCACAAATGAATGTTCTAGAACAAAACCAAAAAATGAATAGATGGTCAGAAACGTCTGGAAGGCAGGAAATGGAATCTCTGCTTTGATGCGAGAGATAGACAAGCCAGACGGGGGAGGGGTTAGAGAGTGAAATACTTCTTCTGTGATCGTAAATCTGGCATCTGATCTCAGTTACCCTCCTTCTCTGTGGTGGTATCCCACAATGCCGTGTTCTGTCTAAAACTGTTACTGTCCCAATTATGTCTTCCACGGTGACTCCACTGCACTGTCGTCATCTCGCACTGGCACACTTTTCTGTCCTGCCCAACACGGCCTTATTCTGCCTCAGACCGCGCAGTTCTGTCTCAGTGTGCAGAACTCTACCACACACTGTGTAGCCCTGCTACGCACCACACAATGCTAACTCAATCGCCACAATGCTAACTTACTCTGTGCAATGCTAACTCACTCTGTGCAATGCTAACGCATTCTGTGCAATGCTAACTCACTCCGTGCAATGCTAACTCCCTCTCCACAATGCTAACTCGCTCGGTGGAATGCTAACTCGCTCTGCACAATGCTAACTCGCTCAGCGCAATGCTAACTCACTCCGTGCAATGCTAACTCCCTCTCCACAATGCTAACTCGCTCGGTGGAATGCTAACTCCTCTGCACAATGCTAACTCGCTCAGCGCAATGCTAACTCACTCCGTGCAATGCTAACTCATGCTGCATTTATACATCACACAGCGAATCCCTGTCTCACACCCCACCAGGCCCTCTTCCTGTCCCCACATTCCCCGACACGACTCCCCATGCAGCACTCCATCCCCACTCCGTGTTCAGTCACATGATCAGTCACAGCAGGAAGTCAGTTCATTAGCACAGTCTATGTCGGCCATGGTCAACGAGGAGAAATCACTCCCACAAAGACCATCAACACAAAGAGGAAGTGGAAACATCGGTGTGAGTATTCCGTCTCGCGTTTCCTCTGCTTCGGACTTTTAAATGCAGACTGGAAGCCGGCCACAAAACTGACAAAAACAAAATAAAAGGAAAAACAGAAGCGGACTTTCCTGACCTGTCACACACCACAAAAGAAGCAAAAACATGGCTGAAAGCATCCAAACGTGACTATCAGCAAGGGAAAGAAAAGGTAATAAATCATACATCACGCTTTTTTTTAAACGGCCCGAACGGTGTGTTGTGAATGAAAAAAGCAAGCCATTGAACACCCTCCCGGGTTGACTGGTTTGTTAGAAGCCTACAAAAAATAAAAATTGTTTAAAATACATAAAAGTGAATCCACACTCAGAACAGATATCATTTTCAATAACATACTGACAAAAAATGAAAGATTCAGCGGGAGTTTTGCATGAAATCCTTGTTTAACTTTTCTTTTTCTACTGCTCTTGCACCTCATACTCTGACTTTTTTGTGGTTGTCATGTGATTCGCCGTATGACATCACAATGGCGCTTAAACTGTAACGTTACTGGTCAATTATAGATAGCCCAACCACACGCAATACATTTAATTAACGATATTACATCACGCTGATTCACCTTTTGATTTCTCTTTTTCTGTTTATTTATGATGGACACTGCCTGGCGAACCTCACAGAATTCTTATGCGATCGCCAAGACTCGTTGTTAATAGAGCGCTGCTCTTTGACACCAATTACCAGAGGTGGAAAACACAGGTTCAGAAAGTAAAATTCCTTCACAGAATTTTGTCTCAATCGCCTGGATTTGCTAATAAGCATAACTCTCCAGCCGGGAGGTAGAGCTAATTAGTGAAATCAGCTGGGCTGGAGTTCACGGGGGGAAGAAACTCATGGCAGGACTTTTACTTTCTGACTCCTGGACTTCCCACCTCTGCAAATTAGCAAATTACCTGACAGTTCACTGAGCGCACCTGTACCTGCGCTGGGGAGGCCCATTTCACTCTCACCTCCTCACACACCTGCCGGACACACACACACTGAGAAAGGCTCGCGCCGAACCTCCACCCCCCCCATTTTTCATTTTCCCAATAAATCCATGGCAGAGTTCCTCTGTTCTGAGTGGGGACTCGGGTTCGTTTATATGCGGAGTGAAACAGGAATTGTTCTCATGCAGAGCTTTGCTCACACGACTGCTGGCTCAACACAATGCAGCGAGCGCGAACACAAAGCAGCCTGGAACAGCACCGGGTCTGCGGCTCACAGATGCATTATGGGTGTCTTTAGCGCTCATGCTAGCAGAGCAGAGATTAGGAGAAAAATGGAAGGCCCGTTTTCTCTTTCTCCTTTTCTCCTCCTTATCCTCCACCTCTGCTCCTCCTCTTCTTCTCTCCCTCCCCTTCCTTTGTTGCTGTTGGCAGGACACCGCTACCCCGAACCAGAACTGTGCAATAAAACATTAAGCTCGAAATGAATAAAGAAAATAAATGTTTAAAATGAAAAAAAAGGTGTATTTCTTGGCTTCCCGACAAAGAAGATTTATCTGTGTGCTTAGTCACAAATGGGAGGAAGGGAGGGAGGGAGAGAGGGAGAGAGAGAGAGAGGGAGGGAGGGAGAGAGGGAGGGGAAAGGGAAAAGGAAGAAATATATGAGTCCAAATGAAAGAAATGGGTAAGGAGGTGTAATTTACGTTTAACAACAAGTTTGCGCCACGGTGCGTTCATGGTGGGGGGGGGGGGGGGTCTGTATTGGTGGAGGGTGGGGGGCAGGCGGGGGGGGCGGCTGCAAATGGGATAAATCTGGACGGCTGTTCTCCTTCCATCATTTGAGTCTCGGGGAGACGGAGGCTGAAGCGGCCCAGATCGGCTTACCGCCATCCCGGCCCAAAGCCCCAGGAATCCCTGCGTTTTGTGTTACGTGGACGGCTAATTTGTTTCCTGAGCGCAAGTCATATTTTACGCAGGGCAGCTCGGAGTATCGCTTTACAATGGTGACTTTCATTCCTCCCTTTAACCAGTCGGAGTTATGGGCCCGCACCCGGAAAAGAAAGACTGAGGATTTTATGCCATTTAGTTTGGGAGGGAGAGGAGGGAGGGGGGCAGTTATTTATTTTCGAGGGAACAGACGAATACATTCACGAGCTCCCATAATGCTCACGTCGCCAAACAGAGCAGTCTTCTGAAGGAAGTCGAAATCACAGACTCTGACAAAAGAAACGGGGTAGGGAGAAAGAATTCACGATCAAGGCGATAAGCATAAATGGACGTAACTGTTAATTGAAACAGGAAGAATTCGGCTGCCAAAGGTTGTTCCTTCGTGACACGACCCTAAGAATACTCTTGATTTGCCTCCCGTATATACATAACTGTGCAATATGTTATATGAAAAACTATAATTGGGAGTCTTTTTTTTCCAAGGAACTGACAAAAGTTAACAACGTAAGACAAGTGAAAATGAACTGCCACGGCTGCGGATGAAAAAAAAAAAAGAAAAGCTTTTCGAGCGGTGTTGACATTACATGTCTCCCGAAAATCTTCCCTTCACTTTTTTTAGGCCCAATTTCATTTTTCTTTTTTTGTTAAGTAATCATATCTTGAGGCCTGTTTGAGTTTCCAAGGCGACAGTAAATTTGAATGATTTCAGGTGAATTAAACCCCCTCTCGTTCCCCTGCCTGTCCGGCCTCCAGAGGCTCGCTCGGTTCCCAGGGTTTTTTGGGCGGACAGAGGGCCAGCTTCTCGGCCACCGTGTGACAGACAGACAGATAAATGTGTCTACTTTTCAGCTCGTGTTTACCATCTGTTGAGCCGCCTCTAAATGGAAGCAGGCCCCCCCCCACACCCCCCCCCCCCCCCCACCCCACCCGAGTTTTGACACCCGAAAAGGCGAACCGCTCGACGTTTGCGTCTCGGAAGCGACCCCCGACGCGTTTCGCGAGAGAGCGGAGGGCGAAGCCGCATCCGGACGAGACGCCGCTAGGTAAGGGGAAGAGGAAGAAAGAAATCATCAAACAAGCCCGTCGCTGCTAGCCTGACGGAAAACTCCCTCGTTTCCTGTGACGAACTCCGGACGTTTCGCCAATTCGTTAAAGAGGAGAAGAAGGCAGCACACAGAAGAATGAGAATTCCGGGGTTCTCTCCCCCCCCCCCCCCACCACACCCCCAGCAGAGTTAACTGGAATCTTTACCACTCCCCGCAGTAGAAAGACACACAGAATGAGCAGAAAGGGCTGACCTTCCAGAAACATATCGCCTTCTCCCCAGCAGTGACCTGAACACACCTCAGCCCAGCATGTACAGTGCTGGTATTGTACAGACGCATGGACAGTACAGGTATTGTGCAGCGGTGACTGGGAGCAGGGCACTGGCGAGCAACCATAGCATTACGCCGCGAATGATCGCATTGGCACTTTGGGGCTATTGAGGAAGCTAAATGGAAATGAGCAGGACCATATATAGTAATCCTCAGCGCTGTGTACACGCGGGCTAGGTGACTCAATGAAAGCAGGCATTCACGGCTGAGGACAACAACAGCTAAAAGCCAACATCAGCACAGCCAAACAGCCCGTTTTTCCATCCTAACATTTTCCATCTGTAAACAGCGCACGAGCCCTCGCAGGCAGCGGCCCCCGCCCTGTTGTTCGGGGGGGTGGAGAGTGGGGGGGGGGGGGGGCGCACACACGTCAGCGTCACTGCTGTTCTGACGGCGGCGGAGGTGGTGGCGGAGGTGAGCTCAGGATTTCCTTGACGGCGGGAATTAGTCCCGCGCGAACAGAAACGCGCTCCCCGTCAGCCTCCGAAACGGCTCGGCGCTGAGCCCCCCCTCGAGCGGTTCACACCTGTTCCCCTGCTCCATTAAGGCTAAAGGACAAGCGCTCCTCCCGCCTCCGCTGAACACACTCATTCAATATTTATCAGCATCTAAAAAGATCGCTGGCGGTCTGCTGTGGAGGGAGTAAGCAGGACAGAGAGATAGGGACAGACGTTAGCCGGGGGCTAACGGGGGCTAACGGGGGCTAACCGTTTGGGCGGTTTCTCTGAACACATAAAGAAAGAGGAATAAGACATGAGCTCAAAAAATAGGCCTTTTCAACTGATCATTCCACTTCCTGTGCCTGGTCCTTCCCAGCAGCATTGTCTGCCCCAATCAACTGATTTAGGACCAGGGTCCTGTTTCACAAAGCAGGATTACTGAGTTACCTGGATAACTGCACTGAGTAAAACCTGGAACCCTCTCAAAATCTGGAACATGGACTGCAGTGCAAAGAGCTGTTCCAGGTTTTACTCAGCGCAGGTATCCATCTACCTCAGTAATCCTGCTCTGTGAGACAAGGCCCAGGACACCCACTCCTGGCTGCAAATTCTCTATAAAAAAAAAAGGGGCTGGTGGACGGACTCCAGGACCAGGGATTTTGGCGTGAGCGACGGGGGGGCGACAGGGGGGCCCAGGCGGCCCCTCAGAGACGCTCGCAAACTCCAAAACGGAAATGACAGCGCGGTGACTTCATCCCAGGAGCCGCGATTACCGCCGTCCAGCTTCCCAATCAGCCTCTCGCGCGTTCCAATCTTTCCCGACTCCGTCCTCCGGAGGACGGGACCGCCGGCGTCGCCCCGCTCCTGAGGAGCGCGGCCGCTCCGCAGACCGGCTCACGGGCGCTAACGAGATTTAACGAGGCGCTGCCCGGCCGGGCCCGCGCCGAGCGAGCCTCCCGCGGGCGCGTCCCAATTAGACGCGGAGGAGCAGGCAGGAGCCCGAGGGGGGGGCCCTGGGGGACGCCGCAGCGAACGGAAGTGCTGAGTGGCGGAAAGGCGGCGGCGCCCGGGAGCTCAGCCGCCAGCGCCGCTCGCCCGGAGCGGGACGCCGGAGAGAGAGAGAGGCGCTCGGAGAGCGAGGACGACCGCGCTTCAAACGGGAACACAGGCGAGCGGGAATAACAGGCGCGACGAAACAGCGATCCCGCTCGCGATCCGCGGCGCTCGCACGCTTCCACACCCCTCCGTACCGCACGCAAGACCGACTCCAGCGAGGAGCGCGACAAAGCTGGCGTACTAAACGCCACCAACATCACAATAATAATATAACAATATATAATAATACAGTAATATACCTTGTATTCACTGTGGAGCAAAACCACGCCGGTTGTATCTGACTGTGGGCACGCTGACAGTTGAGACGTCGAATCGGATTCCGTACTGCCGCTGACACGGAGACCAGGCCCTCCGCTCAAAATGGCCGCCGGTGTTCAGCACAGCCCTGACTGCTGAGCCTCGCGGGGCTCGGGGAGAAAGAGGAGCATTTGCAGAAGGTGTAGAATCGAGAAAAAAAAGGTTCCAGCAGTGAATTTATAAGGCTGTGGTTCCTCCTCAAGGCCAGACCTTGCACCCTCCCCTGTCCTCCTGCCCCCCCTCCCCCCTGTACTGATTCATAAACTCGAGGAGAGAGGAATCGATGGAACAGAATTACAAACTAATAGCGAAAATAAAACACAACCCTTCAATTAGCACTTGTTTAATCGCAGGCGAAAATACCGCCGTCGGAAATCAATGGCGAGACATTCCCGCCATGCGCCTGGACAAGAGGCCACGCCCACAAACGGCCGTCCTCCCCGCCAGAGAACATTTCCCGCCGATGAACGCGCGAACGTGCGTACGGCTTCATCTGAGGCCCGTTCCCCTTCGCCGTTCTGCTTCCATTATTCACTAAAAACACAAGGAGGGCGGGGGGGTGATCCGGGCCTGCAGGAGTGTGTGTGTGTGTGGGGGGGGGGTGATCCGGGCCTGCAGGAGTGTGTGTGTGTGTGGGGGGGGGGTGATCCGGGCCTGCAGGAGTGTGTGTGTGGGGGGGGGGGTGTCCGGGCCTGCAGGAGTGTGTGTTGTGTGGGGGGGGGGTGATCCGGGCCTGCAGGAGTGTGTGTGTGGGGGGGGGGGGGGGGGTTGATTTCCCCTCCAGGAGTGTGTGGGGGGGGGGGGGGGGGGGGAGTGATCCGGGCCTGCAGAAGTGTGTGTGTGTGTGGGGGGGGGGGGGGGGGGACGCTTCCCAGAGCCGAGCTCTGAGAGTTCTGGGTGAGGAGCGGAGCCGCTACCCAGCTGACCCAGGGAAAGAAAACACGCGTCTCACACCGACGGGAGCGCTGCCGAATGTAATGGAGTAGAACAGCGCCCCCCCCCCCCTCCCCTGCAGCCCCCCCCCGCTCCTCCCGTGAGCCGTGGGCCGGCTCGTCCCGCCCGTAATCTGGAGGAGGAGCAGCGCCGACGCCGGCCGGGGAAGCAGACTCCTTTTAATCAGGCGCAGACGCTGGGCCCTGGGCCCGACGCGGCTCGGACCGACCGAGCGGCCGCGGCAAGAGCGGAGCGACTTCTGAGAGCGACATGGGGGGGGGGGGGGGGGGGGGGGGGGGGGGGTCTGAGCAGCTACACGGGCTCCGGTTTTGTCTTTTCCTTTTTTCCTTTCCTTGCCGTTTGATAGTTCTGTGGGCAGGGATGACATTTTTGCAGGGCTGGAAGCATCAAACGCTATGGCTTTCTCTCCCCCAGCCCCCCCCCCCGCCCCATCCCTTTCAAACTCCAAACCCCCCCTCCCCCCCCCCCCGTCCCCCCCCCCCCCCCCCCCCACCCCTGAGTAAAGGAATGAAGCTTCCTTCAGATCCTCTCTGACAGTCTGAAGTCTTTTTTTCCCCGTAGCGCGTTTTTGTAAATCTTCAAACATGGCTCTGGCGTTCCGCGCCCGGCACCTGCTGCTGGTAATAACAGGGCGGCTCCACGGCGACGCTTTCCGCCATTTTCCCCCGCCCCGGGGGGGGGCGGCAGCTTCCCGCGGACCAGCGGGGTATTCGCCCTCGAGGTGCCACCTGCCCCATTGATCCTGGACGAGCCCCCGTGACGACACCGGATGATTAGAGAGGAGCGAAGGCGTCCCCCACCCCCCCCCCCCTCGGGTCACTGTAGTGCATCTGATGGCGGTATGGCAGATGGGGGGGGCTCGCATTCCTAGATCGCGGGGGAAGCCCTAATGGAAACCAGAGTACACAAAGCTCCCTCCGTCCGTCAGTCTCAGCCAATCAGCACTCTTCGTTTGAGTTACCCCCCCCGTAAACAAACAAGGGGGGACACGCACTCGGTTATCCGCGGGAGCACTTTAATCTGCTGTTTTAGGGAGAGGATAACGAAAACAGGGAGAGACAGATAAACAGGAGACAGGAAACGGACTGGGCCAGTTACAGGTTCTGGAAAGGAGCCCGACAAACATTACACCATGTTTCCACACGGCCGTGACCATCAGCCCCGGCTCTCCCAGACCCCGGACCCCAACGCTCCAAAAAAAAGAGACATATTCTTTATCTGTACACAGGAAGGCGAAGGTTTATGTTGTAACTGACAAAGCAGAAAATGGCCATCGGGAGAACGGACAAATTCCACAGTGACCAAACAACAGCAGCTGCAGGACTGTAAGAAGACTAAGGGGGGGGGGGGGGTGAACCTGGGTTTGACGCACAAGCAGGGAGGGGGCCAGCCGGCCCCCCTGTCCCCTGGACGAGGGTCGGGAAGGAGGGAGGGAGGGGGGGGGGGGGGAAGGCGTTGGCCTCCAGTGTGAAGGGCCAAAACATGGTGCCACCACCTCACTGCCAGCCAACTCCCAGCCCGGGCACAGACCGGCACCTGGGCTGCCATGCTGCCCGCGCGCATGTGTGTGTGTGTGTGTGTGTGTGTGTGTGTGTGTGTGTGTAATCGCCTGTGCCCGTGTGTGTGAACGCCCCTCTGGCCACTGTCCCGCTGGAATCCGGCACTTTTTACGGTCGTCTGAAGGCCTTGTTCCTCGCTGACCGAAACACGGGGGCACTGGCACGACCAGGGCGGGGGGGACCAGGGTCCAGCTGTACCCACGGCAACCCAGGCCAAAAACAGCAAACCTGAGGCCTTAAAACTGCCGTTGTGCTTAGCTGCAGCAATCAATGAGAAATACACCTCACTTCCTGTTAGCGTTAGCGATCCTGTACTACTCCTCTGGTACTGCTGGGAGTGTGTTGAGGAAGATGTTTCTGCTCCAGCACTACTAGTGTCCACTACTAGTGTCTGTGTGGGCAGCACAATACTGACTCCACAGGCACGTACAGTGATTTCAAAACAGAGGAGGAAAAACAGGCAAAAAAATTCATTTATAAAATTTTGCTATATCGCTTTGTTTCATTGCAATATTTGCGAGGCCCTCACATCTCATTCACTCTCCGGCGTTCCTCAGCCTCCTGACAGGCTCGTACTGAACAGAGCCTGCAGATACGGCCATTTTACTCCAGCAAAAAAATAAATAAATAATAGGCCTAATATTTCAAAGAGTTCTTTAGTTTTGAGCTCAGTGGGGAGCGGGGTTCTGTTCTGGTCCGCCCGGCGCGATGCGTAGCGAGGCCGGCCTCTGCGGCGAGCTGACCCAATTCCGAGCCTCCACAGGTGTGCTGGAGGAAGAGGAGGGGGCTCTGGTTACATAACCCAGAGTCACGTCTCACCACTTCCTGTGCGCACTGCTGAGGTTTACACGCGTTTCGCCCGCAGGCACGCCGATGCTCCTTCTCCTGGCCCTCTCCTCTTTTTTTTTTGTGTCTGGCCTCATTTGAGCGAGAGAAGAATATGCGGCTGTTTTTAGGCGGATGTGAAAAGACTTCAAACTCTGAAACTCAAATTATGATTTTTTTTTTTTTTAACAGGCCACAGAGGACATCGGATCGCTGGCAGTTGGCCCAACTTCTCGACCGATGTCTCGGTCCTCGCACACGAGTGAGCGTTCCTCGACCGCGCCCCTCCCATTTTTCCAAAAAATTATTAAATTAAATAAAGAAAACAAAAGAATCTGCGGCGCTTGCATACAAACAAATAAGCGCAGACAATGGATGTCAACTGGAAATCGATTCTCTACCCCAGTCTACTTTCCAGCAGAGAAAGGATCACCTTTACCTCCTAATTGGGGCAAGAAATCATGCGCCTGACGTCTGAGTGTGTGTAATTATGGGATGCCTGCTCAGCCGCGCCAGCGCCGCGGGTCTCTCGCGCATCACCGCGATGAGCCCGTTCTCAGACGCCAGCGAGGCTTCCCGCCATCGATCTCCCCGCAAAGCCCTGCTCGCCGCGGCGCTGCATTATTCATGTGTGAGAAAAGAGGCGTCGCGCACCACGGCGGCTTCGCCTCGGCGACGCGGCGCCGCATCAAAGTTACTTAGCAACAGCGCATGGACACGTAGTTAGGGAGGCCGCTCCTCGTCGCATTTAATGCGGAAGACGCGGGAAAAAAAACTGCGGAAATTCGGAGCAGGTCAGACGTACGGTCCGTCTGTCCGTCTGTGTGCGCACGGTTTTTTTTTGGGGGGGGGGGGGCCCCCATAAATCACCTGCCCACTCACGGTAACACACAGGTGTTAACTCACGCGTCCGGACGCCTTTTTCCGGGACGGTGCGGACATGCGATGCGATTGGACGAAAGGCCTGACACAAAGGCTGACCCTCGGCCCCCCCCCGTTTCTGACTCATGAACACGAGCGCCCCCCCCCCCCCCCCCCCCGGTGGTTACGGAGAGGCCGCCGCCCGCTCGGTCAGCATGGGAACGTCGGGAAAACGTCGGCGCTCCAGCTGAGCTGCGCTAACGGAGCGCTAACAGAACCGGAGGCTGCGCAGCGACCCCCCCCCCCCCCCCCCCCACCCCCCCGTAGCTGAGCGCGTGACAGGGCGTGATTAATCACCGCTCCCTTCTTCCGTTTCTGTGGCGAGAGAAAGGGTGGGGGGTGGGGGGGGGGCAGGAACTTCCCGGGAGTCATTACTCCTGGCCTTGTGAACATAACTGCCGCAGCGGCCGCAGAGAGCGGCGGAACTGTAACAATGCGCCGTTTCACCCTCTACCGCCATCGTACCAAACGCAGCCTACATCCGCGAGGGAAGCTGCAGACTCAGCACGCTAAACCCCCCCCCCCCCCCCCCCCCAACGCCCCCACACGCCCTCGTTACCGCCGGCAACCGGAGCCTTGCAGTGTTTGGAGACAAACCGAATTTAAACGCTAGCGCCAATAAGGCAGGGCGGGGCGTGGAGGAGAGACCTGCCTCTGCCTCGGCGAGACTCTGGAGGCGGGCGCCGATGTGCCGCTGAAAGGACTTCCTGCGCCGGCTGTGTGCGTCTGAACGGAGGGCGAATGCTGCATTAACCACAATGCACCTCACCGAGCTCACGCTCGCGCGCGTTTATTTATCTTGCCCAGCAAGCAGGACGAAGCGGACTACAAACATGGCCGAAACAAAAGCCAACTGCCCCGGCCTGTGGGTTTCTCTTTCACTTTCCCACCGATTACACACTCAGGGAGACATGGAGCTTCAGCTCTCACGACCCCCGTCCCCATCCGCTGGCTCTCTCCATCCCCACAGAGAGAGAGAGAGAGAGAGAGAGAGGGGGGGGGAAGGACAGGCCAGGCTCCTGGCCCACCACTGTCTGGGTTCAGCAGGTTAAAACCGACCCTCCTGATCCCTCTTTTCCGCCCGGTATCGAGAGTCCTCCCAGCCGAGGATTCTGGGAAGGTTTCGGCCTCCTTCCTCAGGCTACCATTCCCTCTCCTTTCCTCAAGCGGGGGGACTGGGATTTGACATGCCGGCCCGAATCTGCTCTTTTGGTGGTCATTTGGGGGGGGGGGGGGGGGGGGGGGGGGGGGGGGGGGGGGGGCGGTATTGGAGTCAAAAATTCTCAGCACCCCAAGCTGTTCGGTTGCCAACGGTAACCGCAGGAGTAGCCGTTTCTCTGGGCGGCGGTCTCGAGGGGGGGGGGGGGGGCACGGTGCGGAATGTGGAGCCCCCCCCCCCCCCCCCAGCTGAAACGCTCACAGTGCCTTTGTGCGGCTGAATAAAGCCCCCCCCCCCCCTTTAGGCTCCGGGACGGCGGGGGCCCCCCTGAGTTACGGCATCAGCTGGGAGACTGAGCCGTAGGTGACAGACCTGGCCCAGCGTACCCAGAGTGCCTGCTTTATGCCCCCCCCCCCCACCAAACACAGCTGGCGGGCGGCTCGTGGGCACAATGGCGCTCTGGGGGGGGGGGGGGGGGGGGGGGGGGGGGCGAGTTATGGGCCCCGGCGTTTCGGGCTCTCAGGCCCAGCGGACCGTGGAGCCCCCGCAGACCCCCCAGGCCCACCGCTCTGCTCTCTTCCACACCCGTAACAAGCTCTGCTGTTTAACCCCCACTTAATTAATCGGAATAAATCTCCACGAGCGCGCAGGGACGGAGAGAGAGAGAGAGGGAGAGAGAGGGAGAGGGAGGGAGGGAAAAGCACAGGGAGAGGGAGAGAGAGGGAGAGGGAGAGAGGGAAAAGCACAGGGAGAGGGAGAGAGAGGGAGAGAGGGAGGGAGGGAGGGACAGAGAGAGAGGGGAGGGGGGGAAGAGGGAGAGAGGGAGTGAGAGAGGGAGAGGGAGTGAGGGAAAAGCAAGGGAGAGAGAATAAGAGAGAGAAGGAGACAGGGAAAGGCAGAGAGAGCAAGGGAGGGAGGGAGAGAGAGAGAGTGAGTGAGAGAGAGAGAGAATGTAACACAACACAATGAACAGTGAGAGAACAAGCCATAAAAAACATGTGTGGCCAGCGAGTAAGTCAGCCTCTAACAGCCCAAACATCGCTCTCGCCCAAAGCTCGCTCTCGCCCAAAGCTCGCTCTCACCCAAAGCTCGCTCTCGCCCAAACATCGCTCTCGCCCAAAGCTCGCTCTCGCCCAAACATCGCTCTCACCCAAAGCTCGCTCTCGCCCAAACATCGCTCTCGCCCAAAGCTCGCTCTCGCCCAAAGCTCGCTCTCACCCAAAGCTCGCTCTCGCCCAAACATCGCTCTCGCCCAAAGCTCGCTCTCACCCAAACATCGCTCTCGCCCAAAGCTCGCTCTCACCCAAAGCTCGCTCTCGCCCAAACATCGCTCTCGCCCAAAGCTCGCTCTCGCCCAAACATCGCTCTCACCCAAAGCTCGCTCTCACCCAAAGCTCGCTCTCGCCCAAAGCTCGCTCTCGCCCAAACATCGCTCTCGCCTAAAGCTCGCTCTCGACAAGACGCCGTAAATCACACTGCTCATCAGCACCTGCAGACCTCTCCGTCTGTAATGAGCCCAAATGAAGTTCCTGAGCCGAACTGACTTTGTAAACGGGCGCGGGATGACCTGGTTAGAGATCCCATTATAGACAGGGTCCACCGCGGGGCTCCAGAATGGGAACTATGTCCTCTTTCCACGTCCGTGAGAATCTGTCTGTTGTGCCTTTTTTTCTTTTCTCAACACTTCTCCCTCACAGTGAGGGCTTTCGGCAGCACAGGCCTCTTGTGTTCCCCAGCCTGCTTTTCACATTTCTCTTTGTGGATATGAGTGGTTTACTCAATTTGGGGGCGGGAGAGTGGGGGGGCGGGGGGGGGGGGGGGGGGTGGTTTGCAGTGTCGAGGGCCAAGTCCCCAGTATGTTTGTCATCAAAGGACAGTAAGAGTCAATTCTCAATCACAGTAAAAAAAAAATACTAATATGAATAATTCAGCATTTCAACATTTGCCCGTTGTGACCGAACGCGGTCTGAACCTTTCCAGACCCTCTTTTCTGAACTAAGCTGCGAGTTTCTGGGGGGGGTCTGCAGCCTCCTAAAAGCACCGAGGCAGCGGGACGTCCCGCGCCACGCTTCTAATTTCGCCAATATTCTTCAGCCCCCCCCCCCCCCCCCCCCCCCCCCCCGCCCCGCCCCCGCCACGTCCCGCCATCACAGGGTATAAAAACTGAGCAGACGTGAAAAGGGAACAATGGAAACGCCGCCATCCACATCAACGTCAGAACCACAAGAAAGCCTTTTTTTTTTTTTTTTTTTTTTTTTTGCGAAACCAGAAAAGGGCTCGCAGACGGTTCACCCTTCCCCCCCCCCCCCCCGTAGCGCCCGACCAGCGCGCGAGGGAGGGCTCAGAGAGGGTCGCTCAGAGAGGGCCTCTCAGAGAGGGCCGCTCCACAGGGTTCGCCGCAGTCCGTGGGGAACGGGCGGCGAGTCTGGGCCGGGTCGCGGGCCGGTCGAAGGCGGATGAAAGCCGGCAGCCCACCCTGAACGGGCCTCAGGCCGCGCCTCTCACAGAACCGCCAACTGGGCCGACGCTACGCAGCTGTCGCCGCGGAAGCCGGGAATTCTGGGACGGGCGGGCGCCGAGGAAGGAGGGCCGGACACCGACTCCACTCCCGTTACATTCGGGATTCTTTTTAGGATTTAAACACCACGCGTCCGTCCCGTTCGCCCCCCCCTCCGCCCCCCCCCCCCCCCCCCCCCCCCCCCCCCCCCCTCGGCCGCCGAGCGGGAGAGGCACAGACCCGCCACCTGCCTCCCCAGGAATGCGCGGGGGCCCGCAGCGCCGCTGGAGCAGGGCTTTAAGCCGCCGTTTGTTTGACACACAATCAGCCGTTATCGGGGGGGGGTTTAGCTAATGGCTTTTTAATGGGCCGGGGGGCTTTACGCCGGCCGGCTGCAGCCGGGAGACGGCTGCTGCTTACGCCCAAAACGTGCTTAAGTAACATCCCAGCGACAGCGCCGTGCGTGCCTGCGTCCAACGAGCTGCGGCAGGACGGGACGGAAGAGCGTAAACACGCAGGGCCCACCCTAATAAACCCCCCCCCCCACCCTAATAAACCCCCCCCCCACCCTTTAATTACATCAGAACAACACACAGCGCACAGCGCACAGCTACATCGCATTGGCGCTGAAGAGCGGATCGTTTCAGCGCGCTTCGAAAAAAGGTCAAACTTCTCAGCAGGAACGGGGATTTTTGGGGATTTTCGGCCTTTTGTGAACCTGTCTGAGGCAACGCCGCATCCCCAGTGAAAACAGGAGGGGTGCGGACTCCATGTTGACCAAACGCGGATGACTCAGGAGAGAGAGAGAGAGAGAGAGAGAGAGAGAGAGAGGAGAGAGAGAGAGAGAGAGAGAGAGAGAGAGAGAGAGAGAGAGAGAGAGAGAGAGAGAGAGAGAGAGAGGAGAGAGAGAGAGAGAGAGAGAGAGGGCGCACCGGATGAACAGGACGGAGGGAGCGGGAACACAGCAGCAGGACAGGATCCTCGGCTGTGAGCAGGGAAGAGCGACACAGATAATGGACAGGCCAAATGCGTCCTTGGGGAGCTGTCCCATCGGCCCTGGGGTTACAACCCGTCCCTCGTTCCTCAAATAACTCACCGCTCAACACGCCAGCCTGACGACCGACGCCGGGACAAGACAGCCAGGCTGGCAGCGCTGCCAGGTGCTTCAGGCGAGCATCTCAGATAGGTCTCTCACCACACACACACCCAAACACCGACTCACCCATCTGAACCCTCCCCACACACCTCAGCAAGAGAGATCCTCACACAACAGGAGAACACAGCATCTTCATTTTCAGATCATAACCCCGGCCTGGTCCGTGCCATATAATCTGACCAATAATGCTTCCAACGTTTGATGCAAATGCAATAACAATTTTAAATATGAAATCTAACCCGTGGGATATTATTACGGAGCAACACAATAAAATGCGAACCAAGAACGGGTTTAATTGAATTTCATGGCGCTGGCCATATCTATGCATCAGCAGCTGAGGGTTCACGGCGCGGTCTCGCGCCAGTCGTCAACTCGCGCCTGAGTATAAAATGTGCTCGAGCACAAAGACGAACCCGGCAACGTGATTGGCGGAAAGCGAATAAACTGTTTAAAGTTGTAACTTCAGATTAATAAATCCCACTGAGAACATTACAAAGTTAATGCCTATCATATTTCGTCAAAATTGCCCACTCACAAAGAAAAGCACTATGGCATCTGTTTTAAATCTTGGCTCTAAGCAGTTCATGAGATAGATCTTTAATCTGTCCCAGACAATTAAAGTGGTGGAACAATAAAAAAAATATATATATATACTCCAGCGCGATGTCTATTGTTCACATAAAACAAGGGTTTATATCTATTTGTGTCTTTTGATATATAAAACAGGAAATAGACTAACAGAATTTGAATTATCCTATCAAAATACGTTTTAAAGCTAGTAGAATTCATTTCCAGTATAATATAAATATGTATAGTTGTACAAACATAAGACGCACCGAGGCCGAGGACGGAAACAACCATAAAATTCGTTCCACCAAGTGTTCATCGAGCGCTCACCTCCACGATAATGTTACAAATGACTTTCCTAGTGCAAAAGTTGCCATTTCAAGCGAAGAGTACGTTCAAACGTATTTAAATGAATAATCTAGCCTTTATTTTAAATTTAGCTACATATCAAAACACAAAGATGTTTCATGAATGAATGCAGTTGTAGGACCTTCGGCGTTATAGTTAGCTTAGCTACATGTCGCGACATGGGCTACAAAATGTACAATATATGACACACATTTTATGACTGAAATTTTTCATTTTTCTACACCTGGTAATTTTCTATTAGAAATTCTTAATTCTAAAAGTTAAAAAAAATGGCAGTAAATAAATAAATAAATAAACTTTTTTATTTTATTTAATTCCAAACAAAAGACCACAGAAAAAAACACTTGAAAAATGCATGTGGATTTGGATAGTCCTGCATTCTACAATTATGCAGTAAATGCACAGATTTGACTCCTGCTTGACCAAAAGCATGTTTAGAAACTACTTATCCATAATATCAGTAAACATTTTTTTGCAAATTCCCTCAACGTGAAAAACTGGGCGAATATGAAGAACTTAACCAATGTACGCCAAAGTACACATTCATTAAAAAAGAAAAACACACAATTTAACAAAAAAGTATGCAAACAACTGCGTCTTTAAAACTGTGTCCACAAAGTTTTATTTCCAGAGTAGTGCTATCACACTGCACAGAAGGTAGGCTTTAGCAGACAAAATAAAACTTTTTAAAAGGTCTGCGCGTGGCAGGATGAAAGTGGGACATTTATATGAGGCCAACCGAAAACGTTCCCCATTATATAGATTTGAAAACCAAACACCAAAATTAACTCAAAATCCAAATAATGTGAGGACAAAAGATAACAATAAAGCATCGTGCATATATGCATGACTTTTCGGGGTTAACAATTTTTTAAAACATCGTTTTTACATCTCATGGCAATTTTAATTGACGCACGAAGTTGAAATAGGAATGTTTTTCAATATTTTAATTTTCATTTCTTGAATATCTACAGCCGCTAGCAAAGAGAAGTCTAAATGAAAAGGTTGACCAAAAATAAATACAAAATAAGCTTGATAAAATGTAATTGAAGAAAGTGCCTGCAGTTATCCAACTACTATTATTATTATTTATTATTATTATTATTATTCATAACGTTCTTATAAAAAACTTACGCAAATAAATTATCGCACGTTTATAGTTAAAAAAAACACACTGCTCGCAGCATAAATACTCCACATTTTTCCACTAACAGTTGCAGGCGAAAGGTAACGTGCGCAAGGATTCGGATCTCTGCAGGTAGCCTATACTGGACTGTTCGGGATTTAATTCCACAAAGCATCGCTGTGATTGCCGACACGCGATTGCTATTGCTGTCATTTAATTAAAATAAATAAATAGATAAGATAAATAAATAAATACATCTGTACAGGGAATTCGGAACACGCGCTTCATTTCGTTACAATGGTGCGCTTGAGGCCGATGCTTCCCCGTCATTCCCCAGTAACTATAACGCAATGTGAGGCTACTCTGTATATATATATATAGTACTGTTCATAATATAAAATGTAGGCTATACAGTGGCCCTGTGGTTTGGACATGTAAAATAGTCCACAGGGAGTCAAGGTGATAAATACAATATTTGAGAACATTACGCGTACCCCTTTCTCATATAAAACAAACGATTATGCCGAGTAGCCCTTATTTCCATGGAAGCAGAAGATCTCCAGCAAGAGCCGAGGCTGCATTAAACGCCCGCCAACGATTGCTTGTTTTTCACTGAGCGCGCCATGGAATCATTTACCAGCTGAAATGTCATCCACGATTAACATCAGTACGGCGTTCGGGTTTTCTACTTGGCGAAAAACTAAAGCCATTCAGTTCTGTTTTCTCGCAGAAACCAACCTCTCGCTTGCCACGTCAAACAAACGAGTACGTTGAGTGTGCCATTTGCCATCAGATGACGTTGAGATGCTGTCCTCGCAAAATGTTGCCCAGTTTATTCATAAAGATTTGAGAAGCGCACGGGGCTCGACAACATTCCATTCGCAAACACGAGCACGTTGGATCTGAACGCAGCCTGCGTGTACGGTCTATGCCTCTGAAATCTACGAAGTGTCGATAATTGTTTCATGTTGGTATCAAAAGTTAAAGTGACATAAATTATAAGTCCACGCCAACACAACGCAGAACAATTTGTAGTTTTCTCAGAAATTAGTTTTATTCTGATAGTAGGCTTGACTACGGTTTTGATTTTTTTTTTTTTAAATTTTTATTATTTATTATTATTCCGTCAGGACATTTTAAGGCACAACACTATAATTTAGACTACAACAATCGTGTTACCAAGACGTATGCTGACTATACATTGCAGAGTGTACCTGGAAAATTAAAGCATCACATTCGATTCATCATTTCGATCCATCCAGGCACGAGTCTATGAGCAGGTTACGAACGGTGGAATGTTGCCTTACCTTGCGCGGCTCCGGCGTTGAAGAGCACCAGCAGCAGGAACCCAGGTACGGTGCACATTTGCAGTAAGTATCCCGCGAGTCCAATTCGTGTTCTCGCAAACTGTTCACTTTTCCCCATTCTACGAAGAAACAAACAAACTCCTCGGCGAGGAATATCCGCGGTTCTTTGAAATGACAGGAGGCGTCCAAACAATTTTGAAGTCGAAGCAGTCGCCTGTAGTTGTTGTTTCCTGGTAAATTTCTGGGGAGTTGTGATGATGGGTGGGGGGAAAACAGCGAAAATGGCAAAAGAAAAAAAAAATGAGAACAGGTTAAAGGGGTCCCAGGACTTGTGTCAAAGCACTTGCTTAGCCAGCTATGTAATGTAGAACGAAATGCCACCGCCCTCTAGCAAGCATACGGCTAATTCCTCTTTGAAGAGAGAGAGAGAGAAAAAAACACAACAAAAAGTAGACTCCGTGTGAAAGGTTCGTTTTATTAGGCAACAGATAGAACAAACTGCAGGAGTGGTATCTTGGTCATGTTAAGTTCATGGTTTGCTTTTATATATTTTTGCAAGACGTTCCGTTCGCGCAATCTCGTTAGCTGGTAGGCTACACGCTCAGTAGCAGGAGAGCATCTTGCCACAAACTCAGCGGCTCGCGTTCTACGGCAAGCGCCGCTCGGCAGTCAGAAATCCCTTCGGTTCGCCACGCTTCTCCAGCCAATCCAGGTTCTACCCACTCCTGCCCCCTTGCGGCGACTCTGAAGACCCGGACTGGATACCGGAATGGATGTTCATTTGACGTCTGTTGGCTTCCGTACAGGTCGGCCAATTGTGTTCCCTCCGCGGCAATGTTGCTGGTCTAACCTTCCTTATTGCTGCACCTGTTCGTCAAGCGGGTTCAAAGCATAAAACAGCTATGCTTTTGATTGCCTTAACTTTTGCTAATTTCTATGACAATTATGAGTTTAACCGGAAACACATTTCACAGTGGCTTGAGGCCGGAGTCAGATTTAACGAAGTGCATTTCAATTAGTGATGGGAATAAATCTACAGTGCAAGCCATTGGAAAAAGCCTGGATTCTCCATGTTCTCTATGGCTAAAATGATGTCAACTACAGGCAAGCTCACATTGTTTCAGTCGTTATAATGAACATTTTCATCAACTTGGGGGAGGAGTGGGAAAAAACACGGAAAAAACAAATGCATATTTCTTTGATTTTGCTTTTCAGCAGATGAACCACTGAGTGAATCACACAATGACAATCATTGTCACACTAAGAAAAGAAAGAGTGATCTCAAAAAATTGGCCCAGTGACAGTCAGTGATTACAGATAATATGGTAAAAGAGATGCACTACAAGTGTACTTTGTTCCAAGTACACAAGCATTATTGTCTGAATTCCAACAGTAGATACCGGTGGTCCATGCTCCACAGTTCAGCTGGGAATTTGACCTCTTGACCTTTCAACGTCAGGGTACATGCGCTAACCTTGCAGCCGCCCTGGCTCTGACACGCCGTACCCATAATGCAACTCAGCTAGAAGCAGGTTCCGTGCACCAGAGCTGATCTCTGGCTCCAGGTGTGTCATAGGCTACTGCTGAACGAAGGAGGGAGGATAAAAAAGCATAGTCTGCGGTAACGTGCTTAGTCATTCAGTTTAATTGCCTCAAAGACACTTCCTGATTGAAACGTGCTCTGGGAACCCGGAGAACAAAGGATCACGGATGATGACACTTGGAGTTTCCCCCTAATTGGGGGGTTAGCACCATATCTGGTAACTGGAGGTGCCATGAGACGGCCCTGGTCCCGAAGGGTTGTGGAGTGTGTGAAGGATGGCTTAGTCCCCCTCATCCTGCCATTTATCCCCTGGGTCGTGCTTCAGGTGTTCCCACATTGTTCACAGTATGTTGCTTTTCTTGGCAGAAATCAAATATATAACAGTATTCACATTCAACATGAAATAAAAGAAAAAATAAAACAAAAATCACTGTTATGATATTCATTTATTCATTCTCTTGCTATATATATAAATGATCTGTTATTTATAGTCAGAGACAAAAACAGTAGTATCATTTGCTTCAAATTTATGTAAATTTGTGATAGTTTTTTTTTTTCTACATTAAAAGATAATAAACCTCCCTCCCTCCATTTTCCATCATGTTGTTGCCACTGGCTCCAACATGCGTGGCAGACAATGCTTCACAGCCTAGAAGAGAGGTGCTTATAATCCTTATTCATAAAGTCAGCCGCCCGCGCCCACTGCTCTGTTTGCACAGTCATCCTGCGTGGTGGCACTGCCACTGTGCCGCTCGGCTGGCAGATTGCAGATTTAAAAACGAGCGGCAGCTCACGGCGCGTTTCCGTGGACACGGGCGCCGCGTGGGACCGCCCAAATTGACGCCGGAGCGATGGCCGATTAGGCTTTTTTTGGGAACTCCGAATCTGGGCGAAAAAACAAAGGGGGGAAAACAAAGTGATTTGTCGCTCGTAAAGATGCTCAGAATAGCTTTTTGTTATTGTATGCTCTTTTTTGTTCTTTGGCCCTTATAAAAAGCTGAGGTTTTGACACGGGTTTAAATCAGGTTAAATTAGCTTCTCTCAACAATGCGAGGGTTGGGTTTTTTAGACTAGCCGTGCCTTCCTGTTTGTTGGCAGTCAGCTGGAGTTGCACGCCGCGGCTTTACCTGCGGACCTGGACAGATGGCCTGTCGGTGTAAAAGCCAGAGGAAGACTCACGCGCGTAAGAGAGTGGGGCTGAGTTATAACCCCCCCCCCCGCCCCCCCCCCCCCCCCCCCCGCACCACAGATCCGCTGGCTGGCGGCCGCGTCAGGAGCGAGCGCACGGCGGTGTTGTTGTCGCTGTTCTCGGGTTTGTGGTCATCCGTCCTCTCCAAACGAGCCCCCGAGCTGCCAGGGTCCCGGGGCGGGCACTGCGGCGAGGTGCGGCGGTGTTCCCGGGCTGGCCGCGTCCGCTCGCTCATCCTCCATCTGCAGCGCTGTCCGCGCTTGGGCCCTGTCGGAGCGAGGCCCTGTCCTGCTGGGTTTGTCACGGTGTACTTTTTTCAAAAGCAGCAGCGGCTTGTGTTGTTTTGCTACAATATGGAGGGCTGACTGGTCTCTCTCTCTAGCTCCAGTGATGACTCAGAACATCAGAGACCCTGACTGCATGCTGACCATGAATGGGAGGGAGGGCTACGGTTGGTAGGGTGTCCGGTACCTCTCTGTACAATATTGACTCGCGCCGTACTGCTGAATTTCTCTATTTACGGGCAGCACGCAGGGATCCCACAGCCAAACCGCGTTTGAAATGCTTTACTCATTCACCGCCATTCACAAAGCAACAAGCAACTCCGCAAAAAAAAAACCCACAGGCCACCGAGCTGCGTTTAATCTTTTAAACAGTGACATAAGGGCACGGCTTAATTTTAATCAGGAAATAGGCTTCCGTAGGAATAGTCACATATATACCTTGTAACTGGATGTGGGGACCTGGGAAACCTTTGGAAAGTCACGTCGCATTAGAATCACCGAGGGGTTACGGGAAAAGATGCACGGGATCCGGCCAATCAGAGCGCGGCGCTGCAGCTACAACAAAAGCCTTTCACATCATGTTCAATTTGAGCAGGATCCAGGTAAGAGGAGGGACACGTGACAGGCTCCATTCTGACAATGGTCTCCGTACATCGGGGGGGGGGGGGGGCCCATGTGAACAACTGCGAGTCCATCTGGGGGTTTATCCACCGGTAATCCAACATCTTAATCAAATGGAAGCGCTGGGGGGGCGGGGGGGGTGGACTCTTCAATCCCTGAGCCTCACAACAAATGGAAGAAAAAAAAAAGAAAAAAGATTGTAATGATGTCATATCTTCCGTCTCAACTTTTCTGTATTTATTTTGAAAACCAGTTTATTGAAGTATTGATGTTCATTCTTCTCCATAGTTTTTTTTGCACATATGTTCAAATTATTTAATTATAAATTATGGCATATTGGAAATAAAGCACTATTATAGCACAGCAGTGTGCTGCACCGGTATTGTGATTATGCAATCTTTGTTCCTCACTATCGTCTTTGATCATGCTAGAAACCTGAAGGAGCAAATCTTTCTCCCCCTCTCCCTCTTTCCCTCCCTCTCTCTCTCGCCTTCACTCTTCCTCACTCTCTCTCCCTCACCCTCCCTCTCTCCCTCTCTCTCTCTCCTCTCTCTCTCTCTCTCGCTCTCTCCCTCAGCAGAGCCAGCAGAGGCAATGTAAGTGCAGCCAGACACTCCAAGTGGGCTGAATGGCCAACTTATTGCCTGCATTTAGACCAATAATCCCCATAAAACAGCGAGACCACAACTCCTGCACCAGCAGTGACGGCAGCTCATTTTTACTGGAGCACACACACACATGCGCACACACACACACACACACACACACACACGCTCGCACATCTACACACACCTACACACACACACACACACACACACACACACACACACACACACTCACACACACGCGCACACACATACAGAGGCAGAGAGAGGGGTGGGGGGGAAATGTCCACATTTACATAAAAGCATAAATAAATAATTGAATAAAAACATTTACAGTAAATGCTTCATTTGTTACATAAATTAGCCCGATGATGGAGGAAATTAAGGGCCTAGATTCAGTCAACATTTGTACTAAACATTTGGCTTACATGTACAGGCAAATAAGCAAAATAAAACTTAGTATTTATTGAAAACAAATCTAGAAATCCTTTCATTCTAGTCTGTGCTCCGCTTGGAAAACTGAGATAGAAAACATTCAAATTTGATTTAAACTTGAGGACAAACGCTCATTAAATCAAGGCCTAAACGCCATAAACATATGTCATGTTAGACCTAAAAGTTTTATCCCTTTTATTTGATGCCAAAAATGATGCCCATTTTTATAGATTCAAGAACACTACAGGAAGATGTTTTAAAGAAAAATATCCAGTGGTATGAATAATGCATGCAAGTGATATTAACATAAGATTGATCTTATTTATAAAGTTATAGAGAGAAAAAAATAGCATTTCAAAAAATCTAATTTGAGAAACTATCTTCTCACCCACCACCTTTCTGCAACGTGTACAGTGACATCTGTGTAGCGGGTTTCTGATTGACATTTCAATTTCATAGGAAAATGACCTTTCCCCATTACTCTAGCACTGTGGGTGTGGGACCGTCAGGAGGCTGTCCTGTCAGTTAATCAAATATACCAATTATAAACACATTCACCTTTTTTTTTTTTTTTTTTTTTTTTGGATATTCCTATTTACACATACATATTCTAGTGGGGCATCGGACCATTTCAGTGTAAAAGTCGCAATGCGAAATCAAATTAAACCCACAAAGGTTTGAACTGGTGCACCTGTGAGCGCCGGGACTCTGTCGGCACCCTGCGGTAAGTCTGAATCGGCGTGTTGCCACGGGAGGAGGGGTCCCAAGTGCTTTTTAATGAATTCATTACTAATTCATGCACAATTCCAAAATCAAATCACACTTAATTACCACCTCTGTTTCACCGGTGACCAATATTGATGTAATTAAATTATTATGAGCTCACAGTGGCATCTTCTTTGAGTGAGAAAAGAAAAAATATTACGTGTGTTATGAATATGAATTCTGAGAAGATTAACGTTTCATCCGACCAGAGAGCGTGAGAAGAATGTCGTCGTGACGACGATGACCTCTGAATGACATTGGCCAGTGCTTCCTGAGTGCCTGAAGTGTTGGAGTACGCTCTCCCTCAGAAAATTAGCATTCAACAATCGATGCCAATGAGCAAAAGCAATATTTGAACTGTGTCTTTTATTGTGGTTGTCAGTCATGGGTAATCAATAAATTATTTTTTTTTTAATTAACCTCCTGTCACCTATGTACATACCCTGAAGAGAAATTCACATGTTTAAAAAAAAAAACATTTTCTATACATTAGTTTTCAGTCGCTGGCATGATGATAATGTTGCTAATAATGGTGATTTTATTCTCTTATCGAAGGGGACATAATGTAATGCCTGCAAGGTTATGTGAACACCAGTACTGTATATATGCAAACACTGTTCACACTGTAATATAAAGAAAGTATAAATGTTAGGAAAAACGCTGCTGCAATTAACGTGATTGCAGTTCATAAGTGCTATACTGAAGGGAAGAAATAATGCATGATGGTTATGATGATGATGATTCTTGTTTTTATCATTATCTTAACAAATTATTGCATGTCGTCATCCTCATTATCTTAATGCCAGGTCTCATTTATAAAACTGATTGTATGTTTACAGTAGATAAAATGTATCATACACACATATAAACATCACAACGGTACAGGAGACAGAAGATAACAAGGGGGCAGCAAGAGTCCTTTAGTTCTGCGGAAGACAATGGACCGTTTCTGAAAGGATTTCCTGGATGATTGAACCTCCGCACACAAATAATCCGTATTCGCGGATCTCACTGAGCACGTGGCAGCCCTGTTTTCACTCGCTGTTGACTCCCGTTAGACCCCGTCCGCGAGCCACTTCAACACAAGCAATTAGCTCGCGCTATTCAACATGGTCAATTAACGCGACCTGCCGTAGTGCACTAGCATCGCACGTAATGAAAATGCGTGTTCTAATTAGCCGAGATGCAATGGGCTACTGAAGCAGGGCTGTGAACCCCAGCTCCCCGAGGTTCATTCATTTCATTTTTGAAATAGCCATATTTAGTGCGCCGAGACTTACTGGAAACAGGGTTTGAGAAGGTTCCTGGTGGTATGACCATTTCGTGACCCGTGAGAATGATTTGCATGCACCTATCACACAGCCAGCACGGTCAAGCACATCTTTTAATTAGTCATTTCAGAACTAACTACTACAACCTTCACATCATTGACATATCTGCATATTTATCAGTGTAACATCGCGCTAACGTAATGGAGAGAGAGTGTGTCCTCAATTAATTCTGAGAGGGGAGAGAGAACACAACTTCCAGTCTGTGAAGAGTAACTACAGGAACTCTCTAAATGCACACTGTCTGGCAGATGGATTTTATGCTCGTCAAACTTCTCACAAAAAAAAAAGTAGAAGTTTCTCCCCAACGACTGCGCTGAGTGCACTGTGTATTCGCAAACCAGTAATCATGACACTGCGATGGAGGAGGAAGTCCGTTGCTTTGGTCCGTGGCACTTATTTATCTCGATGTAGCGATGCTGGACACATCCTTCACATGTTCACTGTACCGGAGGGATCAGTAATTCAATTGTGTCAGCCCACCTACAGTGCCCTCCAAATACACACCCGGTTATAAAAGGGTTTTGGCCAAAATACCCGGGTGTTGCTGAGTTCATGAACACAAATGACGAGAGTCGCTGTTCCCTGTCAGTTTTTTTTTTTTTTGGTAGCAATTAAACAGTCCAAGGTATTAGGTAGCTCAGTTGGCAGATTTACGTAGTATCTCTCTCCCTCCAACTTTGTGTGTGTGTGTGTGTGTGTGTGTCTGTGTGTTAAGGTCACGAAGAATGCAGCTTTAGTGTTGCTTACTCCAACTTTCCAGGAATTCCCTAACCATTGTACTACACAGCCGCCCTGTCAATGTGTGAAATTATTTTAAAAATATTTTAAATGTACGTGTCTGAAAATAAATATACATACAGGCACATAAACACCCAGCTGCCCGACGGTGTTTCATTGCTTTGAGGCTTCATATTCAATACAGTTTGATAAGCCCAAGTTATTTACAGTGGCTTCATGATACATTACGGAAGATAGATGAATTTACAGTAGGAATCTGGCAGTTGAGTTAATCCAATATCACATCCTTTCTATTCATTTTAGTGTCCTGTCACAGAACCATCTATAAAAGCAGAGGGGAGTGTGTGCAACAGGCAGCAGGCTTTGAGAATGATTTTCTTCGCTGCCATCATACCGAACATCAAAAGCAGTTTCTTTTTATGCGGAGATCCCAGGGTGGCATCTATGCATCCGAGGAGGGCCGATTCAGATCCAGGATTGATCTGTTTCTCATGCGCCTTTAGAGAACCGGCAGAATATTTACATGCAGAAATTGCGTAAGAGAGCAAGAGAGAGATGCATCACTGAACCGTTTGAGGCCCTACTTCTCTTCTGTGCCGGGGGGGGGGGCTGGGCAGTTGTGGGGTGGGGTAGGGGGGGTAACTGATGGGTGAATTATTATATGCAGTTTGATTTTAGAGTAATGGAGTCTGTGTGCCTGTCACTGTATCACATTAACTGATATCTAACGGCGGGAATGTATTTTGCTATTTAATATATACGGACAGACCCTCTCCCTGAGCGTCATATGAAATTTAAACATATGACACTGCACCCCACGCCTGAGGGTGTTCAGTGGAAAATGTTTTGTGAATGAGGCCCATTACAGCATTGACATGCCCCAACGTGAACAAAGGTGACATACTCTCCGGCCTTCTGTATTTTGTTAGCTGTTAACTTTGTAATCATCTTGCTGTGGTTAGTCTGGAATATGAGCTATGGATTTCTGGGTACAATCAGTCCACTTCAATGGTATCGTAAGCAGCAAGCGTTAATCTCATCTGAGAGCAGCATAGACCCAATTTTATGGTTTGACTAGGTCTAGGTCTAACAGAGGAGGGACAGGGAGGCTCCATGACAATGTTGAATAGAAGGGAGGGAGTGAACAACCCTGAGGGTTACGACTAGTTTAAGATGCATTTCTCAACAGAGCTTAACATAAGCTAAGGGGAGCAGGTTTTCAGGGAGATGTCAACAGGTGTTTAAAAACGAAGACATTCAATGAGAGTGAAGATGGGCACCAAGCTTATGGCCTCTCAACACTGACTTATAAAAGGGCAAGTGAGTCCAAGTAAAAACTTTCCCTGGGTTTCTGTTTTTCCACAGAACCACCGCACAGACCTGAGCCGTCCTCATAAGGTGTCGGACACCCAGGGTCCCTCACAAGAAAAGGCAGGATGGATGACTCATCTGTGAGACATCGACTAAACACTACCGCCTGCAGCCACCGGTGTCGCGACCTCCATCTCTCACTCTTTCATTCTCTCTCACACACTCACACCATCTTCGTCTTCATCTTATCTCACCGCGAAAAAAAGTGTTCCAGTCTTGTAATGAGACTTTAAATGTTCTTTTTTCTCTCTCTCTAAAGGAGAAAATACTCGCTTGCTTTAAGCTGTTTTACTTTTGGCTTGACTAGTGAAATTCTTACCTCATTCGCAAATCTTGAAATAAGTGAAACTGTCTCACCTGATTGGAAATATTTGTGTTATTTAGCGCAAAAAATAATTTAAATAGGATTTTAAGTCTAAATATAAGACAAAAATACTTATTATGATTGACTTTTTTTGCAGTGAAATGTGGGAATAGAGCTACTCTACTCTACTCATTTTCACCAGCATCCTTGTCCATCACTCTGATGTGCTGTTTAATTGTTATTTAAATTCCCACGTCTCTCTGGTAAACGCTGTTAATGTCGTTGGAACGACCTCGTGCCGTCTGAGCGGTTGTGACATCACAGTTGTGACATCACAGTCAGGTAGAGGTTTCCTGTCGCTCGTCTTCCTCCCTCACTAAGAGAGCTCTGTTCCGCGTTACTCCCGCGCGCGGCCTGTCCCGCCCTGGCCCCGCCCCCGAGCCGCCCCGCCACGCCCAGCCTTTCCATCGCGGTTTAGACGCTAACGAGCGTGTGCTCTCCTGGCACTCAGCGAGTCCCCGCCCCCCCCCCCCCCCCCCCGTGACCCTAGGGGGCCGACGGTCAAACGAGGTGGGGAGGTCAGAGGTCACGTCAGGCCCCGGCCTTCTCCTTTGAAGGCTTTTAATGGAAAATGGCCCCTGAGGGAGAGTTTGGGGTGGGGCGTTACAGTTTTTTGGCAGGGAGGGGGAATCATCTGGGCCCCATCACGGGAAAGAAAATTACAGCCAAGGTGAGGCTGGGAAGGAGATACCTGTGGCAGTGCCTTAATGGCACACACGCTCCATGTTTAACATTGGCTCTTTCCCTGTCTGTAGGGGCCACACTGACACCCATCTGTGTTCCTCCATTACATTACATCACATTATATTTATCTGGCAGATGCTTTTATCCAAAACGACATACAATAAGTGCACAGCGAAGGTCATTGGAGCAACTACAAAACACAGGTCCCATAAGGTACAATACTCATTATGTAACATTATGTTATTCATGGCCATGAACACATTAAGTCCAGTTCACACAGTAAACATTACTCGTCAAGTGCAGAACATCCATTCCCTCATTTACAGGAAGGGGCGACCCAGTGATATGTACATAAACAGCTCGATTAACTCCTAGCTGTTAACGTCTGGGGAAAAGGTGAACAGTGTCAGAACAGTTGGGATACTGATTGATCACAGCACGGTATCCCTTCAGCCTTTTTGTTTTTGTCAGGGGGAAAAAGACGTACAACGTACATGCTGGAATCAATGTTCCAGTCTTAGGGCCCTCTGTATCTATCATTTATTGTCCCTGTGTTTTTAATTAGCTCGCCTAATGAAGCTGTAAATTGTAGATTTAATTAAATCGTGGCTCCTAACTGGCCCTGGTTTGAGAAACGCGCCCGCGTGTTTTGTCAGACGGTTTGGCGAACGCCACTTTCCTCTGGGCCGGCGTCGTCTGAAATATTGCACGACTGTAAAAGATTTTCAGGGGATTTACGGGTGTGCGGTGTTTTACATGACACCAGGGGCTCATTCCAGTCACTTATCTTTACCTCCTTGCATCCTTTCCCCACGTCCTTTCCTCGCTCCTTAGCTCCGCCCATTGGAGTGTGCGAGGAGAGGATGCGAGGACGGAGGAATCAAGGGAATGTGTATTAGTAGTACGTGTATTATAGCCACTTGCGCTTCCTTGCTCAAGCATCCTTTGGGAGCCTCCGAGCCCCTCCCTCCTAGCTCCTGCAAGCAGCATTTGACCGGCTGGAAGGTCCTTAAAGATGGCGGACCTCAGTGGATTTCCCGGGTCGGGTCAGGCCAGGTCTGAGGATTGGAACGAACCGCGTAATTTTCCATCCTTCCCTCTCACAGCTCTCTAAACGGGCAGTGTTTTAAAAGGCATCAGGGAATGTTCTCCAGAAGAGTAAAAAAAAAAAAAGTCACAGTTTGCTTTACAATTACCATTAAACATGAATGTCTGAACTTGAAATTGCTCTCAAGGTTCCTGGGGAAAGAGGCAATGAGCGCTTGAGAACGAGCGCTGGGGAAAAGCCCGGATTGGAACCCGCCGGGTGCTCACCAGGGCAACAGCCCTTGCAGCGCCGAATCAGAAATACTTTTGTCTGATGAAGTTGTTTCCCTCGGCGTTGCTGCCCCATAGACCTTCCCTGAGGTGCTGGTTTTGGGCTCATTCGAACAGGCGGCACTGTGTTGCTCACTCACATAACGAGCGTTCCTGAAAGTTCTGCATGAGTCGGCTGTTTTCACATACCTAGTGTGGGGGAAAACAGCCCAGATGTGGTGCGGGGACCTCGGAAAGGGAAGGACCGGCCTCTTAAAACCACGATGGCAAATCAAGCAGATGGCTGCAGAAAACTTTCTAGGAGCTGGAATTAACTGTGAAAGTGTACTTAGAGAAGGAGCACGTTAGTGCTTCGTTGTATTTTACTTAAGTGAAAGCAATTAAGACTGACATAATGTCCCGAAGAACACTTTGCATCTCTGCTAATGGCACGGAGTCATTGTGTGCCATCTGTTTCTCGCCGCTCGATGGTGTCCTGACTGTGTCCCCGTGTCTGAAAGCCGCATTGCAGTGGGTTAGATACTGATTCGCCATTCACACAGGACTGTTTCTGGGATGTACTGGGAGTTTCTACTTGTAATAGTAGAAATAATATAGATTAAGTGGGATCTCTTGTAGGCATTCACACACACACACACACACACACACACGTGCACGCATGCACACATGCAAATAGATACTCACATTTTCTTAATCTGTTTCATGATCAGATTAAGAAAATCTCCATCCAGTGTTGTCATTATTAAATGCACATTACTCACATAGTGAAGTTGCAGTTTGAAAACTTCATCTGATTTAAAAAAATGGCGTAGAAGCTAATCGGCTCGACTGGCGTACATTTTGTGGTGCCTGAATCACCTGGTGCCGTGGAGCAGAGCAGCCTACCACGAGGCCTCACCGTTTAGTCACAGTGCCATTTTATTCCGGTTACTGCCGCGATGCGAGGTCTTTAGTCTGCTTCATCGTGGCCTCGCTCCACGGTAAAGAGGACGGCCGTCACTTTCAGCGCAAACAGGCTGTCCGACGAGGCACCACGACTCTCTTTTTCCCTCTAATCATCACGCAGGCCTTTCAAACGGCACCTGGGGGCCTTTCTGTGAGCGCTTGATCTGGCCATTATCATTAAACATGCACCTCTAATTGGAGCTTGAAGGGTGACTGCAGTCAAATATCCATCATTTGATAGGCTGTACCCTCCACATGCCGTTTATCAAAGACTGCTTTTATAAATGCTTGTTGTCTTTCTTCGTATAGTTTAAAATGGCAGCCAGGGGGTCGCTCTGGTCAAAATGTGTAATTTGTTCAATTCTGCAGTATAACCTCTTAAGACCTGAAGATTCATTTTTGTCCCCCGTAGGGGATATGAGTCTCTGTATCTGGTCTTAATCATAGAACCATATACTTTGCTATGCTGAAACCTACATTGCAAGGGACATTCAATAAAAATAAAATACTGTAAGTGATATTTTTGAAAATATTTCACCGCAAAACGTTTTTGGCAGCCAAGTCACATATTATGTTAAAAAAATATATATATTTTTATGAGAATATTTTGTATGAATGATTAACTTCATGCCAAAAAAACCTTTTTGTTGTGACATCAGAGCTGAAACATTAGAACCGAAGCTTGTCCTCATTGGCCAGTGCTGAAAGTTGGGCTGTTCCGTGGCCTTGCTCAAAGTCATGTTGGAGGACGCAGGACGTTATTGGCAGAAACACGTTTTCTCCACACATAGCTCATAATCAGACAGGCTGTACACATTCTGCTGCAGTGTGCACGTGTGCCATTAGCCAGTTGTGAATGTTTCATCACTTCCAAAAGATTCCCATCTGCCGAAAAAACTTCCTCTCATTGATTTCCTGCAAGAGCTCAACTCTGCCTTAGTTCCTGTTACATCACGAACAGTCGGCAGGAGGGTATAACTCCAGGATAATGTGTGCTTTGAGAGCATTGCTCTCAACCATTAAGGTAACGTGCTACACATTTAACACAGCATTACGCATTATATCACTACATTAGAAAATATAAGAAATGATGGATTTTGGCACGATTGCTGCTTTATGAGTCATCATAAGCTTGAGAAATGAGCGTTTTGAAAATGAAATGTTCTGGGAATGTGTGTAAGGGCGTAAGGATGTTCGATAAAGTTTTGGCTTCTTGATCCTTGGTTTCTTGCTCTGGATTTAGATGTCTCAGAGACTGCAGGTTTGTGTGTGTGGGGGGGGAGACACGGGGGGGGGGGAGAGAGACGGGGGGGGGGGGGACACAGAGCGAATGAGGAACACAGACTCACATCCATCTCCTCAGGGACCGGAAACGGGCCGCAGGTGAGGACCCAGGTGAGCTCCCTCCGTCAACCGCCCGGCAAGCGGTTCAGCCAAGCGACCGCGGGTCAACGTCTAAATCACCACGGCGATATCGGGGTGGGCGGGGGGGCGGGGGGGGGGGGGGCGCCTCGGCCGTCCCGGAGGGAAGCTTGTATCAGGAAACAGCCACTGATTGGTTTCTGCCTTCAAAGTTCGCAGGACCAGCGGGCGAAAGATAAGGCAAGGTCTGGCCGATGTACTCTATAAATAGAAGGGTTTTATTTGAGGGGACCTTCAGGAGGACTCAAAGGGAAAAGGAGGTGGGAAAAAATGACACAACCGCCATTTTGAGCTGACGAGCGCCTTCCCATGAGCTACGTTTTGAAGATTAGCTCACAGGATTTTGGGCTGAGGAAGACAGGAAGCAGTAATAACCTTCGAGGGAGCCACCTGCTGCGAGGCAAGGGGAGGAAGGTGGGAAGGGGAGGGGCCACACGGTGATTCACTGTGGGGTTGGATTCGGCGCAGATCTGGCCCGAAGTTGCCAGCTGTCTGGGTAGTTATTTAACAAGGGATCACGTTGGACAGTGATTTACCCCCATGTCCTCCCATTGAAGACCATTGTCAAAGCGTTTTTCAAAAGTTTAAAGCTATCCATTAAAATTTTAGTTGCTGAATATATTTGCCATGAATTATCACAATGATAATAGTTAATGGGTAAGTGTAATCACCAATTCCCTATCAGAATAGACCTATAAAAAAAATCTAATTGCCCTGTAAATGACCCCTGTGCTGTATTCATCATACATCCTAATGTGACCTTCTCTGGAGCCAGACTGGAGTAATAATCAACTGATAATAAATAACCAATAAATCATAAGTTAAGGAACTGGGCAGGAAGCTATCTGTGTGTGTGTGTGTGTGTGTGTGTGTGTGAGGGAGGGAGAGAGACAGACAGAGAGAGAGAGAGAGAGCGAGAGAGAGAGAGAGAGAGAGAGAGAGAGAGGGAGGTCTGCAATGACCGCCGCTTCATAAAGTCATTCTGATATTATACAGCTCCTGGCACACGTTAGCGCCGGTCCTGATGCGGGTGCTAAAAGTGATTTGTGGCAACATATGTGGCGCGGAATCAAAACCGCATTTGGGCCGATAAAGCAGCCGGAGTGCCGATGGAGTTACGGAGCCGTGTCCCGGTCGGGTTGTCCCCCGGTTCCGTCTGAGCGACGGGACGTTTGCGACGCCCCTTTTTTTTTGTCCTTTCGTCAGTAAACGATGCCGCCCCCTCACACACCGATTGAGGGAAAAATGAGCTTCACCTTACAGTCCTTCTGGATATGCCTAGTATCCTGATAGGCAAGCTAAAAATAGCCTGCATTGCTTCAGTATAAACCCAGCTGCATAATTGAATACAATGAAAATGTTATGCAAAAAAAAAGGTTGTGTAAGTCGCTCTGTGATAAGAGCGTTTGCTAAATGCCTGTAATGTGATGTGATGTAATGTGATGTTTGTGAGGTGGGGTGTTATCCGGAAAGTGCATCGCTGCTGTGTGAAAAGGGCATCGGTGGTCTTTATTCGGACCGCGGGGTTCCTGAGGCTTTTAACGGCGTTTAGCGGCTGTGCATCACCGGGCCGCCGACGCTTTTAACGGCGGGAGAAAGAGGCTCTTCCGCTGGCGGGCTCGCGCTCCGTCGGTTCCCTTATTGCTCTCCTCCAGAGTGGGACCCCAGACGGCCACAAAACCCCTCACATCGGCACCGCGGGACGGGAGGGGGGGGCGCGGACGCGCCGTCACCGGAAGCAGACGGGTGACTGCGGGCTGCGAGGCTTCCATGGAACAGTCGGGGGCCAGGGGCGTCGTAGTGGGGGGGGGGGGGGGGGTGAGTGGGGACTACACTACGCTACCCAGGGCCCGAATGGGGGGAGGGCCCTCGAAAAGCCTGGAATGATGCGTGAGAGACATGGATCAAGAGAGGAAGGGGGCCCACAGAGACTGCTTATGTACAGGGCCCAGAATTTTGTGCTACACCCCTGGTCGCGGCCCTCTGCTATCCCCTGTAGTGACATGGGCTTGCGGAGCGTGGGTGTGGGTGGGGGGGGGTTGGGGGGGGTGGGGGTGGGGGGTGGCGTGGGGTGGGTTTGGGGGGGGGGGGGGGGGGTTTTTGGGTACTCGTGGGAAAGGTCGATCACTTCCTGTACTACGTTGGTCACGCTGAGCACGTGCTAACAGAACCTGTCTGCCGTGTGTGTGACAGAACGGCTGATAAAAGTGAGGGATGTGAGGCGTCTCTGACGCTGAGCTCGCATCTCAGCGCAATGTGCTGAGCCACTGGGTAAGGTCCGGGGCTCATAAACTGCTCAAAGACAGCAGCAAAAAAAAGCAAAAACTCGCTGCATTCAGTTATTAATCAGTGTTTGGGAATAACTTTGTTGTTTGTAAAATGTTGTCCGACAAGAATCAGAGAAACCTAAAGATCTAAAAAAATCTTTTTTAAAATTTTGAATCACATTGAGGGACCATTATCATTGCTCTGGTATTTGTAGGATATGAATAGTAGCAGTATGACTCTTTGGATGAAAATGTCTATAGACTGCAAAGGTCCTTAGCGTAATTAAAAAATATTTTAATGAAAAGGCTGGGATTCTCAATAGACCGCTTCTCCCAATTCAAAGCAAACGGCAGTTACGTCATGTGACTTTGAATCACGTCCTAATTTTCGGCGATGGTCCGAGGCGAGGGTGAGGGCAGAGGACTTCATCTTTGCTTAATTTGCTCCTCTTCACAGGACTCAGCTTGGCCGATGTTTTCTCAGCGCATAAATCATTTGTTATTCCAAGGTGATCGATGTATTTGTCATAACGCCACTGACCTCTCTGTGCCGGCAACTTCTTTTGTGCAGAGACGTTTTTTTAATTCATTTATTTTTTTTAAAGGAGGCTGGTTTAGAAGAAGGTTAATTGGATCCCGTGTATGTAAAGCAGTGCGCGTTCTCTAAGACAGCCTGGGTGAATGAGTTCGGAACGCAGACAAATGAGCACGCTAACTCGCGCCCAGAGTCCTTTACAATAAGGGGGGGGGGGGGGGTGTTATTATCTCAATAGATCTTTACCCACCAGCGTGGCAGTAACTGGAGGACTCTCAACGTTTCACGCGTACGCACTGAAGCTAACACTGTACGGCACTGGTTTTGTATTAATCAGCAAATGCAGGAAGCTTCGGGATCAGGAGAATCTGCTGTGATTGAGCAGAAATGTGTCATTTGAGCTCTTATCGCAGAGTGTTTCTGTGTCTGGTCTCGCAATTAAGATATTTTTACACTCCCTCTGTGGTTTTGGACCATGTTCTGTATTTTTCAATACACAGAGGACACATTGTATCGCCCGAGTTTAATTCGACGCAG
This sequence comes from Anguilla japonica, assembly GCA_025169545.1. NCBI lineage: Eukaryota > Metazoa > Chordata > Actinopteri > Anguilliformes > Anguillidae > Anguilla > Anguilla japonica. The sequence goes on along the minus strand of CM045892.1, from coordinate 48,489,544 downwards.
TAAAATGGCCAGTGTAAATTCAACTTCAACAGTGTAAATTCACTCTGGAATGTGGGACCACATGCTATCTGTTAAGAGTTGAATTTACACTGTTGGAGTTGAAATAACACGCGACATTTTACTGTGTATAGTGTTAAAAAAAAACGAACAAAGCTTATTAGCAAACTAGCAGCACTTGCAACATTTCTTTTTTTATTATATTTTTTATAATAAAAAAGTGCAAGGTCTTACAAAGAAAACTAAATTGCATTTTGTAATGCTGTTTGTATGATGCAACCCCCGGAAGGGCATGAGTAGCCACAGTCGGAGCGCTGGAGGAGCTCGCAGTGCTATGTCTGCGTCTGCTCTCTCTTTTTTTTTTTTTTTCTTTTCAGAATAAAAGAGAGAATAATAATTTGGGGTCTATCATAATTCCCTTTGTTTTCTCTCTTTCTCAGCTTCTGCTCTCTCTCTGTCCTTCACACACACACACACACACACACACACACACACACAGGCCGAGTGACAGAAGCAGAAGTCGCTGAGTGACGTACCACAAACACTCCTTAAGTGCGCAGATGACGGAGCTACTCTGCAGCAGACTGCTTTGATTGCGCTTGTGCCCTGGGGCTCCGGGGTGCGGGGGGGGGGTTGGGGGGGGGCGTGATTCAGTTTGGAGAGACGTTACCTCCACAGAGTAAAGATAATGAACAGCAGCGTGCTCTACTGATGACATGAATGGGGAGTCTATTGAAACAACAGACCCCTGTTCTTCCATTCTCCACACAACTAAACTTCGGCTGGGCTGGTATAATTCGTATCATTGTTGTTGTCATTTTGAACTCATGCATCAAAGGTTTAAAAGAGAGTTTTGGTTACTGCTATTATTAATAAGAGTCAGCACATTAAGAAGGCCAATGAGATGGGGTTTTCCTGGATTCCAGATGTAGAAATTCCAGGGAAGAGATAAAGGAAAGGCCATCGGCATACATCCGTCAGTCGGGATCACAGAGGTCACCAAGAAGAAGGGAAGGCACGACTACATTAAACCCGTTACGGAATTCAGTCGGGATTTTTCCAAACATCAACTGACAGGCCAGTACAACTTATTCGCAGTAAATTTGCTAGCCCACCAAATATTGCATATATAAATAAATAAAAAAAATAAATAAATAACCAGCAGCATTTAATTACCCGGCCACATCAGATGTGGTATAACCCCCTGAGAGCCCCCCCCCCCCCCCAACCCCCCGCCCCCCCCCCCCCGCCCCACCCCTTTGCCGCCCGTACGGTGGGTGCTTTCCAGACTCTTCAGTAAGAAGCTGTTTAAAATTCCCAGGAAATGCCGACACCCCTCCAGCCTGCGGTGCAGTCACAGCGTCTGATTCAGAGCAGGAAGCTACACCACCATGAAAGAGCTTTGCCTAAATGGCTTGTTTAAATTTATTTTCCTATTTGATGCACTTCTTTAATGCAGTATATATTTTCTTGAGTTGTTACCATTTTTTTCTCCTTCTGCAGCGCATAGAAGGCGACGCATAAATAAACCTTTGGGTCTTTAAAAAAAAAAAATCATTTTAACGATAGCTATATATCCCATAGACACAAAATTACAAGCCAAGGTAGAGATTTTTTTCTTCCCTTGTCACAATGTTCTTATGTTTCCTGGTCTCTCCCATCAGAGTGTGTGATATCATCTCATATCGGTATTTTTGATGTGATATCGGTCTGGTGCACATGCCTCTTCTGCACAGTCCCACCGTCACTGTTTCTCTGATCTCAAGGGCCTGGGTGTGGTGGGGGGGGGGGGGGGGTTGAGCGCAGTTTGGGAGGGGGGGGGGGGGTGGGGGTGTTGAGGGCACATCTCTATTTAGAGAAGGCCTTTGAGGTGAGTGAGGACAAGGACACGGACTCCCCCCACCTACCCCCCAGCAAGCCACACCCCCTGCAGCTCTGAGCAGGACTGAGCCACCGTTATCAGCGCTCTGCAGAAGCAGAACAGTGACTCACCCGGGCCAGGCAACCTGCGGCCCAAACTGACCCGCTGCCGGCCCAAACTGACCCGCAGTCTAAACTGACCTGCAGCCCAAACTGACACGCAGCCCAAACTGACACGCAGCCCAAACTGACCCGCAGCCCAAACTGACCCACAGCCCAAACTGACCCGCTGCCCAAACTGACCCGCTGCCCAAACTGACCCGCAGCCCAAACTGACCCGCTGCCCAAACTGACCCGCAGCCTAAACTGACCCGCAGCCCAAACTGACCCGCAGCCTAAACTGACCCGCTGCCCAAACTGACCCGCTGCCCAAACTGACCCACAGCCCAAACTGACCCGCTGCCCAAACTGACCCGCAGCCCAAACTGACCCGCAGCCCAAACTGACCCACAGCCCAAACTGACCCGCTGCCCAAACTGACCCGCAGCCCAAACTGACCCGTGGCCATCCCAAAACTGACCCGCAGCCTAAACTGACCCGCAGCCCAAACTGACCCGCAGCCCAAACTGACCCGCAGCCTAAACTGACCCGCAGGCCCAAACTGACCCGCAGCCCAAACTGACCCGCAGCCCAAACTGACCCGCAGCCCAAACTGACCCGCAGTCCTAAACTGACCCCGCAGCCCAAACTGACCCGCCTAAACTGACACGCAGCCCAAACTGACCTGCAGCCTAAACTGACATGCAGCCCAAACTGACCCGCAGCCTAAACTGACCCGCAGCCCAAACTGACCCGCAGCCCAAACTGACCCACTGCCGGCCCAAACGGACCCGCCCAGAGTAACTCGCGGCCCAAACTTGGCTGCCTGTTGCCAGATCGTGGTCCCCACCGGGCCTTAAACCTTAAGCCTCTTGTGTCGCGTTTACGTATTTCAAACTTCAGCCTTTTCCTGAGGCCCAGACCCGCTGCGTAATCTCGTTCACAGGACGCCGTGGCAACCCGGCACCGGATTCCGGCTCCTGATCCCACTTGTGTGTGAGTCAGCAGAACCAAGTTTCAGCAAGGAGCCCAAAACTTTCCCCATCTGTCACTGCCGCTGGTGTCTGCAACGGCAGGTAGCGAGCAACCAGCAGCACAGCCATTTTGAATCAAAAAGAGCGCTTCTGGCACCCACCAAAACTCCAAACGTCCAGCTGATAAATATGTTTGGGGTAGCGCCATGTAATACAGCGCTGGTGTCGCATTACATAATTTTTCACGAAATGGATTTATTGTCATGTTTACATTTTCATCAAAATATGTTTATTGACCGCCTAGGTATTACTAATCAATTATTCAAAAAAAAAAAAAAAAAAAGATTTATTTACTCAGTGAGAAAATAGCTTAACTTGGAGAAAAACTCCCACTGACTCCCAAAACAAAATACTTCCTATGTTTAATGTTGTAGTTCAAAGTGACAGAAACCAGCAATGGTGCCACAAGACTTTGATTTGTTTTTTACTTTTTTTAAAGGGGTTGATGGAAAACAAAATTTCTAGCTTGTCTTTGAAAGCTCAGGCTATGGACCTGGCATGTGTAAAGTTGGTGGTGTTGATTGCTCTCAGTTATTTACCAGCTAACTCATTTGAAATTTAGCAAACTTTACTTGGTTTTATAGCTAGCATAGAAAAATATGTTTTAGTTTTCATGTTTATGTAGATACTATGTTCCTTTAGAGGAAATAGTAAACAGATTATGGTTTATCTATAACTACTAGGATTGCTAACTGTAGGCTCATACCTCATACCATTCTATATTACGCTACAGAATAATATCTTGACTGTCCCATTTAAGATGTTCCCAAACGTTGCTTGCGATGTATCATTGGAATTTGAAATAACAAATATGTCACAGAATGTCTTAAAAGAAACCTTTCAGGCACTTGTCATAAGTTACCTCAATATATGTGGCATCACTCCAGTAATTTACATTTCACTGGCATAACAGCTGTTAAAATGGCTAAAGACTGTCTTATGACTGACATAATGTATGTCATAACCATAATTAGGTCATTTTGACGGTCCTGAGCGTAGCGTAAAATAAAGTATTTTATCAGTGCATTTAATTGAACAATCCGCATCCAAAACAAATCACCTACGTAAGGTCATGACAATTACTCCTGAATTAGCGATACACCTCACATCTGTTTACCAAGGAAAGTAAGCATAGCCGATGGTCCAAACTCCCAGGGGTATCAGTGGGGGGTGCGAGGGGGGGGTGCGAGGGGGGTGGGGTGCTGGAGTTGTGTTGAGCGTGGTTTCTGAAGAAATATATTCATAGGGTGAGATAATATTTGCTTCAGGCGCCAAATCTGTTCTTGAAGCCCAACCATTATGGGTCTTATTAACGGTGCTAAAATATTTAACATACAGACTAAACATTTTTAATTAGCTTTCTGAGGGGGCTGAAAAAGTCTCAAATTGGCTTTTCTGCCTTAATTCCACCGATAATTATTTAATCGCACTATTTCAAAGTGGAACATAACACAAGCAAACTTTTTTTTCTGTGTAGTGAATTAATTTGTATAGAGGGAGGGAAAGCATTGCTTAGCTGCGACTAATACGTAATTAATAACCTCCATATTTGATTAAGTTCAGGAGTTATTGGCATACTCAGGTTTAATAAGAATAGCCAGAAAAAATATATTAGCCAATATTGTAACAAATCTGACTAAATCTGAAGTTCTGAAAATAAACCAACACAATAAAGCCAAAATTATAATACAGCATATATTACCATATATAAAAATACAATGCGATTTTAAATGCATTGTTTAAATTTATGAAAGGATCTTTTATGAGGACCACTCTAAAGCACATATTTTAATAACAAAAAAAAGAAAATGTTATTATATTAATGCAGTTAATAACTTTAAAACCTATGTAAATCTTTATGAGTTTATATATTTTGAAATGTGGCTGTTTTCCTTTGCCACAGAAACAGAGGAATATGACATGAATGAGCAATGTATACACAGTAAAAATTTCCAGTGATAATTCAACTCCAACAGTTCACATAAGTCCACTCCAGTCCACAGAGGGCTCGTGTAAACAGTGAAAGAGTTGATTTAACATTGAACATTTTACCTTATGGGAGGAAAAGAGTGAGAGACGTGGCAGACCAATTAGAACAAAGAACTGCAGCACCACAGTAGCTCTGCTGTTAGCTGAGGTAGTGAGGTTGGAAGGGCCTGAAACATCATAAATAATATTAATACGCCATTCATCATGAAGATGGTATGCATCAGCGTGTTGATCTCATCCATTCGACTTTGCCTTTACTAATGACCCTGCCCCCCCCCCCCCCCCCCTTTCTGCTAACAAGCTTTTTCCACCTGGTCAGTGTCAGACCACAGTGGTGCCCCAAAAGGTCAAAGGTCACTCCCAGATTAGATACGACGAGTTTGGAAAGCTTAAAGGGAAACAAAGGGGTTCTGTTGAGGCCGAAGTCACGGAGCATTCTTCAGAGAGAAGTTTCAATGATAAGATTAAAGAGCGAGCGAACACTGAACAATTATTTGAACAATAATCATAAAGGTTTGCACATTTCATGCAAGATAGGACCTCTTTGGGATATGAACTGTTATAAAAATGTAATGTATGTCTACAGGATGGAGTAGGCTACACTTTTAATTGTTCCCATTTTCCCCATCAATCAGGAAGTCGTTACACTGGTGTGCTTGACTGAATGAGAAGGGAAAAGGGAAAAGGAAATGACACAGTAAAGTGTTCAGTGTTTAATAAACTCTTACATGATCCCTACTGGGCTAATGTCTTCTCTGTTAGAGCTGAATTAACACTGGACATTCTACTGTGAACTTGTTAAAATTTTAAACTGACGTGGTCAGTTACTATTATTGATATTAATAAACTGGTATGTTGGTTAGCACAAAACTGAAGAAAAAATAATAAAATATGAATATCATATTATAGAACACATTCTATTAACAGCATATTAGAAACGGCAAACTAAATTAACCACAAAACTCATTAAATGATATTTTAAAGACTTTTGTAATGAGGTATTAAAAGCCTAATATTGCAGTTATATATATTTAATAAATTACATATGTAGAGTCTCATTAGAGTCAAGATACAGGCTACGTTTCCAAAATATATTGCCAAAAAGGTACATGCAACATCACACTAACTAACAAACAAAATGTTTTCACATAAGTAGGTGCGCAAATGAGTACCAATAAACAAGCCATAAAATTATTTTATGTCTTATTCAACAAATAGGGGCAGGCCTTTGTAGTATACACCAAGTGTTATATATTTTTGTAAAATAGAGGGAAAAATAGGAAAGCTGTATTTTAAAATACAGTAAAATCTAGGCCAGGACCTACTCAACAAAATGAGCAACTGTGCATAGTTTAGGAGGGAAAGGTGAAAGGTAGATAATAAAACCATCAGCACAGACATTCACAGATTTATATAACGCTGCCTAAAGGGCAGTCGTTTAAATCTTGAACGGGAATGCTCTGCCTCGAAACTTTAGTCTTCAGATCTGAAACTTTTGAGAGGTGGTCTAAAGGTAGCGTAAAGTCGCGATATGAACAGTTAAATTAACTTTGAAACCAGTGCAGCTCACTAAGTGCTCTGAAGTGCCAAAGAGCTTTAAATAAATCTGGGTAATCAGCAAATACACATCGGCGCTGCTTACGTGTTCATTTTATTATCGAATCGACGGGTTTGCACCGGGGGAATGGAGGGAGCCGGGCTGGGGATTAATCAGGAAAAGACAACAGAGAGAGAGAGAGAACCCGCATTTCATCCTCTTCCTCGCTCTTTCGGCAGGAAGTGCCCGTTCCGCTCGGGCGGGAGCGCCGGGGGGGCGGTGCCATCAATCATCCGGGAACGTCGACGCTCCGCGGAGCGTTTCCAGGTCACCTGCGGAGCGCCAGGACCTCGGATCGACGAGCCCGGCCCAGAGATAACGCAGCTAACACGACGCAGAGGTCACCTAATCTCCTGCCTCCGTCCTGTCCAGAGACGAGGAGGAGGGGGGGGGGGAGGAAGGACACCCAGGCTGGTTCCATCCCCACGGCAGTGCTGATTTTAAACAGGAAAAAGCATTTTGGATTTCAGTAAAGGTCAAAATCGAATTAGTCACAGAACCCAGGAATACAGCTTCATTGCAAATGGAGGTTTTTTATCACTAACTAATAGCAAACTAATAGCTGTTAAAATAATGGGAATTGTGTATTGCAGGTTATAAAGGATACTTATCATATCACTTTAGATGTACTTCACCAAATATTGTGTAGCCTGCATCATGTTAAAAATGACTTGTGACATTTTTATGCATTATTCTCAAAAAGTCCTAGTGATATGAAGCATTGTAAATATTTTTGACTCTAGGTTTTCTTTGTGTAAATAGGAGAAAGGAGGTAAACAGGCCTGGTCAGTATCAGGTATCTGTGGTCTGTCTGTCTGAGAGGCAGGCCCCAGACCTCCATAGAGGAATCACTCAGAGGCTGCTGATTCAAGCCAGACCTGAACCTTAACCTGTGAACTCTGACCCCAAGGTCCTACCCAATCCCAGTGGCTCAAAAACCCCTCGGGCTAGGAAAATGCTAAATTCAGCTCAAGCAAAAAAATGAGGCCCACATTAGTGAAATATTGGCAAAGTGAAATATTCCGTAAATTCCGCTTTTAACAAGGCGGAAAATTTATTTGCATGTCGTTCATTACGAAAAACAACCGCCTACACATTTCATAAGAGTTATGTGTAAGAGTTACGCAAAGAAACAAAATGCACTCGATGTGCAAACAAAACACCCCGAGCAGAAATGTACGCTGTCGTATTGCAGGGGGTGCCGAACGGTGTGCTCTGCGCTCGAGGATGCCGTGTTCTGTCAAAACCTTCTCCGGGCTCCCGGTCCGGCGGCGGCGGCGGCGCTACGAAGGCAGCCAGAGAAACGCTTCGGTAAACAAAGCCTTCTCTCAGCGGGCGCCGCAAACACGACGGCAGCCGAACGGCAGATTATTACAGCGATTGTGCGAGGCGTTGATTGAGTGCAGACGAATGGCGGACGCGGCTCTGCCCGCTGCGGAGAGGAGGCCGTGAGGCTTCCTGTCTGACGGGCCCTCCGGCTGGAGTCTGTATTAGTTTAGCTGAGTCAGGCTGCGAAGTGCGAGAGGCACTTTTGATCGTCATCTTAGATTCCGACGGTGTCCTCCTCACTCCCAGCAGCATACCAATGCTGTATGGACCCACACAAGGCCTACTGACACAGAAAGAGAGACACAGAAAGAGAGAGAGACAAAGAGGGAGGGAGGGAGGGAGAAGAGGAGAGAGGCAAACAGAGAGAGACAAACAGAGAGAGGGAGAGAGAGAGAGAGTGATGGACTAATACAACGCAGAGATGGGCATATACATACAGATATGCAGGTACATGCCATACACATATGTACTGACAGCTCACAGGCACATACTCTCTCTCTCACACACACACACACACACACACACACACAATTTTTTAATGGCCTGATGGAGATTGCGAGGTGGACACTTTTAGTATCTGGTCTCTCTCTCTGTCTCTCTCTCTCTCTCTCTCTCTGTGTAACTCTGTCTAGCCTGGGGACATGGCGTGTTCTCCTGGACAAGTAAGCATCAGTCACGTCTGGATTGGGCTTTGTTTTGGGGGGGAGTTTGTGTGTGTGTGTGTCATGTGAGCATGTGCGTGTGTGGGGTCTTTGTGTGTGTGTGTGTGTGTGCGTGTGTGTGTGTGTGTGTGTGTCTGTGTGTGTCTGTGTGCGTGTGTGGGGTCTTTGTGTGTGTCTGTGTGTGTGTGTGTGTGTGTGTCGTGTGTGGCGTGTGTGTGTGTGGGGTCTTTGTGTCTGTGTGCATTTGGGGGTTAACTGCCAGCCCAAAGATAGATGCAGCAGGGGCTTGGGGTGTTAGAAACCCCTTTCCCGCATCTGGGCCGCACCAGCTGATGGGGGTCACCCCGTTCCCCTTGAATTAGTGTGTCAAGGACAAGGTACAGGGGACACACCGGGGTTTGAATTAATCATGCTTCGGTACGGACTCTCTCCCCTCCCAAATTATTCATCCCAAGCTAAAAAATTTTTTTTAAAAACTGCTTCAAGGAGGTTCCACACAAAGACATTCTATGCACTGACCAGATGTTACACTCCACTCTAATACAGAACAGACAGGAAAAGTTGGTAGTTTGATCTGTAAAGTGGACAGGCCATACTCATTATACGACACTGCCTGCCCGGAAGCATTCTCCTCTTGCTTCTCAGTTCTCTGTCACATTTTCATGTGTGTCCTGCTCTTGGCGGGCAGATCATCGCCAAAAATATTCCACAACTTATTCATCTTCGTATCTGTCTACGGAATACTCTCTCACTGCGTGAAATGGGCAGCAGGAATGGAGAGTTGATGAAACCCGGCAATTTCAGTCTTTTTTTTTTTTTAAAAGACTTGGGGTGACCTGTGGCACATGGAATGATTCCCTGGGTATCGTTTTCGGAGGATAACTGCAGAGAAAAGGAAATGCTGAGGCTCCATAATTTAATATTTGGGGAGGATAGTGAACTGAAAAAAATAAAAATAAATATCCAGGGAGCTGACTTTGTAATGGTAATCATTATACCATCTATTTTTTTTGTTTTGTATCATTATCAAGCTTGTCAGAGAGGAGTCAGCGATTGATTCCTCTCTGGTCACTGGCAGAATGAGTGAAAATGGGCATATTCTCCTCCAGCAGCTTGATACAGCTTACCTGTCCTTAGGGGAAAATCATTAACTGTACATCTTTCTCCAGTCTGTTGCTTTGTAAAAACACCCACGCCCAACCACATGCACGTGCACACGCGCCCCCACGTGCACACACACACACACACTCGCTCACACACACACGGCACGGCACGGCACACACAGATGTACACCATAAACGCCCACGCGCACACACACAAACTCGTTCACCCACACGAGCGCGTATGCATGCAAGCGCAGGGCCGCATGCATGCGCCTGTAAGCGCATTTGTAAAGCACACGCGCAGGCGCACGCATGCTCCATGTTCCTCATTCGCCTCCACGCCTGTTTGTGTACCGTACCTTTGTGGCAGCGAACCCTCTACTTAGGATTTAAGTAGGCACCCTGCCCAGGTGAGGTCCAGCGTGCAGCGCGTTTCCCGCATGGAGAGAGCATGGCGAGGGGGGGGGGGGGTGCGATTCCGGGAAGCGGGGGTGGGGGGGGGTGGGAGGCGGCAGGAGAGCGCAAACAGATCGAGGCGGCGAGCGGCGGAGAGGGCCGCGATGAAGAGGAAGAGGAGGAAACACAAAGCGGCGTAATTAGATTTGTGGTCCCGCCGACGCGCTGAGGCTGAGGGGAGAGAGGCAGGGTCGCCGCTGATTGCAATCAGTCAGAGTGCCGGACAAATTGGATTACCACCGAGGAAGAATCCAGTGCGGCTTTTCCTGCTTTTCATTTCTCTTTTCCTTCATTTAATCTATTTATTACAACAAAAAAGGTGGTGGTGTGGGGATGGGGGGGGGGGGAAATATATAAATATATATAAAAAACATTTTTTTGTGGGGTCCTGAAAGCCACCGTTGTTCTTCCAGACTTTTCAAGGTTTCAGAAAGGGAGACAGTGCGCGAGTGTGTGGGATGAAGGGGAAATCTATAGGAGATGCGCGAGCTTTTTACTGCGCCTGCAGAGTCTCGGAGAACAAACGTCCGCTAACCCTCAGCATCTCGCTTTAAACGGCTGCCGTGGACAGAGCGATGGGCGTGGTGTTCCATCCGGGGTCCAGCGGGCGCTGAACCAGGATTGTCCACAGGAAGGGTCTTGATGGGATTTAGGGGCGGAGTTAAGTGATCCCATTTCAGCAGGAGGAGTGCAGACGAGGGGCGGGAGGCGAGGGAGCGCGGGAGCGAGGGAGCGAGGGAGCGGAGGGAGGGAGGGGGAGCGAGGGAGCGAGGGAGCGAGGGAGCGAGGGAGGGAGCGAGGGAGAGGAGCGGGGGGCGAGGGAGGGGGCGAGGGAGCGCGGGAGGGAGGGAGCGCTGGTGCGTCCGTTAGACTGCCGTGCGGTGAGAGCCGGGGGGGCGGAGATAACGCAATCAGCCTCATCGCCGGCCGCGGAGCGAAGATTAGCGGGAGCGCTGTGTGTGTGTGCGGTGCGCCCAGCGCCTTGCGGGACTTCTGTTTCCTCACACGAGCGCAGTTCCGCTGAACCCTTTAAGACGCCCCAGTGTAGCAGCAGTCAGATACCGAGCCACAGCCAGGCCAAGGACGCCTTGAAGCACGGCCTCTGCGTTTGAATACATGAATGGTTATAATCGCGCTGCAGTGCAGCCTCGCGTTTGGCATCACCCAGAATTCCCTCTGGCAGTTACACGCCCACCCCAAAAATCAAATAACAGAGCATCGTACAATCAGCACGCAGATATATTTAAGCCTGAGGCTGAGTGGTCAGGTAGTGCCCTTGGGGAGGAAGATGATTGGTTGTTGTCATTTTTCTTTGCCCTGGTAGCCAATCAAAATGCTTTACATAATAAAAATGGTTTTCCCCTCAACTGATGTCCAGGTCCACCTGAAACACTGAATTTCCACAGGCCTCTTAAACATCCAGGCAAAAACCCAGAACCAGCGGGACAAATACAGACATCCAGACAAGACACCGTGCAGCCCCGCCCACAAACAAGCATCTGAGCTATGTTTCCCTCACGACAGGAGACATAAATACACTCAGGAAACACGCGCGCATGCGCACACGCACAAGCAAGGACACACGCGCACCGACATCCACTTGGAGGATCTGGATTCCCAGCATCCCTGACGGTGGAGATTCACCCACTTGAACGTCTCTTTATTAGCCTACCAGCGCACACACACACACACACACACACACACATCTCGCAGAAATCCGACACGCACTACTGGGACTCATGTATAAAACGGGAGAGAAACCAGCCCCCCCCCCCCCCCCCCCACCCCCTCCTCGTTTTTAAGGGGTGTCCCGTTCCTGCATAAATCACACGCACGGCCCGGCTACGGTTCAGGGCGAAAAAAGGGCATCGCAAAACACGCTCTCCACTTTCCCCCGCGACGCGCTCCTCCTCCTTCCTCCGTGCGGCTGTTTTTTTCCCGTTCGGTTCGATAACGCTCCCTCTTTCATTACATGGAAGTGGATGTTTGTAGTTCCAGAGATTGAATTACTCTTAAGGAAGCACTCGGCGCGTGATTTACGAGCGGACCGTCAGACCTGTCTGTTAATGATGATTTATTGAGACTGCGCGGGGGAAACCGGGCAAGACCGCCTTAATGAAACATCAGCGCGCGGGCGCTATGGTAACCATTGTTTATAAGGACTAATGGCCTGTAATGCAGGAGTGTGTGGTTGGGCTCCAGCGCCGCGCCCTCATGAAGTTGTTACTTCTAATAATGCTGCTGATGAGTCATATGTACGGGGAGAGCATCTGGGTTTGTGTGTTTTGCAGGCCGGGATTGCGGTGCTATCTGCTCCAGAAAACCGAGAACAAATAAGCCCGAAAACTCAGGACCACTGATAAAAGCCCAGAGTGGTTTCAAACCGTCCGACGGAAATTGATTTTTTTGGAGAGAGAGAGAGAGAAAGTAAAAATGTCTGCATGAAATGATTTAGGCAAAAAAATAATGTTGGGAACGAAGGAGCAGCAGAAAGAGCCAGAAATTAATCAGAATTAGGAGACGGAGGAAAAAATGTTCTGCGATGCATTCCCCTCCTCTCTTCCCGTTTTGTCCTTCCCCCCTCTCCTCCTTTCATCCATTCCTCTCCCCGATCCCCCCCCCCCCCCTTCCTGTGCTGTGCATTCAGCGGAGTTAATGAGCCAAGCTTTTGGGATGCGTGCTCTCGGCGCAATGCATTCTGGGTCGCCGTTTCTAAGACCCCGAAGCGCGCGGCAGGTAGCCTGTCCCTGCAGAGCCGCGCCCGCCCCGTATGGAGACCCCGAAGCGCGCGGCAGGTAGCCTGTCCCTGCAGGGCCACGCCCACCCCGTATGGAGGCAAACCCTAAAAGCGGCTCTTTGTCTTCAGGCCGGTGGCGTTCGCACCATCTCGAGGTGCGGGGGGCGCCGTCTTGTCGCGTTTTCCACTTAATTATTGCCGTCCATTTGAGCCAAATTAAGAACTGAGGTATCGGTTTGTTCTCAGGATCGCGGTGTGCAGGCCAAACATATCGGCAGCCTCCAGTATAAGAACATTCCTGGGGCTAAAGTGACTGTGACTATTGATTTGTGATCGCTCAGACTACCTTGTGTTTCCATGACAGAATGAAGTAGCATAAAGGGTTTTTGGAGCTGCCCATGGGAGGGCAGAAAACAAAATTAGCAGTTAACTTTAACAATTAGTCAAGTTTGCAGCAGTGGATCTGATTTTCCTGTCTGGAGTCTCAGGTTGGATGCACTTATGACAATCCAAAACCGTGAAGGTGGCAGATTTTAATATCTCAGTAAAAATTCACATCAATAAATGCTGTGAATAAGGAGTGGAGGTTTAAAAATATATGCAGAGTAACACGGAGGAACAACTGCTACGAGGACAGACACTGAAAAGATGAACTTGAGAATGGAGAGGTGCCTTCTACAGGTCCTCCATAACAATCACTCGCCTGTCACCATCCCATCCAGTCCAGGGAAATGACACACACACATTTCCAATCGGCCCCGGGCTGGATTTTAGGATTCTTAAGATTTAAAGCACTATTAGTCCCTCACACAGAGTGTGGTCTCACTCCCAAGATAATGTCTTTTTTCAGGATTGTTTACACAAATGGAAATTGGACAGCAACAAACAGAAACTGTGCTCTTTCCAGTCAGTAATGAAAGGATGTTATTGTGAGGAACTTGGAAGGGTTGCTGTTGCCGTCGAACTGGCAACATGTACTAAACAAGATGCAGAACATCCTGTACATGCAGAATAATATTATGTTACATAATCATATTTATGAAAACTGCCTGAAAATCAAATGATGATAACATGAATGTCAAGTGCTAACTTGGTAATGACTAAAGAAGTAAATAATACATGTTTTTCAAAGCAAGTACGTTCCACATGAAAGTGCTGAACAGAATACCCTATATTAGAGTCCAGACTATACAGGGATTAACACTGCCAGCAATTATGAAATAGCTCATTGGTGCCGAGTTACGGCTATTGGATAAATCTTGCGCAATCAGCATCATATATTTCTTTGCAATAACATTGGCCGGAGATATGTGAGTTGCATGATCAGCATGGTCTCTGACCCCATAAAGGGATTTAAAATGTGTTTTATTGCTGAGTCTGGACAACATTGGTACCCATTACACTCCCGTATGAACAAATAAAACAGAAGTGTTACCAATAAGGGGTGTCCGATCAATCCCATAAAAGACTACTGCAAGAAAACACACACACACACACACACACACACTCATTCACACATACACACACACCTAGACACACGCGCACACACTCACACACATACACACACACCTAGACACACGCGCACGCATGCATGCATACACACATGCACATACATTTCTATAAGCGTGTGTGAGTGTGCATGTGTGTGTGTGTGTGTTTGTTTATTTGTTTTTTGTGTGCACACACATGTGGTGCGTGGGCATTGTTGTGGATCTTTATAATGAGTAATTAAAGGACAGAAGAAATATAGGCTTCATACATGGAAACAAATGTGCATGACTAGAGGGGAAAGAACATTGCGTTGTGTGTCCTTTTTCCTTCAGGAGAGGAATCATAGCCCACCCACACAAAATACATACATTTACTAACCAATTAATTTCCAACATTCACAAATAGAAATCTCACCTTTTTTCTATGCAGATCCACTCAAAGTGAGAAAGAGGGGGGGGGGGGGGGGGGGGGGGGGTAGAGAGGAGAGGGAGAGGGAGAGAGAGAGAGAGAGAGGGAGAGGGAGAGAGAGAGACTGTTGTAGGTTTTGTTGCATGCAGATCAGCAGCCAGAGCCTTGTGGCTTCTCCTGTTCCCCTGGGATGCAGTATCTAGCAGACCTCTGTGATCTGCACTCACCCGGAGAGAAGAGCAGCATTTTTAACAAAAAAAAAAAAAAAAAAAAAACTCTTTTCTTCACAGATTGTCTTACAGCCGCGCTGCTTGTGTGTCGTCTCCACAGTAACGTTCCCGGAAACCCCGAGTGCCATTATGCTAAAATGGCCGTCTGTGTGTGCATGTGCGTCCCCACACGCGTGAACACGCCGCCGTCGCCGATCCCCTCCTGTGTGGGGAATCACCTGTTTACCTCATTAATGGCTTTCGGCTGGAAGGGAGTAATATGCAAGCGGAGCGTGAAAAATTAGCGTCTAAATATTTTCCAGCGGAAAACATCTCTTGAGAGCCTTCTCCCCCCAGACAGGAGTGAACCGGAGAAGACTGAGACACAGCAACAGAACTGCTGTGTTTAGTGATTACAGAACCGGGCTTGTGGTTGCAGGTTTGAACCTCAAGCAGTTTGAAATGTCTTTTTTTTTTTTTTTTTACCCTTGAGCAAGGAGCCTAACGTGAAACATATCACAAAATTTGAATTTGAGTTGAATAAGTGAGTTGGAAATAATTAAAACTCTGCATGCCCTCCAGAGAGTTCTTTTCAATTCACACCTTCCCGTCTCAAAATCAAACTGTGATCATACCCATTTAGTCAAATTGCAGTTTGTGAACTTGTTAAGCTAATGTGTGATGTGACTTGACAGTTGAAATTTTGTTCTTGTGCTGAGAAATTTAAGCAACCTTAGCTAGCGTGCTATCCGTTTATGCTGTGTGATTGTTAGGAAGTGAACTACTGGCTCATATTGTACCATTCAGAGGAGTTCATCTATATATAGTAGTTACAACAACAACAACAAAAAAATACATCAAACTTCCGATATTTTCAAAGTTGAGAGGGTAGTTCCTCACACTTGGTGTAAACGTGTGCTATAGCAGTGATGATATGAAAAGCATTTTCATCCTTAAAAAATAGACATCATCCAAACTGAAGCGGAAAAACTGCTGCATTTCTTTTGCCGTGACAGCAAAAGAAATGATAACAAAATGTAATCTGGTTTTATTTTTGCCACCGACTGCAGAGAAGCCACAGCTTTCAAAGACTCTGTCTGCCACTGTCCGCCGCTCCCCACAGCCCTGTCCAGAGATGCCCATTTCGAAGACTCGTGGCGCTGCTCCCCACAGCCCTGTCCAGAGATGCTCGATTAGCCACTGGGTGACCTTCAGCCGGGCAGTATGAGGTCACCACCCGCCAGGGACCCTCCCAGTCAAGCGGGATAGCAGGTAGCGGGCAGTGGGCAGCGGGCAGTGGGCAGCGGGCAGTGGGCAGCGGGCAGCGGGTAGTCGGCAGCGGGCAGCGGGCAGTCGGCAGCGGGCAGCGGGCAGTCGGCAGCAGGCAGTGGGCAGTGGGCAGTGGGCAGTGGGCAGTGGGCAGTGGGCAGTGGGCAGCGGGCAGTGGGCAGCAGGCAGCGGGCAGTGGGCAGTGGGCAGCAGGCAGTGGGCAGTGGGCAGTGGGCAGCAGGCAGTGGGCCGTGGGCAGTGAGCAGCAGGCAGTGGGCCGTGGGCAGTGGGCAGCAGGCAGTGGGCAGTGGGCAGTGGGCAGTGGGCAGCGGGCAGTGGGCAGCAGGCAGTGGGCAGTGAGCAGCAGGCAGTGGGCAGTCGGCAGCGGGCAGTGGCTGCCCGTCAGTCCCCCTTAAGCTGTGTATATAGTGCCTTCCTCCAACTCGTTCTGCGCAAGACTGGCCTGTGAGCATTAGTAGTGTTTGGCATTAGCTTGTTTCAGAATCTTTCTTGTCTGTGCTCTCCTGAATCGATAGAGCACTGATATATATTTACTGTATATAAATATATATATATATCAGTGAAAAAAGAAACAAAGGAAAATGCACATTAATCATGTCATACCTCCGGAACCCTATTAAATAAAGCCTGTTTCATGTTTAAGATGTACTATGTATAGAATGGCGTACGTTTATAAATGTGCCTTTTGTGTTCAGCTGCTTCTGTACAGCCCATGCTTATCATATCTCTATCCCCCCCCCACGCCTAGCGACCTCCGCCCCCCTCCAGTGACCCCCCCTCCTCACCCTGCAGGCTAACCTTCCTGTTTAAACAGATTTAATCAATACGGAGGGTAGTAGTGCTTTCAGTCAAGATAAGGTTACAGTGGCAGCCTTGAAACCAGGTCTGCTCTTTCCTTTTTTTTCCCTCTCTCTTATCTGCTCCCGGTGAAACAAGGGGGAAAATGTAACAGATGTGTGTGTCCTGGAAACTCCCCTTTTCTCAAAAAAAAAAAAAAAAAAACGAAAAAAAAAACGACCAAACCAACCAACCAGACGACCGGAGGGGGAAAGGCTTATTCCAGCTTATTGTGGAACACCTCAGCATCGCAGCGCTTGGCGGGTTTCGTATCAGAACGTTTTTTTGTTTTTTTGTGTGTGTGTGTGTGTGTGTGTGTGTACAAGACGAGCAGGCGGCCTTTTGCCAGACACAACACGATAGCGCAGCGAATCTTCTTCGCGCACCGGGGTGTCCCGAAGCCACATCCCAAACGCGGCAGAAAACCCGTGAGCGGGCAACGATAAAACAAAAACAAAAAAGAAGAAGAAGAAGAAGAAGAAGGAGGAGAAAAAAAGGCTTGAGTTCTTCCCTTTTTGTTCTCTTGTTTCTCTGCACTCTACCCCCCGCCTGGTGCCCCCTGGCTGTAGGAATGAGGCTGAGAAGATAACGGGGTCCCCCCCCCCCCTCGACCCCCCCGCCCCCCCCCCGCCCCGGCCTGGGGTGGGGGTGAAGACAGCGGGGTTCCCTTTTCACCCCCTCTTAGGTCTTAGGAGCCCTCTTATCCCTGTCTGAGCTGCAGAGGCAGCAAAGATGGCGGGGGGTGTTGGGGGACCCCCTGTGTTCCTATCTGCATAAGCAGCTGCTTAATGTCACTTCTCCACTGCGTGACATCCAGACCCCAGGATTTGAAGGCATTTGAATCTCAAAATAGTCTGTCATAAAAGTTTTTTTCACGAGATACACACTTCACAAATTCAAGTTATTTGAACACACTTTGTATTTGGAAATGTGTTTTGAAATGAATGTTATGTAATTGAAGTTGAATGTGTTTGCATTTGAAGTCTCTTTGATTAATATTGGCATGGGACTGTGATATCCACAATGCATTTCACATACACAGTGCATAGAAATGGTTTAATTACAACATAGTTCAATAAACAAAACTTAAACTTTTGCTGACATTTGAATCAATAGAGAAATAAACCATTTTACACTTTAAATGTCTTTCCAAAAAGACATCTAGCCAATTTATATCTTCCAAAAATTAGTCACCAGGAGTTCGGAAGGAAAAAAGGTCACATCTTTAATCTCATAAATAGATAAAACATATTGCTCATTAGTCTATGGACTTACAGAACACTTTCACTTCTTATTCCGACATATCGTTTTGGCATTTCTATGAGGTCTTTGCAATGTATTTGAAATGGCACACAAAAAGAATTTTGAAAATACTAGTAGCAGTTAAGAATGTATTTGAAAATATATGTGACCAAAATGGCGAAAATTAACTTGCCAATGTGTCTACGCCGAAAAAAGAAATGCTTACATTTCATTGCAGGTTAAAGTTAAGGATAAATGTTGACTGCACCCAGGCCTCTCTGTACACGACACCATGGGTATTACTCGCACATGGGCCCATGAAGGGAAAAGGAAAAATAGGCTCAGAATAACCCAAAAATAAGATGGCTTAACTTTGGTTGCTGCTGTAAATAGACTCCTCATTCATGATTGCTGATACAGGGTAAGAATAGGTTTGTGTCTGCTGTTTTTTTTTACATGCTTAGGTGTTCACAACACCATTGTTAGTTTTCCAGCGACATTAGCAGTTTGCGCCTTTAATGTCACCTACTTTCTCTGTTTCCTGCAGGGATAATAACGTGTTGCTTGACTGGATTCCTCTTGGAGGGGAAACTCAAAGTCCCTTTTTATTACGCTAAGCTTTTGATTTCTGATTGCTTTATTCTTTATCCAGCTGCGCATTCCAGTGGAGTTAAGAGATCTCTTCTCGGCCTAACAAATTTGTCAGGTCAATGTGCAATGCACAAACCTCCTATATATTAAAAAAAACAAAAATGATGGTTTTATTTCATTTCTGCTTTTCCATCGATTCCATGCCTCGGGTTTGAGAGAAGTGCTTCTTTTTATAGAAGCAAAAATGCTCTTATAATTGAGAACCTCCACGTAAGTCACATCATTGAAATACAAAAACAGGCATTATATGGATGTATAAGATATATAATACCTATATTTGCCTGTGACTCTTTTTTTTTAACAAAATCATTTAAAAAGATAAATATCAATCTGTTTTTTTTATTTCAAAACCATTTGTATTCATCTTGAATGTTTATGGCTGACAGACACAGGAAGTGTTGAGTTACAGTTTTTATATTTGGGGGTGATGCAATTTGTCAGTACAGTATGAGGTTCCCTGGTTGAACACTACCTGTGTGTGTGTGTGTGTGTGTGTGTACGTGTGTGTACGTGTGTGTGTATGTTTGTGTGTGTGTGTGTGCGTGCGTGCGTGTGTGCGTGCGTGTGTGTACATGCACATGCATGAGCTTTTGTGTGTGGGTGAGTTTGTGTATCCGTGGCTGTGTTTTGTGTGAGCTTATTGTTCAGCATCTGAAACTCCTGGAATGTAAGCAGGTGTGTGGTCCACTGCTCTCACTGCTGGATTTCTGACTGTGGTGCAACGTGGCGCGCCGGTGTAACTTGGTTTCTGTCGGTCTCTGCGGGGCAGAGGTGCGCCTGGGTGCTTGTTAGCAAGAAGAGGATCTCGGCCTTGTGAACTGGGCCCAATTTCAACACAAGGGCACAGGCTTCCCGAATTTCCCAGACCTCGTCGCGCATTAAATGAAATGGAGACTCACACCTGCTCCTGGCAACCAGCCTGCGAACTGAGAGAGGTTCGCATTAATGATTAGTTCTGCTTGGGTCCAGAAATAGACACTGACTGCCAATCTCCTCTACTCTTCAGTCAGTCGCTTGTTATTTTGAAATCTTGTCAAAATGGCGTATATGCATCTTCTGTGAGAAGGATTTCAGGTTTAATATATAGAGGCAGGAAGCATAGATACAGTAGAGCTCAAATATTTAGGGTCAGTGAGAGATCAAGAGATCGCATCAAATTTAAAACATTGGTCCTAGCATACCAGGCAGTCAAGGGATCAGCCCCAGCATACCTCCACAGGATATTCAAACCCTACATGCCAGCCAGATCCCTCCGTTCTGCTACCTCAGGATATCGCACCTGCACCTCCAGATAGAGGAATGACCCTCCCCGTGGAGGTCAGAACAGCTAAGTCACTAACCCATTTCACGACAACTGAAGACTCACCTCTTCAGGCTGCACCTCTCCCCTTCCCTCCCTACCCCCCTGTAAATGACTGTAAGCTTAGGGTTGTAACTAGGCAGCTGTTTTGTAGGTGACTTAGGTGCATTAACTGTCTTAATGCAGTGGAAAAAAAAAAAAAAAAAAAAAAAAAAAAAAAAAAAAAAAAAAAAAAATACAAGCAGTAATTGTTGCCGTTCTCGTTGTATTAGTGTTAATCAGTTTAACCTTCAGGGTCCAAGTTGATCTATGCGGTTGTTCCCTGCACTTGGACCGGTATTTCTCTCTAGGGTTTTCGTCATACTTGTTCCTGGTTATGGTTATACACTTTGATGTACGTCGCTCTGGATAAGAGCGTCTGCCAAATGCCTGTAATGTAATGTAATGTAATGTAATGATTACGTGTAGAGTTGTTCAAGATACTCCACTTCAATATTCTACATTAACACACTTGAAGTCTCACTGAAGTTCTGTTCCTCAGGAAATGTGGAGAATGCTCCAGCATAGTGATGGGGATCCTGTCCCAAAGGAGGTTCAGTCGTTATGTTATATGAGTCAGAGGTGCCAAGTCAAGGTACAGAAAGTAAGTCCCTTCTAGTATTTTTTCCCAGTCCCTTGGATTTGAGAATTGCCACAATTCTTCAGCCAGGAGGCTGATTTCATAACTAATCAGTGAACTCAGCAGATCTTGAATAAACATTTGATCCTATTTACATTGGGTCAGATCATCTTGGTAGTGGTACACCCTAAAATGTTCAGAGTTAAATCAACTCGTACAGAGTACACGTGTAAGAGCTGAAATAACCCTGGACACTAAACTGTTTATCTCTGCCCTAAACAGGCAGCTAATCTTGTGCACTGTAGCACTCACAGGGCAGCCAGGACGGGACGGGATGAGGCTGAGTGGGGAGTGAAGGATTCCAATTAGACCTCGTTCTATAAACAGCATACAGCTCCCAAACAGAACTCCTGGCTGACCATCTGCTCATGTAAAATGCAGCGAGATGGAGAGACGGACGCCATTGGCACACCTGGACAGATGCACGGAGCCGAGCTCCACTCTGCCATTGTCACAGCTCACGCACCTCATTACGGCGCTCAGAGCCTCCAGCTCCGGTCACAAACAGCTGGGACAGTTGGGTCACATGACTCCTCACCGCTAAAACACGGCGGGATTTCTCTTCCTGTCTGACCGAGTCTGAATGAGCGCACCGTAAACGGCCTGCCCTCATGACCCTCTCTCTCTCTTTAATAATTACACTTACTGACGTAACAGTAGGACAGTGACATTCGATAGGACAATGCAGCGATGGGAAAGGCACACAGAGAATGTTTGCGCATTTCAAACTGAGCGGGAAAGAAAAATTTGGATTAAAGATTAGTTGCTTGCCCATAAGGCTTTGGCAAATTATTTCTGGGGTTGGGTACTGTGCTATTTATGCATGTACCCAATTACCATCATGTTCATAAAAACTTGAGTGTAATTAATTAGATGCACTCACTGCTCACAGGTTAGGAAGTCCCATATCTGTCCACAGACAAAAGTGCCAAAAGGAGTCTGTGGTTCTATAAACACAGACTCGCGTCAATCTAAAAGCCATTAGCACGGTCCTTATCGTTCGTTTCGTCCTTTCATTCTGTCTGATGCCCGATGTAATCGCCACCACTATAAAGCACAGCTCAGTATCGTTTTCCCTTTTTTTCAGTCAAAACGAATCCAAAATCATTACAAATGGGAATAAATAAATAAATAAACCCAGACTAAATTATTACTGAGATTTTTAGGAGAGATAATGCCATACTTTGACCCTGAGAATACCTTCCCTTATTTCGTCTCCCGCTCACGTCGATCTGAATGTGCCTCTGATTGCTGATTGGCTATTGTCCTCCCCCCCCCCCAATCTCATTACTTCTCCGAAAAATTTTCCACCGTCTTTGCACTGATGATGTTTCACCAAAACCATTGCAATTACACAGGTAATTAATCGCCCGTTAATAAAGTAGCTACAAATAATGATTTAGATGCTGAGATACCAGACAACAATTATGCGTATACTGAGCCCCAATGGGATTCTGAAAAGCAGCCATGCATGCATTCCACGCACATGTGTAAGGACTCATTAGAAGACTCCGCAGTCTTGAGCATTTTCCTTCCTTTTTTAAAAAAATTTGCAGTTTTGCTAAATCGCTTTGATGTTCCGTTAAACTAAATTTGTTAAAAATTACAAGCTGTTGTTTAATTTAGTATGAAAAGTACATTTTTCTTCTCTGTCTTCCCGAGGTTCTGCTGAGGGTATTCTTTTCATTTATTTTAGTTCTTGCCCATGTTGCCTTTGGTGTTTAGAACGCTTTACCACTTGTCATTTATTAATTCGTTTTTGTACATTTTTAATTAAATAGAGATATTTTCTATTCTTCTGGCATCTGTGCTCATCCATCTGTATATAATAGTTGTGGGTTTTTTGTAAATTGAGTTGACACATTCATTAAGTACAGTCCCTACTCTCTGCTAAGTATAAAATGCACGCTATAATACAACTGAATATTGCACTTATCATCACATGATTTGATATATTTTAATTTTTTTGCGCCAAGGTAATGAACAGCATCTTTAGCTATAATTAACTCAGGATAAAGCTGTTATTTGGTAGTGGTCTCCTGGGCTGCTTTGACCATGTTAATGTTGATGATGTTAATGATGTGATCCTTTTATCTACTGAGCCAAACACCACCTCGCCTGAGCTCTCCGTCATAACATTCATACAAGGACAATTTACAAGCTCTTAAAAACTAAGATAAAAAATAAAACTCTTTCCAGTGTTGGCACAGAGAATCAAGCCAGACTCTTATGCATATGAATGACTTCAATTACATTTAATCATTGGTGGCAAAACAATAATGCAATAACTAATAACATTAAAAAAAAGTCTGAAAATTAGATTTTGTTATTGGTTAAAAATGACTACACTTTCGGTTTCAAAAAATGGTTTGCTTATTACGTTATTGAAAAGTGATCACATTAGCGCGTGCTATGACACCATTGAGTTATTGGCTTTCTGCTTCCTGCACGGGTCATCAGCTTTTATTGTTGTTATTGTTGGAACGAGAGGTTTTTCATTATATTTTGGAACAGCAGGCACACCTTTTTTTTTTTAACTTCCATTCTCCCATGAATGCAGATCCTGTGAGTCGTTCTCTGCAAGCGGTGGGTCCCCCTGCGCCCCGAATATTAATCCATCCATCACCCCCCACTCCAGCGGCCCTTCTTTCTGTGGGAGAAACGGAGACCACCCCCATTGAGATGGAGAGCTAATTAAAGAGTTTTCTAAGAAGGGATGTTAAGCCTTTATTCTATTATCTGACCCCCCCCCCCCCCCCCCCCCCCCCCCAACCCCCAACCCCCAACCCCACCCCACCCACACCCACACCCACACCTTCTTCCCAGCATGCAACCCTGCAGAAAGGTTTTTGCTGAATAATCTGATGGGACACGTATCACGCAGGCCGTGTAAAGTCTCTGCAAGACGGCCTACGAGCTCAGTGAACCTCAGCGAGCGCTTTTTGATTTGTGCTGGAGGCCGTACGGTTACGGAAGCGTCGTCAAAACTGGATATCACGCCGCGCCGCGACACTCCGGTTTCCTTTTTGGTTCCTGTCGGGGTCAAATCGTTTCAATCTCGTGTTGCCTCCATTGTGTGTGGTGGAGTGACTTTCCGCCTGCAGGCCTCATCGCTCAGTGAACGGATGAATGTGGACCCCACCAAAAAGCATCGCTATTGTGATAGATCCTAGCCATGAGAGTACCGGCTAGTACAGCCCTGCCTGAAGCAAACTCAATCAGAGCACGGTGGCAGTTAACAAAGGAAGCCACGTGCTGGGAAAGTCCTGTTAGAACGCAGCTGGCTAAAGTGTTTCACTTTGAATTCCATTTTTGTTTGTTTCCTTTTCTCTTTTTGTTTTTTTTTCTTCTCTTTTTTGCTCAGTATTTTTTTTTTTTTTTTTTGCCTGTAATCATCCTATCAAGAGAAAATGGTTTCAAAGTTCGTAAATGCTTTCAGTCTTCCCTGCAACCCTGCCCCCCCCCCCTCAACGCCCCCCCCCCCCCCGCTCCACCTTTGCAGTTGTGTTTTAACCTGTAATGACTAACGTAACTTTGTATGACTCAAGAGCCTCGAGGCACATTTTAGGGTCACTAATGGACAGATGGGAATTACAAAGGGTTGGGGGGTGGGGGGGTGGAGGCTGTTCAAGCAAAAACAGAGCTCACGAAATTGCACGTCCTGTCCATCTGCACCTGGACAGGTGTTGGCTGGGGGGGGCCCCTCCTTTGTCTAACATCCCGACACCATAAAATAGCTGTGTTGTGTTTATTCAACAGCAACTTGGATTCCAACTTCATTGACCTTCACAGACAAAGGTTTCATCAAAGTGTGTGAAAGGTTTCATAATAACAATTTCTATCCCAATCTTTCAGCCGTTCCGTTTAAAGGTCAGTTCTTTGAAAATAATATCAGAAGGTCACCTCACAAGCATCATTTAATATGTATATGTAATTGAAGCTTGGAATGAATTTGAAGTTTTCTGAAAAAGTCGATAACTATATGAAAATGAATCCTGGTGAAAGTTTTGTATTTAGATATATTGAAAGAGCATAAATTACTGGCCTTCACAATGTGGATTTATAAATTCTTAGAGCTTTTGGTTTGCTGGTGTTTTATTTCCTAATAGAACAACCATTGGCTTCTTTTGACTAATACTCTTTTTTTTTTTTAAACGGTGCTGTTGGACAATGAACTCTGCTCATGCTTCTGAGTTCCAATCACTCTTAGAAGGTCCTTTAAAAAAAGAATGACTAAACTGTCTTTATAATCCTGCAATTATAACCGCTGAAGTGAACAAATATTTTCTCAGTGCTTTGACAGTGACCTACTTTTGTGTGACGCCGCGAAACGGCCAGAAAAGCCTCCACACCTTTTTTAATCTGTAGGCTGTAGCGCATTACTACACCGTCAATTTAAATCCTCTGGGCCGGGGCCAGGATTTGAAAAAATAATTTTCATCTAAAACATGGCAAAGCAAAAGTTGAACATTGCGCTTAGTTCACCTTTCTGTTCAGCTTTGGCCTCTCACAAAGCATAGACGGACACGGCTTTGCCCCCCCCCCCCGTACGGACACGGCTTTGCCCCCCCCCCCCCCCCCCCCCCCCCCACCGCGTACGGATGCCGCCTCGTGGCCGAAGTGTGTGAAAGTAACGTCGAGCGCACGACGCAAACACACACCGCTCGTCTCACTTTCACCCAACGCCGCCGATGCACTTAAGCGCGGACATTCGATCTCCCGCGAAACAGAAGGCAGGATCCTCGTCCTCAGGACGGGGGGGGGGGGGGGGGGGGGTAGGGTGGGGGGCATTACACACTCAAGAGCTTCCATCTTCCCCGGCCGCGTCCTCAGGGTCATTCGGATAGAGTTGCCCCTGCCCCCGAGGTGTTAAATTCGAAATCGCGGTGGTCACCGTGGAAACGCTCGCCCCTTTAACTCGTCAGCATCTGCTCGCCCACATTAATTATGGCCGCCCTTCTCCGCGGGCATCCGGCCCGCTTTTATGTGGGCCATTCCCGTTTGAGGACATTGAACTTCCGGCTTAATGGTCCTGGCGGTGCGTTGAATTCTGATGCTGCTTCGCGTTAAGGAGATCTCTTTCTCTGGCGTTTTTTTTAGACTGTGTTCTTAGTTAATAATTTATGGATAATACGACAGATGACGAGTCAGATGAAGAAGCTCATGTTTTTCGCAGAGCACAATCTTTGCTTTCCTGGTTTCTTAGCAGCAAAAGCTAAATGCTCCTACGAGCTGTGATTTTTTGTATTTTCTTGTTAGCCCTTGCCCTATTTCCATGGATTGTGATGTTTAGTCTCACATCAAGACAAAAACACTGAAAGTATTAACACCATCTCCTTTTTTTTTTTTGCTGTGTTACCTTTGATGTATACTCCCAGAGGAGATTATACACAGCCTTTTTTTTTTGTCGGCACTATTCAGCATGTCAAACCATATTCATTATGACCTTTGCCAATTCTGTGCAGATCCTTCACACTGTTCAGCTCACTCTTCTATTGTGTATGGAGATCATAGGGGCCTGGATCCAGGTCTTATACAGTAGGCTTGTTCAAAAGTCTCTAAGAACTCTCAATTCTCAGGTTAAAGGATTAAAAAAAGCCCCAGGTGTCATCATATCCCTTTAAGTAAATCTCAGAAGATTAGGAGATATAATAGATTTTTTAAAAAAACAGACTGTGGATATGCTGCGATTAAAGTGTTGGCCCGTGTAAATGAATGTGATCTCTTTAAAAAATCCATATCATTAGAACGTTACTTACAAATATAGATCATTTTATTTATCTTCCTAAGACCCATCAACTCTTTTTTTGTCCCCTGTAGGGCCTCTGGTGTTAATCTGAAGAATCATATGTTCTACTGTTCTGAAACGTACGCTACAAGAGACGTTCAATAAATATAAAATAAATTATTGGTAGCCTTGGTACCCTTGCAACCGGGAGCTTCCTTTTTTTTTTTTTTTTTGAGCTTGGTACCCAAGAATACTCCCTGTTAGTCAGACGTTCTGTGACTGGCTAGCTAGTTTGCCGGCTAATGTGCTTTCATTAGTGAGCTAAATGGTTTGTTTCAGCATATGGGCTGTGGCTCACACAGAACTCGGTCTTACTGAGGACAGGTCAACCAACCTTTAATATGGCACCGATGTGCTCTTCAGGGATTTCTTTCCGTTATCATCTACAGGCACGTTGAGACTGTAATAAAAAATCCTAGCGAGATTTCTCCCTGATTGCACTCAGATGGGAAGTGCTGGCTCAATGTTTCCAGGTCCATCTTTTAACACTCAGTGCAACCGCACCATGCAGATATGGCAGGAGAAATAGAGAACCTGGGATCGCCAGCGTGACAGCTACCCTTTGGAAATGAGATACAGTGTCATCGCCGTGCATTAATACACAGCTTTAGCACTCCGCACCGGCAGAAATATGTACTAGAAGCTATATAAAAACCCAGATCCTCGCTTTTTAAGGGCACTTAAATATCTCCCATTAATTAGATTAATCCGCGATTTAAAAAATATGTTGCCCATCATTTCCCCCCCCGTGCCAGTACACCCCCTCCAACTCCTCCCTGTCAACTCAAGATCCCCCCATAAATACATGTTTCCGCCAAACCTGGGAACACTGGATGTGTACCAAGGAGCTTGCTCACCTCCGGGCAGTCCATTTTCCACACCACACTTATAAATGTCAAAATCAGCGTGGCGGTCGTTAAAAAGATTCAAGTACGTCATAAATTACATTAAAGGAGCGGAGTGGAATATGAGATTTAGGAACTGGGAATTCAGAAAGAAATGAAGGTAGTATAGGGTAAGATATGCTGGAGGCTGGGGAGAAAAAATGGATGTGTGCGCTTGCTTCTGCAGTGAATACAAAAGCGAATGAAAGATTACCAGAGGTGGAAAATCCAGGTTCGGAAAGTATAAACTCCTCCCCGGAATTTTGTTCCAATCACCTGGATTTGCTAATTGGTACAACTGCTCAGGCAGGAGGTAGAACTAATTATGAGTGAAATCTGGCTGGCTGAGTTCAGGGGTGGAAGAAACACATGGCAGGACCTCTGCTTTGGACTTTCCACCTCTGAAGATTACTACCTCATAGTGACCCCAGCTTTGATAATACTTAGCGAGTACTATAAAAGTTCACATGTAAATGAGTACTATTCTGTACGGACAAGGCACAATAGTTCCACCAAATTGGTAACTAATAACTATGATTCGGCACTTAGATGGGTTGCTTTGTTTCTTAATGCTAAGCAGCGCATGTTTGTGCCTTTTTTACCTTGCTCTTCATTGCTACATTTAGCTTACCTTGACTTTTGTGTCAAGATTAGGTCATTCAAGTCAATTTCAAACTAAATAAATTTCTCACTAACTTACTAATGAGCTTCCCACTTAGTTTTACATACAAAATGTACATTTTTATTTGGATTGCTTGGATGAACAGCTGTCTTTTTTTTGGTAATTGTTGGCATCTAACCTACTGTTCTAGCAGAAACATATGCTACACCTCCTCCTTGCACTTAATGAATGAGAAATGGTATTTCTTGTCAGATATAAACATACAAAATCGTTGACTTTTCATTTTTTGATTTATATTTAATATTTTGCAGGTAAGTAGACATAGTATAAGTGGAATAAAACACTGGATGCATATACATTTTTTTAATAGCCTGCCACCCTGACTATTTGATGGACTATTGCAGTCAATACATTCAAAGTTCTAGAAAAAGCAATGTGTAATAATTTGATCTGGAGATAAGATCTTGCACTTAAAGTCTAGCATTAAAATATCACGGTTTCATTAAAAGTCAAGTGGAAGTTTCAACGTTCAGCTAAATAAAAGCACCGAAGACAAATTCAAGATAAAAAAATAATCATTAAATGCGACATTCAAAGCTGATTACTTTGCCACCATTAAGTGATTTTCATGGAACAGACTCATGACTAAATTCATTATGCTGATTGTGTCCAACACCAGAAAGTGATGTAACTGATACAGGAGCTGGGGGGGAGAGTTTTGGTGTCGGGGGGGCGGGGGCGGGTTTGGATGGGGGGGAGGAGACATCCCTTGGCTATGCATACAAGCCGAAAAGCTCATGGTTGCCTGGTTACATATAGCTTAAAACTCATCAGGTGCCTCAGAGATACAGTACTCTTGCATTTTTCATTTTCCACAGTATTTATGGTTCATCGGCATCAAGTATGATATAACTGCGTAGTTTGCTGGCCAGTTTTTCAGCTGTAACTAAGTGAATGGAGCTTTTAGTGAATAAAGCTCACTTTTTGACATCGGTAGTAGAAATTACTGAAGATCAGGGAGTGGACACATGACAGAGATGAATGAAACACTGAAGTCGGTATCATTAAATGATCCTCTTTGACTTTGAATATATATTTTTTTAATTCATGTTCTCTGTAGATACTAACATCTTGGTTTTGGGAAGCAGTCAAAAAGAAGTTAAACAGAAACAGACAATGGAGTCCTTGCAAAAGCTTTTTTAAGGGCATATCGAAGACAACAAACATTTTTTTAAATTATTTTTTTTATTTGAATACTTATGACACACGCCACCCAGCACTTTAATACCCTTCAGAAATGGCAGAAAAAACACCCAGGCAATAAGAATGGAGTGATTTAGAGAAGAGGACAAGGACAAGGAGGATGAACAGCTAATGGATGGATACAAAGGAAAAATAAAGATATTCGCAGTTAGACGAGAGTCAAGTGCGCACTTAAAAGCGACATTGTTCAAGTGTTTCGATTTGAAGACGCAATTGAATATGTTTTCATGCTTTACTTGGCTCTGTGCTTGAAAGCCCATCAAAACGCTTTTCACCTTCATATGGAATAATGGTTTTACAACTTGAACATTTGGCACGTTTATGTTTATGATGAACACAGACACATACATTTACCAACCTTTTCATGCAGGAGTCAGCATATAGCCAAGCTACGGCTGAAAAACGGTTGGCATTTTACAGAGAGTGACTGTTGACAGAAAGCCGCGTGTGAAAACCGACTTGTTTTGAGCTTGCGAGTGAACTTTCCCTGGATCACTGAGTCTGTGGCAGCCACAGCGGCCGTTTGAATGGGCAAAAATATGATCATACAAGACTCGGGGACTTTCGTTTTACAGTCACGTCCACTCCGCATTTCATTCCCCCCCGTATGGATTTGGGAGAGCAGGCGAGAGGGAAGACGAGAGCATCAGAGATGAAACCCAATACAGTCTCCTTTTGTTAATGTAAAACAGTCCAACATCTCGATAAGGATTATCATTACCGCGGCCCTTTGTAGGGGTTGCTTCGCCGGGAAGGGACAGTTAATTTGCAGTCTCAGCTGGGAACGGGCTCTTCCACAACGCTCTTTCAGGGAGAGGACGGAGCAGGAAGGAGACAGGAGGACGTTAATTGAAAGTTTTCGCGTGGGGGGGGGGGAACCACACGGAGAATGTTATAGTATTTACCGCTGGCCCATCTCAGTTGATTTCACATTAGCACATGCAGGCAGGGACACATAATCCATCCACAGGGATCTTAGCGCACAAACTTCAAAGGGAGGCAGAGAGAGTCGGGGGGGGGGGGGGGGGGGGGGGGGGGGGGGGACACCAAACACATGCCCCCCGTGACAGGTTATTGTGGCCGAAAAATCATTCTCTTGGAAAAAAAGCAAAACGTAATTAGAATGGCAAATGAATTCTTCTGCCTTTTCCAATCCGCCAAGAGAAGCAGTGGCTTCGCCCGGCGTTTCCTGACACTAATGCACAGCGAGTATCGACTCAGGAAAAAACATGAATAAATAAATAAAAAAGAAATGATCCGAGTCAATAGCTCTTGTCTTGGAAAACTGTCAGTTACAATGAAATATTTTCAAAGATGATTTTCCTTCCCCTGCCCTCTTTGTAATATTAATTCAAATTTAAGCGAGAGTTCTCGCTCCGGTTCTGCAGTGTCATGGCAACCGGCCGGCCTCGGCTCCCCGCTCTGTCACCGTGAGTGACAGGCCGGTCGGCGCATGAATTTCAAATCCGGGCTCGGAATGCTGACAGAACGGCGGGAAAAAAAAAAAAACCCAGGAGAGCGCGGGGACGCGGAACGACAAGCACGAGAGATCAAGCGATCGAAACGTCTGATTTGCTTGCGCCTGCCTCTGTGGAGAGCGCTCCACTGTACGGGCCTGTGTTCCCACATCTCCTCCGGAGAGGAGAGAGAGACCCATGCAGGGGCTCTGACCGCCCGCATGGACGAAGGTCGCTGATCGATCGCCGACCGCCTGAGCGGCTTCGCAACGGACTCGGCTTGGCGGCCGCCCGTCGCCGTGGCGATTCCCGCCTTGGCTCCTCCTTCGGGCGACGGTTTCCGGGCATGCCCGAATCCCAGCCTCTACCCTCAGGAGACTGGCAAGGAGACTCCTGGTGCCCCCCCCCCCCCCCCCCCTTCTCTTGTACCCCCCCCCCCCCCTTCCCCCCCCACTCCGGTTTTGTTTTCCCTCTCCGTTCCCGCTTGCCGAGCGCATGTGAGATGCGCCGCGGTACCCGGGTCTGTGGGACGGCCCCGGCATCTCTCCACCGAAACACGCCCCGCGCCTCGTTCATGAGTCCCGCTGGCAGGAATGCTCCCCGGGAGCTGCTAGGAAATGTATGTGTATATATTATATATATTATATACATGTTAATACATCCTGCTGATTAAAAGAGAGTGGAAGAGAGTTCCTGTTTAGCATTATCTCTGGATCACCTAACGCTTCAGGGGACCTCCTCCTCTTACACGTGATCAATAGTGTCCCGATACCCAGACTGGCCTTCTTCATTATGTTCCCGCACACCGCAGCGCAATGACCTGCTTTCATGTACCACATTTAAAGGTCAAGTGCTGATGTCCACTGGGGCCTGGTGGTGCAGCTTTAGGCCTGATTAGAGCCATTTTAAATGTAAACTTACACAGAAACAGGGAGAAACCACTTTATTTTACAGCGCTAGTTGTGTATATGACCGTTTATATACCATCTATGTCTTCTCTTCCTCATTGTTCTTTTGTGTTTAATCATGCATTTATTTTTATTGTGACCACAAATTGTAAAAACGGCACTACCCAAATAAATGTATTATTATTTTATTATTATAGTTGTTGTTGTTGTTGTTGTTGCTGCTGTTTTCTGGTATCTACAACTACACCCTTTATTTTCTTGCTTGCATTGTCCTTCTACAAGGTTTACGATGAAGCTGCAATTGATTACAAGCACAAACTGTAAATAACGATCAGTAGACATATTACTGATTGTACTAAGCCTGGCTGCAGATGCCATTTTTACCACACAGAGCGGAATCTGTGTACATAAACACGTTAAACTGATGTAATTATACACAGTAGCACTTAATATATATATATTCAAATGATATATATAACTGAAAGTTCTTGTGAATATGAGAAAATATTGAGGAAAAAAAAAATTTAATAAACCTATTTTGAAAACTTATTTTAAACCTACTTTCTAAACGGAAACCCAATCGGAAAGTCTGTTGCTCTGCCAAAAATTGCTAGAAAAACCACGAGGAGGAAAAAAAAGAGACGAATACGATCTATGTTGAGAAGAAATCCGTGACAGAAAGCAAAGAAGAGATAAAACACTAACAGTAACCCCTAAGTGGGATGATGATGCTCGAAGAAGACCGTCTGGGAAATCTCCGGCAGTTTGGAGCCTTTCCCAAAACCGTAATGGCTGGGAATTAATGATAAACAACATAAGCTGACATGATCTCTATCCTCCCCAGCAGTAATGATATCAATCATGACGTCTGCCTTCCTGTAAGTACTCCCCGCAGAAGGCAGAAGCCGACACGTTTTTGCCAGATTGCACAAAGTTTGGGCGGGAAAAAGCAAGAGTGGCAGACAAACAGATGGCAAGGTGTTTTTATTTTTATTTTTTTTTTTTTTTTCCTCTGATTTTTTTGGTGACGCGACCCTGCCGAAAAGTTAAAAGCTAAAAAAAAACGAGCGCCGAGTTAATAGTTCGCGCTCCGCTGGAGGAGTACGAAATCGCGAGCGTGGAGCCTGGTCTTACGGGAGCGTTCAGTCGTGTGAGTTTACGCCTAACCCTGGAATCCGTCTCCCAGGTGCTCCCGTTTCATTTATATTTCCCTCAGTGAGGAGGAGAGGAGATAAGAAAACGCATTTTCCGCAAACCTTCGTCGTCCCCCCCCGAGGCAGATATAGCTGGTTGGGAGTGGCGCAGGGCTGTTTATTAAGCACATTAAAGAGCTCTTATGTGCTCTTATATTGCTCCGATGGATTCTGGCGCATATCAAAGCCCAGCCTGCGCTCGAGCCTCTGGGTTGATTAAACATGCCTGGAGTGGAGAGGCCTTTCATTCAGCCAAAGCCCTTAATGACTGCATGAGGTTCAATTACAAGCTCGAACGTGACTTCGAGTGACCGCGCGACCGAGCTCGCGCGCTTCTCCACGGCGGGGGTTGCCTAGACAACCCAGGGCCTTGAGCTGTGCGCGATTAAACGTCTCTCAATAACAGGTTGAGCTTTTCAGGAGAAAAAAAAAAGAGAATGCATAATTACCCTTTTAGTGCAGTAATTATCGCAGTTTTGTGATTGATCTGTGTGCGACGCGGCTTTGGCTCAGACTCCAGCGTATGCATACCGTTCTTAACCCTCTTCAGTTTTATCCACTGGAAAAGTGCTACTTGTGCAATTCAACTGTATGCTACACGTGAGAGCTGTGCTATGCAGGATTTTTTACCTTGAAAATATTCTAAAATACTCACTCACAACTCACTCAATACTCACAATATGCACTGCCACTAAATTTATACCTTATACATATTTTGATGAATTTGTGCATCTTTACCTGTATTTGTCTGTGGCGTTTCTGGGTGTGGCACTCTTTTCTGTGTGAGGAGGGGTGGGTGTGGCTACAGAGCCTGTAGTTTGGAATCACATTTCAGTGGAGAGTTTGTTGCTAGATAGCTAACTAGAGAATGAAGCCCAGACACACCAAAGCAAAAAGGCAGGCTGACAGGGCTTGTTCACGAACTGCAGTTTGAAAGCAGCTGTGAAACTGCTTTTCCCTAGGTGGCATCAGCTGAAGTTGGCCAAGGGGATGAAAAGCGATATGGAGTTGGCTTGTTTTCTGTTGGACCTGCAAGTAACGTTACCTCTAGCTATCCAGCTAACTACGCTAGGTAGCTCCTGTATATGACCAATGTCAGGTACATGGGGTGAGTGGGTGGGACTGAAGACAGTGGAGGAGACTTCTTCTTCGATTGTCAACACAGGACCACAGCAAGACTAGAAATACCCTGCGAAGAATGCCTTTAAAATTAATCGCAGTGCAGCTTCTGCCAAGGACAGAATAAGATGCAGGAAACATCCTTGAACGCGAGCAAACAGACAGAGAGAGAGAACGAGACGCGAACGAAGCGGCCGATGTGTAGCCTGCTCTCCAGCGGCGGCCAAAAACATCTCATAAATTAATCAAATGGAAATCGGGGAGAGTCTGGAGATGAAATGTCAGTTGATCTGTGTTTACTCCGCTCTGACTGGACCTGAAGAGGCCTTGGCAACAGGATTATTTCCCTCCTCTCGGCCTCCCTGCGCCGATCTTCTCCCTCCTGGCCGCATTATTAATTCCTCTGATGTCCGGCTTCCTTCTGAAAATCAAATTTAAAACACTTGTGTCTGCTTGCGAAGCGAAACCGACATAGGATGGTCAATACCGCAAGGGATTTTTTTGACCACTCTCCGGTGGCCCCAACATTCTGAATAAGTCATTAAAGACATACAGACGTGGCAGTCCTGGATGTGGATTCATGCGGTGTTGGGTTTTGAGCCATTGTTTTTATTTTTAGACAAAACCTCCACCCCTTCACCCCCCCCCCCCACCAACCCCTCTTTACAAAACAACATAAAAATATAGACCTCATGGTCCCATGAACCATTTTTAATGGCTGGATTGAAAGTATGAAACAAACTGTAACAACAAAACATTCTTTTGTTATGAGTCTTAATAGCACATGGGGTTCAGGGGTGAAAATCCTTATCCCTGCATTTTGACATTTAATTGCCTTGTATTCTGGTGATTTTATGCTTTATTTGACAGGAAATAAAAAAAGAAAGAAAACAGTCTGGGAGATGGCTCAGCCAGTGCTGAATGTTGTATATGCTTTAAAATGCCGAGTTCTTACTTCATGTAAACGATTCATTGAAGAGACCTTTATGAGCCCACGGGTTATTCTTAGTCAAGGAAACTGAATAAAAAGGTAATTAACAACAAGAGTAGAACCTCAAAGGCAAGATTCTCAGTGTTACATAACAGGGTATGGACCAGGAAGTAGTGTACATATTTAAGCCTTTTCGATCTCTTGACGCAATTATAATTATATAATTATAATACGTAAATGATCAATGGTGAAAAAAAAATGAAAAAAAAAGTTAATATTCAACAGAAAGCAGTCGCACTTTCCGATGACAAAAAATGGAAATGCACTCAATAACTGTGCCTAATCCACGTAAAGTCATTGAGTTTTCAAGGGGAGGTCGTTTCCATGAGGGTGTTAATAAAACAAAAACAATGATACCCACATGAGTGCGGTGAATCACGCATTTTAATGGGATGTTCGTCACATTGACGGGTGCATATATTCGCTAGCTGTGCTAGAACCAGTTTTAAAGCTGAGCTGGGCAGCCCAGAAGCCGCCTACTCACTGCTAGACCACTGCACCATTTTCAATGTTCCCTCGCCGATACCCTTTTTGGGTATTTTCTGACACAGCAAGAACCCAGAACCAGCTTGCTTTGAACTCACAGTCTGGTGTGTGTATCCTTCTAGCTAATGCATTTCCTCCCTGTGTTTTTTTATTTTATTTTTATGGCATTTCAACTTAACAGTTTGCAGTGCACTTGGCATGGCAGATTGTATTTTTGCTAACAGCAAGTAGCTACAGGTAGGTTATTGTAGCTCATGCTGCATGCATGGGGAACTGCTTCACACCCATTCTTCAATACTGGAGCTTCAGAATAAACTGGGATCCAACTCCACAAGCACAACCTATACAGGCCTGTGAGTTATCAGGGGGCAAGTTTATGTCCTGCTTACCGTGTGTTTGATTATTTGTTATGATGTAAAACAAAAATATGTTCTTACCTTTAAAATCTACAAAAGTAAAATAAAACAAAATTGCCATATTTTTACCTTTCAGTTCGAACATTTCAGTTTGGGAGGACCCCCATTCCCCACAGTGTACAGTACAGTAAAGTCTGCCTGTTCCTCGTAATTAATCCAGGATGCAAAAAAAATACATATTTTTGGATATGCACCCTACAGTGTCAGAATGAAGCATACCAACTGTGTGCAGCCTCTCGAAAAAAGAACACACAGTATTGGTGCATCTTCAGTAAGCAAAGGAGAAAAAGGATGCTTTAAAAAAAATAATAATAATACTTTCACAATATTACGAGGCTGCCACTAACGTTGACCAATAAGGTTGCTTACGGATGTGAAATGTAAGAAGGCGGGATAAAAGCACGCTGCGGATAGACTGAACAGAGACCGCACATCCACACCGAGGAAGTGCTTCCCCATCCGGCCCCGCCCCCCTGCCCCCCCCCCCCCCCCCCCCTGCCCCCCCCCCCCCCCCCCCCCCCCCCCCCACGCTGAGATACCGTCGTCTCCACTGCTTTTTTAATGCGTTGCCGTGGTGACACACATTCCGATTTAGAGTGCACTTCCCAGAAGACGGCGGGAGTTTTTCCACGAATTTCTGCCCCGAAACGCGAAGCTGTCTCCTGACCTGTGGTCTGCGGACGTGCATCGATCAAATGGCGAGCCTTTCTGACAGGATGCAACAGATGAAACTCGAATCTGTCCGCCAGTGAGCGAGGTACCTGCACAAAGGGACAACACGTCACGGTGGTGGAACGTTTTGAACAGAGCACAGCATGGCCGATGGGGGATTTCCTTCTGGTTTCATTCAGTATTGTGGTGTGACGATGGTCACTGCAGTTTCTTATGGCTAGTGAGCGAACACTGAATGTCAGTTAACATCTGTACTACCCCAGGTCCACCATGAAACTCACATGGGGGTTTACTATACTCTGATGAATGCAAGATGGAACTGTGTGTAAAAGGTTAAAGGAAAAGATCTTGAGGTTCAGAGGTGGATTCCCGAATGGGACACTGCAGTTGAACCTTCAGCCAAGGCGTTTTACCTGCAAACGGATTAGTCTGCAAATCGCCTTCAAAAGTGTCTAAGCTGCTTAAATAAGAAATTTAGATGGAGGTCAGTCTTGGACCACAGTGTGATATCCCCTTAGCAAACAAGCTCAACTGTCAAACTCCGGACCCATTCAGTCCATCCAGCTTTCTCCGTGTCACATTCCTTCACATCGGGAAGCGGCGGGCTCCCGCGGGATCGCCAGTATTCCCGGAAGGAATTTCGAGAGTGACACTGATGTGCCTGCCTGCCGGTCGCTCCAGTCCCGTCTGGGCGAGATAGCCGAGGCGTCGCATTCCCTCAGACCCAAACCGCCAAGACCCCAAAGTCTGACAGCGCATGAATAAATCTATACTTCTGAATATGGTTTACATGCATAAGCAGATCCGGAGCGACCGAGGCGACAAAACTGGGCGTCCGCTCCCTTCGTAAACATCGGACGCTTCCCTTAATGCGCTGAGACCCCTGGGCGTCATCGCGTCCGAATCCCGCGCTTTCCACTCCGCCTTCGTATTTATTGCCGAGTTGAAAAATTTAAAATGCCTGTCAGGTTTCAGTCACACCTCCCTGCAGTCACCTTCTGCCAAAATGGATGACGCGAAGTGGAGCTGCGTTTAGCGCGCAAATGGAAGACCGGACGTGGGTGATGGGCCAGTAGGGGGCAGTCTTCTTTCCTGATAATAAAGTTCCACAGTGCAGTAATGGGGAAACTGTGCAACTGGAGGCTCCACCTTCCAGATACAATTTATTAGTTCTTAGTTATTTTTCTCCTTCAGAGTGATCAATACCACTGGTATTCTGACCAAATATACAGTCTGGCTTTCTCCCCGTTAAGAACTGGGCCGGGTTTCTGCTGTAAAGTGCATCGAGATCCTCGGAATGATGAAATGTGCTACATTAGTATAATTTAATACAGTTAAAAAACATTAGAGAACACAAATTATCAATGGTGCTTATTTTTAATCATCCACAGGAACACAAATGGCAAGTCAGCATACCCTAGAAAAAGTCATTAGTATCAGAGGCTTCATCTTCTGTATTGGGCAGGTTTTTTTTAGCAACTCTCACAGAGACTGTTTCTCTTCCTGGTGTGATGTGTGGATATAATAAAGTAATATCTGAGGACAGGCTGCGACAGATTGGCGGTCTGTCCACGGCGTATTCCTGCCTCTCGCCCAATGCATGCTGGGATAGGCTCCAGCACCCCCCGCGACCCTGCCCAGGATAAGCAGGTTAGATAATGGATGGATGGATGGATCTGAGGACAGAGTAAGAGTAGACAAAGCTGATTTAATTGTGCAGATCTGATTGGGATGGAAGGTATACCCTCTGCCAAGTTACAGGTAACTGTTAAGTTGGGCTATGCACTAAAGAGCGGTTTCCCACAGAATGTTCCAGAGAAACACTACCACAAAAAGTGTACCGTTCTTGCCTTCATAAAACAAGTAAGGACCAATCATTGAGGTTGCCACAGGTGAACAATAGTACACCTGTGGCATTGTTCCTGTAGTTTTTTTTTTTGTATGGCAAAATCGAGCAATTTCTTACAGAACGTTCGAGAATAAACCCCAATGCTAAATAAACAAACTAAATGCAAAATAAAATTGCTCGTATCAGCACAGTAGCGCACAAGATGCTTTTTTGCTCTGAATAGAGGTTCACAAAAGTTATCTCTCCCATATTTCAGACTGCTGTTCGAGCACATTTCATTCTCTCAACCCCTTAGGATTTTATTATATGCTTTCTTATATTTGAAACATGCAGTGTCTGCAGGTTCCTAGTGGTTAAATTTGCCAATAATCAAGTTACTGGGCATAAAGTTTTTTTTTTCCTCCTATAAAATGGCATCAGCAAGCTACCTTGCGAACTTCATTAAACATTTTTTCATTTAATGGGGGTTTTAAATTAATTTTTTAATTTAATTTTTTATTTTTTCTGTAGATGAGTCAGTGCAACCAGATATTAGAGAGTTTTTTTTTAGTCCAATAAAACCAGGAGCAGTTGCTTGCCTCGATTATTTGCAGTGTGCCTCAGTTCTTAAATAATTTTTCAGACTAGTAACCATGCTTTTATTCAGTTGCTTATATAACTAGATACTATATTATGCTGCAATTAACAATTCAAGGTTTGTAATATATTTTTCATACACTGAAGCAAGTGTGCCAAACCAGAATAGACTGGCTATAAAGGAGTCTGTGTCACAAAGAACTTGTATTAATCAGTCTCAAGATACTGGAGGTTAAAGGTTTTCCATGTCACCAGTCTCTCCAATTCTTTGTGAAACATCTTCTTGGCATTAATCCTTTTGAAGCATTGAGGCTTTAACCACAGATCCTTACTGGCTACTTGGAAGATTCGGAAAGAAAAAGAAAAGTCAAAAAAGTTTTTTTTATAAGAAGCTCCTGTCTTTGAAACAGCCGTCAAGCGAGAAGCTTTTTTCTGACATTCTTTCAAAAAAAGGGTTTACAATTTTTCATTAAGATTCTGGTGATCGCATAATTACTGAAAGCAAAACACAATTGAAAATTTATGAAAATATGAGCAAGCTTTAATTGCCTGTTTGACAGCTTCGCCTTGTGCTTTTTAAAACAGCTTTACAACACAGAACATTGTCAACTTTTAAGAGTCAATTCCATTAAAATGAATATAGGAAAGTAAAGAAGTAATTTCAATATACCCACTGAATTTGAAATAGTCCAGTAGGCCTGTAATATAATCAAAGAGTCCGGAAAAGTGAGTCAGTATTGAATGGTTATAGTTAGGCAAGTTCACTTTAATTGATATTAACTGACACCTTATTAAGAAAAATGGTATTTTGCAATCTAACAATATTCAAGCAATATTCTGCATATCAACTATGTGTGTGCGAGTGAGTGTGTGCGTGTGCCTGTGTACTTCTGTGCATCCAAGTGTGTTGCCAGGCAATCAATTAAAAATATCAGGAAGCTTATTTTCAATTATAATGACTATAATCAGAGAGAGAGAGAGAGAGAGTGAGAGAGAGGGGTGACAGAAAGATGTACTCACGCCCTGCACACACACACACACACACGCACGCACGCACACACATGACACGTGTACGCAGGTCCCCGTGCACACATATCTTGTCATTATTCTTTGTCTGAGGGAGGGAGAGACCAGCGTTGGCACAGGGGGGGGATCAATGAAGTCTCTCTCATTATAAATACGCTTTCTCTAGCTGCTGCTCCCACCCAAAATACACACAGAAAATGAGTCAAACTGAATTATGGCATTAAATATCAGAGGGCAAGGGGGCAAGGGCAGAAAGAATAATAAAAAAAAAAAAAAACACATACAATATTAATGATGAGAAATTAAATGTTCATCACAAACACCAGCGGGCAGGTACAAGGCGAGATTAAATTCAATATTTTTTGACCACCCACTATTCGCATGGGTCCTCTGGTAAAACCAAGAGGTTCGGTATGAACAAAGCAGCCGGCTGAATAATCATCGCATGAAAGATTAAGAGAAACACTAACCAGCACAAAAGAAGAACTCTTCTGTCCTAACGGAATATTTCCGCAGTACGGACAGGCCGGCTCGTTAATTATCCATCCAGCGCTTAATTAAAGTGCGGAGGAGCTGCGGGTGACCCCATCCCCTCTCTCTCTCTCATCTTGCACAAACGAAGGAGGTCTGAAACGGCTCTGGTCTTGTTCTGCAGTCGAGGCGCTTGTTCTTCTCCGGGGTCAGCGTGTAACAGGACGGATGCTAATGCGCTGGTGACACTGAACTGACGGATTCGAATACACACACTGCAGAGCCCGGTGCAGGATTACTGTCACACGCCGCTAACAGGAAGTCTGTCCTCAACGGGAGATTTAGCTTATTACCGTGCCCCAGGAAGAGGAGACCGCCGTCCCAAAACAGAAAAGAATGTCTTAATAATGAAAAATGCATGTGCCGACTCATATTACTCTTTGGACTCCACATTGCTGGCCGATCCCCACTCTTTATTACTTACCTGGGCAGCACAATGCAGCATGTGTATCTTATTTTAAACAGACAACCGTATGCTTGTGATATAAAAAAACAATTTAAAAAAAAAAAAAAAACCATTATTCTCATGAACAGGCAAATACTCATTAAAACCGAGACACTTAATTAGCCAAGGGCCTTAATCACTATACAACACAATTATCTGTAGTGAAAACACATAAACGTGACTCCAAGTGTCACAGGAGGAAGGCTGTTTAGAGCACTTTCAGATGTCTGAACTTTTCTTAGCGTTGCCATGGCTACCTGAATTCGACTGCCGGCCTATTTGTGCTCGTAATTCTTGGGTTCTGACGCCACTTGAGAGCACTTTCTCTCCGTGGCTGTGAATGTCTTTCTGTGCCTTGTAACGGAGTCCAGAGCGGAGAACTCGAGTGCCGTCTCATGTTGTGAATGAACAGAGTAGGAATAGTCTGACCTGTCTGATAGAGCATAGGGCATTTATATTCCCCCAGAACATTTCACTCGCATTCACATTAACACTAAAGTTGCCAATCCAGGTGTTCAGCAAACTGCAGAATCTTTTGCTCAGTTCAATTCCTTTTTTATTTGTACACAGGCACATATTAATGCCACCGGAAATGGGAACTTTTTCCAGTGGGGGGTACAGCTTAATATATTAATGCTGTATTTTTGCACAGTGCTGCAGAAGACATTTCTTGTTTCTGAGGAAGCGTTGGCATTGGTTGTCGGTGTCGGCTGATTCTTTCAAACAGAACTTGGCACTGGCGTGAGCTCTGGGGGAATGGAATCGTTGCATCTCAAGTT
The DNA here is from genome assembly GCA_025169545.1 of Anguilla japonica. Lineage (NCBI taxonomy): Eukaryota > Metazoa > Chordata > Actinopteri > Anguilliformes > Anguillidae > Anguilla > Anguilla japonica. The sequence goes on along the minus strand of CM045892.1, from coordinate 48,447,569 downwards.
AATGCGCTGCACTGTGACACGTATTAACTCGAAAATCGCACTGCTTTGGAACGCCCGCTGGAACGGAAGGCTTTTTAGCCACTTTGACGTTGCACTCTAATTGTAATGCGCAAATCGTGTGGTTATGGAACATGTGTTTGAGAGCAGAAGAGCTGTGATGTGCACCTTTCCCAGAAGCCTGGCTTAATTTTACCCGCCACCTCGCCCAGGGGAGGTATTTTCGCTTTTCTTGGATACCGCCTTGTGATTGGCTAGTCACAATGCACGGCGATTTCAGAACGCAACAACCCAATTTGTATGCAACCGTTTTTTTTTTTTTGCTTGTTAGCACCTGCATGCTAATGTGCTGTGGAGAAGCAAGCTAGCGCTGACGCAGTCACAGTCATCACGAGGACGCTAGCTTCATGAACCGGTGTCCCGCTACATTCATGCAGATTTTATGAGATCCATATGCAGCCATTAACCTTCATGAATCCCCCCGATGATGCGTTTAAAGACCTCTGCTGCCGACAGTTAAGCACCAGTCTTTTGCATAGCCCTGTACGTGCATAAAGTGGAGAAGCTCTCGCAGATTTCCCTCTACAATGGCTACACAGGGGCAGATTAACAACGTGTTATTATTTGAAGGGTTTTGAGATTTTATTGATTCCTTTAACTACCTCTTAATCTTCTATAATCATTTCAGGTACTGAAGGAGTAACTGTCTGCTGTCTGATTAGTCTGAGCCATGAGTACTTTGCTCAGCAGAAGGCTTTTTTTTGGGGTGGGACAGCACTAACACAGACGTGCGGCAGTCCACTTCAAAGGCCCTTACGAGCTGCAGAGTTACAGCATAAACATAAACCATTTTTAAAAATAATTTTTAAAAGGGTAGTTCTTTTAATAGAACGTTTAGGGACAGTTCAGATTTTCAGGGTTCAGAACATATCAGTATGACAATACATGGACAGATTATAAAACATTTCTTCCAGAATTGTGTTTTTCAAAGCTTTGGTGAGACTTTTCTGGTTTGCTTTAAGTAAGAGGATTAAACGGAGACCGTAGCCTTTGTGTTTCACACGTGGGTTGAGAATGGTTCAGTAGAAAGCCTGTTTAATGAGTGAGACTAGCAGAGGAAACTATAATAAAGACACACAATAAAAGGTTATTTTCAATACAGTGAATAATCAGCAATGGGGAATATTGTTTATATTTATACATAGGCACAGAAAAAACCCACTTCACAGTCGTAAATAACAAGGTATAGGTAATTCAAAAACCAACTTCTGTAAAAAAATGTTTTACATAACATTAGCTCAGTAACAAAAGAAACCACAACATTCCATATATTATTTAACATTTATTTATCCTGATGTTTTGATAGCAGACATTTATTTTGACACCTGGTGAATTATGGCCACAGAGACCTTGTTGACAGAACTGTCTGTAAAATAACGTCAATCTAAGCCCGAAGTTTTAGTGCCAGCCTTGCTTGGCTGGTTGGCTGGCTATAATGCCATATAGATTATGATGCAAATGACTCAATGCGACAAGATCATTTTGGGAAATGAATCCCAAATCAGCTCGTGTAGGGAAACATTTTTTTTTTCCTTTCACTCGATCATTAGCATTTTTATAAATATAAATGTTCTGTACAAAAGTATCCACTTAAATGAGCATGCATTTTACATGTTGTTCTCTTTCTAAAACAATGGCTGACATTGCTTCTCTTTGTTGACTCACGTTCTGTCTGTTGGCAGTTGGGATCCCACTTGCAAATGGTTTTTCTGGTTCAGGTCCCGGACTGTTGTGAAAGGAAGTGCTCACAGCAGTCGATGATTCTCAACGCGGATGCAAATTTCAGCCCTGATGTCCTCAAAGAAATTTTTTTTTTTTTTTATTGGGGCTGAAATAAAGTTCATAAAAAGGGGAGTTTGCTGTGCTTGAGACTGGCGCTCGTTCCTTTAGCTTCGCAGCTCAATTATTTAGCGCCAGAGGGAACTGGCACATCGTTTGCTTTGAAGCTCGGTGTAGCGATGATGCTAACGCTCATTGTTTTCAAATTTTCAAACCACTAACCAAATTTTTTTGGGGGAGATTTGCGCACTCGTCGGCATATTCAGACGCTGTAGGCCTTGGCACCTGTGGAGCGCGGAAATGCATAGGCTGTATTTGCCGAGACTTTAACTTCACTTGATTTAAGATTTTACATCAGGAAACGGAGAAGCTTGTTAGAGCCCCTTTACTTTCCTATATTCAGTGTCTGTGGAGCTCTGAGAGGTGCCATGCCATGCCATGCCATACACATAGCCCATTTGGTATTGAACAGTATATGATGTCAATTACAGGATATTAGTCTGACCACAAGCCAAATTTTTCCATCCTCCAGATGTCCCTTTCAGCCTTGGCTCCTGACATCCGTGGTCAGTTTGATACGAAACAAACGAGGCAGAAGAATAAGAACATTTGTACCGACATGAACGCGCTTAGCAACATGCATTTGTGGCTTATACTGTAACTGCACATTTCTACGAGAAACACTGCAAAAAAATAGGGAGCAGGAGAAATCCATCGCATCTCAGCTCACAAAGTTACAGCGTTTGTGAAACAAGCCCAATATCCCCGTATTCCAATTCCAGGTCTCCGGGCAGCGGCTTTAGCCCCCCGGGACCGAGGACACGGACGCCCCTGACGGATTGCGCAGCGGCACGCATCAGATCACCTGGATCAAGACCGCGATGATTCGTTTCTTTTTCGACAAGCGTGACTAACCCCTCCTGTGACCCAGCCGGGGCTAAGGCTCTATCAGGAGTAAGGCCACTTCATTTTTTTTTTTACAATGGTAGGCCAAGCTTGCAGATACAATTTTCCCCAAAATGTGTCCTCTCGTCTTCGGCGGTGCCGTGCCCGGGCTGCCGCAGATACCGGGGCTTTCCGAACGGCGCGTGCCCCGCGGTGATTCTCTGCACACAAAAAAACGGCAAACTGGCCTGTTACGGCTGTTTCCGTGCCAACAGCGACAGATAAGATGGCGAAGTTCACAAGTCTTTCAGAGACTTTTTAGCTCGTTAGCGCAAAGCTACTAATCCAAACGGGCTAAACTCAGAATCTATTTTAGGCTATCAAATTTTGGGGCTAAATATTTGAGGAACTAGTAACTGTAAGAACGAGGATGCACTCTTTTACACACTCTCCCGCTTTATCAGGCCAAAGCGTTTTGGCGGTTAGCTCATGTGCTCATGTATGACACCTTTTCTCAGTCTGAGGTCTGGTGGACAGGGATTTCTCCAGTGACACTTGTCCTCATAATGATCAAATTTGGTTGATTTTGCACTGTAATATTAGTCAAAGTTTTTTTTTTTTTTTTTTTAAATCACCGATATTGCATCCTTCCATATCAGGAACACATTTCTTTCACATTTCTTTCATGAAACATTTTTTCTTGAAAAACAAACTACATTCTGCTTCAACTTCTTTCTTCACTGTAGCTGTTGTGTCTGTTTATGGACAGTTCAACTATCAGGCGTGAATGAATGTAATGAATCAGTGCGCATGCTATGCATGCGTGTGATATTACAATACAGACACAGCCATTCCAGCAAAAAAAAAAAAAAAAGAAAACCAATTACGATTCTGTTTAAGCTACACATTTCCCCAGCCTGCCCGTCAGTTAAATTCAGTAGCCATGGTGTGAGATGTTTAAACCACTCCATACCACTGCATACAACACAATATATTGCACTTCTAGGGCTGTCAATGGTTTTCAGCCATGGACCAACGCACCAACCCAGGTCACATGTTCTTGTACATGCACAGCGAGTGTGCGTCTTGTGTATATAAATAAATAGTGGTAGCCAACAAAAACACTGAAGAGAGAAGATTTCTGGTGGATGATAGTTCATAATGATGTTAGCAGCATTTACCTTGTATTGTTTGCTTGCGGTCGTACCCTTGGAAAGCAAGGTCGATGTTTTATTAATGGTACCGAGCGGTACAATGTTATATCATTTCTTTTTCCTACCGAATAAAGTGTCGTTCTAGATGATAATAACCTGTCCACAGAGCACAAGCTGAACGGCATTATTCACATGTCATGGCCATGTACCAGACTTCACATACTGTACGCGTTTCCATTTGGCTGCTCAAAACCTGTCCACACACACACACACATACACATACACACACACACACACACACACACGCACACATACACACACACACACACACACACACACACACACACACACACACACACACTCAGACAGTCACACAGTCACACCAGTTGCCAAGCAATACCCGCAGTCACTATCTCTGACAACCAAATAACTTTGCTGTATTATCATTGTGGAGGTGGAAAGTCCAGGTTCAGAAAGTAAACTTTTTTTTTGTTTTGTTCCAATCACCTGGATTTTATAATTAGCACAATTCTTCACCCAGGAGCTGGAACTAATTAGTGAAATCAGCTGGCTGAGTTCATGGGTGGAAGAAACACACGACAGGACTTTTTACTTTCTGTCTCCGAGACTTTCCACCTCTGAGTATGGATACAAACAACTTTTTAGTTTATCTGATCATTTATTCAATTAATACCTTCTTTTCATTACTTTTTATGGATCATTGAGAGGGCTGAAGATTACTCTGCCATAGAAATACACTTCCTGTACTCTTTGTCCTGTGTGGGCTTACAGTCATCTACACATGCATCCCAAAGCAACATCACTTTTTTTCCCTTCTTCTTCTTCTTCTTCTTCTTCTTCTTTCCCCCCTTTTAAGTAAACAGATAAAAGGAAATTAAACACATTCCATGTCCTAACATGGTCTTCCATTGTAAAACATACAGCCCCCCCCCCACCTCCCCCCCCAGGCCTTGAAGTTTACAAATTAAAAGCTGTAAATCAGGGCTGGGCAGTGACGGCCTCCGTCTCTCTCTGTTATCTCTCTCTCTCCCTCTCTCTCTCTCTCTCTCCTGCTCCGCGCAGACGTACCTCCCGGGGTTGCCGGGATACCATTCATCACCCTGACAGGAGCTCCGCCATCTGGAGCCCCGCGCAGCCCGCCCGGGCCAGACCGCAAACTCCGCGACCCTCGCTCACCCGCCGGAGCGCTGACTCCGCCGCCCCTGCGGCTCGGACGACCAGCTGCGCGGCCCTAACGGTCACTACTCAGACAAAGAACTCGTTAGTGAGTCAGTGAGTTAGTGAGTTAGTGAGTGAGTTAGTAGAGCTGCATGGTCCTAAAAGTCACTACTCAGACAAAGGACTCGTTAGTGAGTTAGTGAGTGAGTCAGTGAGTCAGTGAGTGAGTTAGTAGAGCTGCATGGTCCTAAAAGTCACTACTCAGACAAAGGACTCGTTAGTGAGTTAGTGAGTGAGTCAGTGAGTCAGTGAGTGAGTTAGTAGAGCTGCATGGTCCTAAAAGTCACTACTCAGACAAAGAACTCATTAGTGAGTTAGTGAGTCAGTGAGTGAGTTAGTAGAGCTGCATGGTCCTAAAAGTCACTACTCAGACAAAGAACTCATTAGTGAGTTAGTGAGTGAGTTAGTAGAGCTGTGCGGTCCTAAAAGTCACTACTCAGACAAAGAACTCGTTAGTGAGTTAGTGAGTGAGTTAGTTTTATATGACAAGTTGATAAAAACAAAGTCTTGCATTGTCAAGGATAGCACAATAAAGTTAAACACTTATTTCCGTTGTGGTCCTTGATGGTAAGCAGCTCTGTAGTCCCAACCTTGCAGGTTCCAATTCATGAAAGTGACTCCGAAGTTTGATTCCCAGTCTGATCCCACGGCCTCGCCCTCCCTCCCGTGGAGTACAGACACTAGGCTCCCCTTCGTCTGGAATCGGCGTGCGGAGCTCTACAGAGTGTCGAGTCTGTGCTTCACGGCGTGGATAAGAAGGTTCGTAGCTCAGCTCGAGCTTCCTGGTGCTGGCTGTGCAGATTTTCAGTCCTGAAGGCTCTTCGTGGCGTGAGTCTGAAGGTTCGCAGTCCCGCGTGCGTCCATCGTGCGTTTATGAGGGTCTTCGGTCCGGCAGTGCTTCATAACGCAGACATTTACAGCCCTGCGAGCTTTCTGCTGAGTACCCATGATGCCCCACAGCTCCGCGCGCTCTCATGTTTAATGCAGGAAGCTCTTCACTACAGTACGTCCGTCCTGCCTGCTCTCCATTTTAAAAGGCCAAGCTCTCATGCCACTTCCTGTCTCTGGGAATGAGAGCGGACAGGTATACGTGCGACTGGGCTACGATAACTCACTGAAACGCCACTGTCACTCCTATCCCCTGGATGCCGTTTAACTTCGCTCGTTACCCTGCAGACGCCAAGCTAATGCTCGCTTCTGCAATCGCACAAGCCCAGATTTAATAACCCCCAAGGATACCGAGCTCCTAGTATGGCCTTTTTACGGCTGTATCTCATATATGTCATTACCAGCATACATACAGTCGCAGAGAAAAGGAAACGGCCAGTGACTTTTGAATTCTGGGAAAGCAGCTGAGGGCTGACCGGACGGGCGGGGGGGGGGGGGCGCGGGGGGGGGGGGGGGGGGGGCGACAGTAACCTGAGACATCTGCTTTCGCTCACCCTAACGGCGCGTGCCCTTTCCCGGGGGGTCAGAGGTCACAGGCTGGCAGGACTCCCATTTCACCCCCCCCGCCCCCCCGCCCTGTCACGGGCACACATCTCTATTTATCGCCCGGCCTCTGAGGCACCCGAAAAAACTCGCCGCGGCGACCCGGCGCTCTGCATGGAGGAGCAGTACGCGCTCTAATCCCCAAAAAAACACCAACATGCCCCCCCCCCCCCCCCCCCCCCCCTTCCCCTACCCCTACCCCCTCCTCCTCACCTCTCATTTGGGATTAGGGCGAGGTTCGTTTGGGCATTAGCATAACTCACAGATGTCCACCGGCTGGCCCGCTCTGTGAGCCCATCAAAAGCTTATTCTTCCCCTTCATGCGCCCCGGCCCCCTCCCCTGCACCCCCCCCCTCCCCTCCTCCAGTAATTAGCTCCGTGTTAATGGTAACATGTGCGGGGTTGGGACGGGCAGCCAGGGGTATGTCGAACACAGAGAGGTGGCCCACAGTCGCCCCCAGGCCTGGCTGCCGTAGCACCGCTCAATACCGGTTTTGTCTTTTTTTTACGGTGGGTAGAGGGCTGCCCCGCCAGTGGGGCAATGGGAGGGTGGGGGGGGGTGGGGGGGGGGGGTTTTCGAAAAAAAGCGAAGACAAAGCTGGGCCAGGAGCTATTTGTGCTGCATTATTCCTACAATCAATAATTAAAGGAAATATGTTCCACAGTTACACAAACTTACCAAGGATCAGGCTTTGAAGTTTTATGCGTTAGAGAATAATGCAAAAGTGGTATCGTTTTTTTTTTTTTTAAAATTTTTTTTTCAGCTGACCTGAGATCAACCACCACTGAAAGGACTAAGGCTGCATCATTACTGTGTGTGTTAGGAGCTGGGAGGTGTGTTAGGAGCTGGGAGCTGGAACTCGAAGTGAACTGCAAAGCCAGATCTACTGTGGAGGGTAATGATCACAAATCACAGACAGAAGCTACTTTTGATCTTCTGCTTTCATGCTCTCATCCATTTTATATACAATTTACAATACATATTGATGCATATTCAATATGTATATCGCCGCTTCTCATAACATCGTACGCTGTATCAAAACTGTATAGCGGACATTGCAAAATTTCTGGATAACGATAATAACATGGATGCTCACGATCCTATTTTAACGATGTGCAAATTTAATCCCAATAGTCTTGCTGAAATCTCAGAACTCTGGTACGAGGCAGAGCACTTTTAAGAGCACAGAATAGATTAAACCGAATGGCTACACAGATTTCGACTGCAGCGGAGGCCGATAGCGGTAACTACGATAAAAGATGGACGTCGCGAACGTAAACGCAACATCAAAAGGCTCACATCTGGACGGTCGCGACGCAACTCTGGAAGGGCGACGCAATCGATACCGCAGCAAGTAAACAAAAGCCGAAAAGGATAGTGCTTCACCCTCGTGAAGACGAGCGATAAAAACGTCAGCCATGACTGCGCTTTGAAAACAGCCCCATATGGTACTCCTCAAAAAGAAAAACAACGCAATAACTGAGATAAACCTTCGTGAAGCAGGCATTCTCGCGGATTTTGTTTGTTCATCCGCGGCAGGCCTGCAAATTAAAACAGGCACGTACTGTACTTGCGAACGTGGGGGCAAAAACATTCCCTTGAATTCAAAATAGAATTAATAAAAAATGGAGTCATATTTTACACATAGCATTCCAATGTGTAATGCAAGGCTGATGCAGAACTTGCAGCAGAAGTGATAGAATTTAAATAGTAACTAATATTCTGTGGTATTTCTGTAAAACACACTTGTGAATGTGTCAGTGCTTGAGGATGAAAATGTGCTATAATTTGTATATTGGCAGACACAGCATATTTTACGCGTTTTTATTTTATATTTCGTCACAGGGATTCATCCATCAGAATGATGCATCGTGTTTTGCTTCCATGTTATTCATTTGAACACGGTATGCTTTCTCTTTCTTAGCCTTCTGAATGGATGTTTTCGTTGGACGGCCAAATACGTTTTGTCAAGGCCGACCGAAAACATCGAAGTCAGTAAGCAGCGCGGTGGTCTTCGCTCGTCAAAAAGCCTTCAGCGTGTGTGACCGTGTTTAGAGAGGAATGCTGTGCTTTCTGCGGACAATAAATTACTCCTCCTAAAGGCCGTGTTTATACAAGTTCTGCGAATACGGCTCGAATCGCTCCAAACGGAAAGGTTCTGCGCTGTGTTAGGACGTAGGAGCTAGCAGCGAAGAAAAAAAGTAAACAGCTCGCCCGGCTCAGTCGCTCCTCGTGAAGCCGTTAAATATTATTCGTCGAGACCCTGTGAGAAAACGTGAACATGGACTGCCTCTGGAAAACATCTTAAATCCTGCGGCCTCTCAGCCCTAATGGTTATGAGGACTGGGGGGGGGGAGGGGGGGTTTTGGGCCGGATTGAGAGAACGTAAGTACTGCACCCCTGGAACGCTTTAAAAGTCCTCACAAATAACATCGCAAACTATGATGGTCTGTTTTACGAGCCAGATAACCTCTTTCATATTCCCTATCAGCTGCACAGGGCAGCTTTTTTACTGCAAGTGCATTTTTTTTTTTTTTTGTACACAACTTTCACAAGTTTTCAAAAATTCACGAAATTATGCGGCTGGGTCTCACGTGCAGTAAAGCGAAGCACACAGTGTGAGCAGTCTGCTGGTGGATAAGGGGTTAATGGAAAGCCCACAGTTTGAAAAAAAAAAAAAAAAATGTTGATACAAAAATATCTTGATGTGAAGTAACACTGTTAATGAAGCATTTCTCAGGGGCCTTGCAATACAGAACAGAGCTGTCAATCATAATGCACAAGACGCTGGTTCCAACTGTGGAGGGTGACACACTGCAGCGCTCTCTCTCTCTCTCTCTCTCTCTATATATATATATATATATATATATATATATATATACAGTATATATATGGTGACTGAAAAGGCCATAACATATGCTCTACATCTTTTTCATATTCATCAAACCACTCAGTGACCCCTCGTGCCCTGTGGATGGGGGCATTGCCATCCTGGAAGAGACCCCTCCCATCAGGATAGAAACCCCCCTGTTATATAAGATAGAAATGTGAGGGAGTAATTTTAAAATTTTTGTTTGTGGTAGCAGTCTTTTTCAAACGAACAATGACCAGCAATAATTATATTGTATTATTTATTTATTTATTTATTCATTCAGTTAATTACACTCAGCATGCCTGGAATTCTGCTGATTGATCAAATCTGATGTTCTAATTTAACGACACTCTGTGCTTTGGTGCCTTACCCCCCAGCAAAACCTTTCTCAAATGACACTAAAAAATGTCCTCTATGGGTTTGAATTTCACGTGTAAAAATGCAAACATTAATTTGAATTATATCATAATATCAAAGGAGGAAAAAAATACAGTTTGTTTGAACAGTAATTGCTTATTAACCTTCACTAACCTTTCACTGACTGTGCGAACGCGAACGCGACCGTGAACGGGCAAGCGATCTGACGCGGCTTTGCCATAAAAGGACGAGACCGGCAAACCAGCTGACCGCCGTGTTCGGTGTCGAAGGGAGAAGAGGGTAAAGAAACATACGCACAGTTTCAATGGCCCTCCAGTGGTGGAGGAGGAACAGTTCTCTCTCTCTCTCTCTCTCTCTCTCTCTCTCTCTCTCTCTCTCTCTCTCTCTCTCTCTCTCTCTCTCTCTCTCTCTCTCTCTCTCTCTCTCTCTCTCTCTCTCTCTCTCTCTCTCTCTCTCTCTCTCTCTCTCTCTCTCTCTCTCTCTCTCTCTCTCTCTCTCTCTCTCTCTGTTGGCGTTGGTCTTTGTAGCACCAGAGTTCTTAAACTTGTTAAAGTTGTTGTGAGTTGTGAGGAAACAATGCCCTTGTTGTTCAGGGAAATAGCCGAGGACCATTTAAAAAGTGTTGTTCTAAAGGAGGGGGGGGGAAACACGTTTAACAATATACACTCACTAAATCAGGCCAGAGGCAGTGGGGGAAAAAAAAGTCTATCAAAATTAATGACCTGTGATTCCTCGGAGGAACGCAGCTCGGGCGATCTGGACCGGTTCAGCTGTTGTTTGGTTTAGCGTTCATTTAGCTTTGGCAGCTTTTAAGCATGTCCATCCTTCTTGGGGTCCATGTTTTCATTTGTAATGCTCGTAGGCAAAGAAATGTTGATATATCCATTTCATACTTGGACACATCCGCATTTCGCCAGTACAAATAAACTGGGATTTATAGCTTGCTGGAAAAAACAAATGTTTCATTAATTAAAACGGCGGAAAATGTGCTATTTTGACAGCCCGCAGAGAACATGATGTATAAAGCATATCAGTGAGGTTGTCAGAAAAAAAGTATTATGTATACACATATAACATTTATGAGAAAATGGATCCTTCCTTGCTGTGCACTGAAGCCTAATGTGTGGTCACATCGGCATGGGCAGGATCCAGTTCAGGATAGCAGACTGTGTCATCACACAAAAGACAAAAAAGTGCTTCTGTGTATGTGATTTGACCTTGTGCTTACGTAGCTAGCAATGCTATATATATTGAACCCATACTGAACACAAAATGACTCAAGTATTTTTTTTTCAATTCTTTTTTTTCTCTTCAAATAAGAAATTAATAATAATACTTTAATAATAATCCAAACACTGCTTTCTGAAGTTGAATCTAAATTTCTAGCCATTTTCATGTTCTGCTTAGCTTTGAAAGCACTGTGAACGATTTAAAATAATTTGAGAAGAATGTGGGACACAACATCGAATTTTGGATTTCAATGAACGCATACTTTCATAAAGATTATGTTTTTGATGTACAGTGAAACTGGAGACAATTGTGATGAATGCAAAAATGTTGCATATCATTTAATAATTATTATACATAGAATGTTCTAACTTCTATTATCAAAATTAAATTTCAGCATTCTGTTATGAAAGTATGCAGTTTTTTCATATTTAATTCCATGTAGGGTTTCCTTGATGCTAATTACAACAACAAAGCTACGTTCCTTGTCAGAGAAACAGTGTTTCTGAAGTTCAGGAGGAGTTCAAGAACACTGAGTTGAGAATGAAAAAAAACTGATTAAATGTATTTAGCTCAAGATTTTTCGCCTGGTTCCTCGTTCAATCCCTTCTCAGGACGGCAATGAGCAACAAGATCAAGAATGAAAGAAAACAGAAACACGCAGGAGGCCAAAATCCATCTGAAAGCCAAAGCCCCCTACTGCTGATTGTGTCGGTTCCAAACACAGCCAAACTGAGCTTTTCACATCGTGAGCGCGAGAGACATTTCCAAACAACGCGACCGAGCGGCTTCATTATGAGGAAACAAGGCTACCTGAAGGGTTGAGTTCCATTCCTCTTTCTCTTTTCTTGCCTCCTTTCATTCATAATTTACCACTTGATTTAATTACGGGCGCTGCCTCCCACAGGGGGAAGTAATGGCTTTTCGTCTTCGACCCTTTCTGGAGCGTGACAACGGCTCAGTGGGAGCGGAGCCTGGGATCGAGGGAACGGGGGAACTCAGGCTTTATCCGTCGCTAGGCCCCACGCAGCGTTCCCTACAAGTGCGGCGTGATTGCGGATCGAGCTCCTCTAGCGGGGGGGAAAGCACCTGGCCTAGAACTGCGAAAACACCGGCAAGGAAAACCAATCGGCAACAAGCTGGGAGTTTGCAACTTCGCATCTTCCGATTTCTGCGGCAATGAGTGGGGGGGGTGTGTATGGGGGGGGGGGGGGGGGGAACTTTGGGGTGCAGAGAAGTGTGGGTCCCAACATGTGGAACGTTTGTTTCGTTCCACGTAGCGCACGCCTCTGACAAACAGCCACCGTTTCCTAGGGGCTGTGTACTGGCAAGTTTATTGTGGTATTAAAAAAAGCGAAACGCTGTAATGAAACAGAAATGTCATGATGGAAAATGCCATGGTTAATAACGACCTCTCTCTCTCCCCGCCGCCGCGGCGGAAAAATGGCAGCGCCGTAATTACATCACGTTGCCTGGGGAGCAGGGCGCTAGCGCTGAGCAGGGCGCGGCGTTTACAGGGGCTCCGGCGTGAAGCCCGCCACCAGGGCTGTAACTACCTCAGCCTGCATGAGGACTGCAAAATTAAGCTGATGTCATTTCTTTCTTTCCCCATTTGCCAAGACTTTGTCTGGTTCCATTTTTTTGGTATGGGGTTTTTACTCCCAAATTAAGGGATCATTCCAAACCCTGGATCCACATTTATCGTGCCCCTCTCTCTTCAACGAGCCATACTGTAAAGTAGGGACACGAGTTCATCTAGGGAAGTTTTCTGTCCAATAAAGACAAAAAAAACTAAAAAAAAATATAAATACAAACAGTTGTAGGTGCTGGACAAAACAGGTAAGGCCAAAGCATGGCCTACAGAAGACTACAAACCACAGTCTGCAACAAATAGTAATCTTTCTCCCCAGGAAAAACAAGAAACTGTGATTCTTTCACAGGTTTGTACTCTGAGCTAAAAACCTAACCAAAAACATGCAGCTAAGAAAAAGAAAATTCACCGTCCTGCACCATTCATGAAGACAAACAAATAACCAAAACAAAAATCAGACATCTGCGTCAAAGCGCAGTCCTGCCACAAAACATTTCCACAGAAGCCTCTCTCGAATCTTCAGCTGCAGCAGGCTTATGTAGAGCCACAGGCAGGTGAAGCCAATCAGGCAATTAGCAGCTCGTTAAGGTGGAGCACAGGTAGAGGGAGAAGCACAGATCACACGCAGGGGGTTAGTTCAAGCACCTGCATGTAACAGGTACATAAAACCATCACAAACATTTTTATAGTGTTGAGTGATAATGTTTTTTTTAAGCAATGGAAGGTTAGGCCCCCACATTAACACTGCAATTACATCACCTGCACCAAAATAATTAAATGAACCTAATCATGGCTATTAAATAGCTTTCATTGGAGTACTTTTTTTTAAAACAAAAGGCTTGATAGGCATCAGACAACACTGGGTGCAATATTTGCTGAGAACTTTGGATTGCTGTTTGTCAAGTGCATGTTGTTTGGAAAATATTGTGAATTATGTGAACACTAATGGGTCTCTCTGCCCTTTCAAACAGGAAATGATCTACACAATTTACCGCTGATGTGAGATTCTATTAAATAATCTGTCTAGACGTGAAATAGGAGAATATGTTTGCCCATGTGCTGGCCAGATGACAGCTCTGGTTTCGTTGTAAACTGCAGTACAGAAACACAGTGATATACTGTCTTCTGTACCGGCAGGATTGAACTCTTCATAGAAGAAAGGACTGTGGTCTATTGAAAGAACAGTACACCTGTAAGTGACAGTAAGTGACACAGCACAGGGGTGTCATGAGCCTGGTGTACAAATCTCTTTCATCCTTGTAAAATGGCAGTGGAGTTTCACACACATTTTGCAATACTAACGCAAGACTTGTTTAGCATAATGCATGCTGGGAAATCATTTGACAAACAGGTGTGCTAGCTTTGCCAGATGTTTGCGATACTGTACTTTCTGCTGTAGTGTTGTGGCATTGCAATTCAAGCTTGCTTTGCTTGTTCTGTTCGGCACTGCTCTTGGATAGTCAATGCTCATTAAATACTGTTGCACTAGTAAGCAGTGATTGAGTCAGGTGCATATGCGTTCTGCAGGATTCCAGTGTCGGTTCGTTCATTCAGTTCTTTTCAATCCCTTCTTTTAAAATCCCTGTTTATTTTGTCCGTTCCAGTGAGCTGACGTGTTAAAGAGCTTCCAAATGTTTGTTTTTTTGTGTTCATAAGCACATGTGAGCCACACAGGGCTGAGTACTGAGAGCAGGGGGATCGATGCACGCCTGTGTGGAGCTGGTGCGGATGCTGCCGTCGTTACGGGGGGGTCAAAGGTCACAGCTCTCAGTTGCTGAAACACTCTGCTTACACAGACTTCAATGAGTCTTCTGAGGCATGACAAAACCCCTAAGTGAATCCCTGTGAATTATTGACAAGGACCGAGACTGCAACATGTTTTAAATTATTTTTATGATTTCACCACCCCCCCCCCCCCCCCCCCCCCCCCTACCCCCCACCCTCCCATTTGCAGCCCTGCTCCTGCCAGCAGTGTAACTTTTTTGGAAGAGAAATCGGAAGGCCTGTGTTGTGTGCTGCCCACTGCTGGCCCCCCCAGGCATTTTAGGGCAACGGGGACTTCTCTCTGCAGCGCAAAGCGTGCGACTGGAAGTGTCAAACTGCACCAGGGCCGGTGTTTCACTTCTACACGTGTGACTCTGTCGCTTTTATGTTGCTTCGGCAAGATCGCTCGCTTAAAATAAAAACGTTTATAAACGCTGGGAATGAAAAAAAAGCACAAGCACAAGCACACAAGTTGAAATTGCATACCAAGTGCGTTTTGAAATAAGTAAACAGTCCTCACAGAACTCTCTGGATGCCTCTGCCTGAGACAGACTCTACATCCTGAACAGGGAGAGTGTGTGTCTGTGTGTGTATTGTGGGAATACATTGTGAAACAAAAGTGGCTTTGGTGGAGAGGTAAATGAGCGATTTGAAGATGAGAAAATGTTGTCGGAGACAATGGGACTCATTCACAAAACATTTCATAAATTATTCTGTGGGATTCGTGACACCTCCGTTTTTGTGCGTATCCCAGGTGCATGAGATGATGAATGCTGGCTGTTTGTAAATTTTATGCACAATCCTGTTCATGTGATTAGCATAAGGGAGCAGCCATGAGCAAATACAGATTAGAAAAAAAATTATGAATGCCAAAATGTTCTTGGAAACGTTCTTACACACAGTTTACGATCGAATGTGATCGTACGCACATTTTGTGAATGAGGCCCAATGACTCCCATTCAGAGTACGACCTTAAGTTATGAACCTTCGGAATGAGCCATTGCTTGGCGTAGCAAGTGTTAATGTCCCCCGTCCTGTTGGGTCAACTCCTCCCCCCATGACGTGAGCCCCACAGTGTGTCACTGTCACATGGCCTAGCGAGGACCTGGTGAGCTTACAAACCAGCACACTCCGGATAACACACATGGAATATATTACAGCATAAATGTGGCTTCTACCATTAGCGATCGTGTCCACATTAGCTTCAAATTATGCCCTGAGAATTCTTGTTCCACTCTGGTACAAATTGCCTAATGAGCATTATAGCTGTGTGTGTGTAATCATATCTAGCAATTGAACTTTATGGTTGACCCTACACAGAGAAAATTTTAACCTTTCGATGGGCTTGAAATAGCATAGCAGCCCTCCAATTAAATGTCCGGGCATTGACAGAACCATACAGCTTCCTGGAGTGTGTTAGTGCTATGGAAGTTCCAAATGACTGTTTTCATGATTGTGTAACGGGTATTCAGTAGATGATTTTACAATAAATATGTCCATCCATTCATTGTCTATACCCGCGTATCCTGGTCAGGGTCACGAGGGTTGCTAGAGCCTATCCCAGCATGCATTGAGCGAGAGGCAGGAATACACCCTGGACAGGTCGCCAATCTGTCGCAGGGCATATAATATAAATATATGGTTTTTAAAATAAAAATGGCAAGTTAAAGAGAATCGTGTTTACTTATTGTTTGATTTACGGCACTTCAAACTTTGTTCAGCGCTCTATTTCTTGTTATTTCTGGATATGCAGATCTATCACTTACGAGGTTGTAACTCGATCTGCTTTGTAGATAATCCTGTTTTTGAATTCAAGTACAAGGGCGATAAGAGCTCACAGCAGACACCTTTACCTCAATTATTTGTTCGACGGGTTATTCTGCACACGTCGCTGAGCGGGGATACGGCTCGCACAGTGGGATACCGCTCTGCAAACCATCATAATTAATCATACCCAACTTTATTTTTATCTCTGTTCTTACTTTGACCCGACTCGAGCGAGGCAAATTAGCTAATGCGACAAGTGACTTTGAAAGCAGGTTGGTGCCAGTCCAAGGTCTGCAGGCTGATTTTCAGTGAAGTAAACCTTCAAAACAACATTGTCGCATTCCAGTAAAGGACTTTTTTTTTCTCTCTCTCTCCATAATTTAAGAGACCATATTCAAAAGGAATTTGGGAAATGTATCCATCCAGAATGAACTGTCAATATCATTTTTGTAAGTGATGGACATTTTGTCTTGCCAATCAAAACAGCTTTATCCCTGTAGGTCATTCATCAAGGCTGAAACACTGCTTTTTTTATGGGGAAACAAGCTATCAAGTACGGTGCAATTACACAAGTTGATACAATGGTTCTGAACATAGGGAACTGCATTCATGTCCCAGACATGTACAACAATATAAGGAAATCATACGCGAGCAGTGATTTAGAGACGATTCATATTTGTATTGTACCAAATGGTGTAAACATTGGCATCGGTTTCCAGAGACTCAGCGGGATGCATATGGAGAATTGGGGGAACGTCTGCAGTGGCAGTCGCTGCCAAATGGGGTGTGATTGTTTTTTAGAGGAAACTGTGCCATAAAATGATGACAGCAGTCATCTGTTGTATCACGTCGTCTTTTAAAACACGATGTGCGAGCGATTTGCGAAAAGAAATACAGACATTAACATTTCTGCGAAATTTCTGCCTTTAATTAGGTTTTGTTTTTTGTTTTTTTGTGTGACTTCATTGTTAGCTTGGTGCCTGGTATGCTATTGGAATGAGGAACAGTCCCACTTTGTGGAGTTATGGAGAGTTCCACGACTCATGGCTTTGAGGAGAGTTGGTCAGCCGGAAAATCAAATACTCCTTGTTTGCTGCCTCCAAAAATCAGTGACCCCACAGTTAAGATGAAACCTGCTAAGAGAGGAAACCTTCCTTGGGCATACCGTTCTCTCTCTGTCTCTCTCTCCCCTTTACGCATGTACTGTACATTGTGGTCCATTAAGAACACATATTGCACTTAAAAGGACAAAACACTTTAATAAACGTTTAGTGCTGTTGACATATGCATTTAAATAACCTCTGGAACTGGAGAGAAACGCCAGTGTCATAACTGCTTGAAATTGCCCAGGTAAGAACAGGACATTATACATTATAATCCTATTACAGCCTCACCTTTTAGAGAGTAGGCTAGCTCCCTCCTCTCTCTCTCTCTCTCTCCCCTCTCTATCACTCTCCTACCTCCCTCTCTCTCTCTCTCTCTCCCCCCTCCCTCCCCCTCTCCTCTCCTCTCCTCCCCCCTCTCTCTCTCTCTCTCTCCCCTCCTCTCTCTCTCTCTCTCCCCCTCCCTCCCCTCTCTATCTCTCTAACTCTCCTCCCTCCCTCTCTCTCTCACTCTCCCTCTCTCTCCATCTCTTTCCCCCTCCCTCCCCGTCTCCCTCTCTCTCCCTCTCTTTCCCTCTCCCTCTCCCTCCTCCCTCCCTCTCTCCCTCTCTCTGTTTGCAGCACAGCAGTCTTACCTCTCTTCCTGGGGAGAGCTTGTAGGTCACGGGGCCGCTCGTGGTAAATTATAACCCACGGCCTGGGTGACTGTTATCAGCGGCGGGTGGGGGGGCGTGGGGGGGGGGGTGGGGGGGGGGGATTTACGGATGTGTTTGTGGGCCGGGCCCAGCTCCAGCGTAGTCACCATTGATCTCTGACACGGGAAAGCGCTGCGATTATCCCGCCGTGGAAATGCCAACGCGCAGCCGCCCGCCATAGCGACCGCCTGCGTGTCACTGAGACAGAATGGCGCGGGCCAAATGGCGGACGACGGCCGCCATTAGGGACCTCGATGGCGGGAACGTGGGAGGAGGCCGGCGTTGCCCCCCGCACGCGTGGCCCGGGTTTTATCGCCAGGCCGTCGCATCCGAGGAAACGACATCGGAAGAGGCGATGTGACCTTTTCCTCTGAGCGAGTAAAACAAATGATCGCAGAGGTGCTGGGATTTCAGAACACGATCGCGAAACTGCGAGAGGAACACAAGAAAAAAGGGAACGCAGGCTCCGGATTCATTAGGCCTGCCTCTGCTACAAGACCTGGCAAGCTGTTCCACACGTTGACGACTCTCCCGGTGAAAAACACATTTGCTGTTACAGTACGTTGTTAAATCCCCCTCAGTCTCCCTTTGCTAAACCAAAAGAGATTAAGCATGTTAAATCTTTTCTCGTAACCTTTCCATTTCATACCAGAAAACTTCTGAGAGCTTCTTTTCAAAAGACTCTGTGTCTTCCTTGTAGCACGGTGCTCAGAACCACACACGAGGCATTAAGTGTAGACCGACAAAGGCGTCTCACAAGTACGCACACAGGGACAATGTTTGATCCATGAAAATGTTCTTTACAGCTATCGGGCTGTGTGAATAAAATGAATCGGCGCTTTCCCTTTGCGCGTACGACAGAGAGAAGAAATGATGTTTGCCATCAAAGGCCATCGTTTTGTTTTGTACTGTACTTGAACATTGTCGTCGACTTGATTCACACAAGTTTCACACGCATGCGTCACTGCGTTTGCCGAGGCACCTTCGGAATGAAGAGTTGTGCGAGCAGCCACCTCCACATTGCGAGTTGGATGCCGCCTTTTAAACCCTTGGTTTAATGATCATCTCTGAGTGCGTTTTTCTCCCTCGGTATGTGAAAGTACACGGCCTGCCTGAGGGCCAGAGCTACTGCAGTTTCATTTCTGCACAACCTGGACCACCATGGAGCAGTTATGCCAAGAAGGCACCAACGTGAATACTAGGAATCCGCAATTTTTAACCACGTTTCTCCATTCTTATTTTCTAAATAAATGAAATAATTTTTAAAATATGTGGAGAAAGAAAATTACATAGATGTAGCTCATTTGCTTTTGACTTTGAGAGATCAGGGGTGTCGAGTCATAGCAGAAAAGGACCGATGTTGGTGCAGATTTTTTGCCCAGCACTAATTCTGCTCACAGTACCATGGTCTTGATTTAGGACCACGATTAGTTCATCAGGTGAATCAGGTGCATTAGTGCTAGGCTAAAACAAAAACCCACCGCACCCACATCTTTCCTTTTCGGATAAGGCTGGACACCCCTGGCCCAGTCAGTTTACTTTCTGGAGGGTTAGTACAGTACGTGTTTTTGATTGGGCCAGAGGGTCCTGTACGGGTTCTTGGGAGGAAAGAGCTTACGCAGCTTGAGAATGGAGAGGGAAAGAACTGCTGGCACAATATAAAAAAGATTTTTTATCTGTATATTAGTGAGTAAGCGTTATAAAAGATACTCCGCTCACGTGTTTACCCTCTGGGAAACCTAACATCACTGTCGGCTGCAAGCTGCTTTGGAGTTTCTTGAAGCCTTTTTGTCTTCCTTTAGACAGAAATTCCCCCCGAATGCACTGATGCCCACAGATGTCAAGCTGGAATGTTTCCAGAACCTTCTGTGAGCGTATAAAACATCCTTTATGGCGAACAAAAACCGTCTCGGCCAATCAAAAACATATGCTGAAACTGAAATATTATCAATAAACTCCTTAATATGAACTATCCCTTTCAGAAATAGACTCAAACAGGTTTTAAATTTAATTTAATTTGTGCTTTTGAATAAAATAGATTATCTCACTTATCTAAGTAAATATATTCAGTGCATATTTATGCAAAACAGTTTGTGCCAAATGTACAATGTATAAAACTGAAAGTTCTTCTGTATATGAGAGTAAACTAGCAGAGTTTTTTTCTTCAAGAAAATTTGGTGTATATGGTGTGAAATGTAAGTACGTATCATACATTTTGGTTTGAACTCGAGTCAGGCGACCCTGTGTAAAACCTTCGGAGACCTTCATATATCCTGAGAATATCCTGTTATGTATCTTTAGAGGTTTGCTGTGGAAGTGCTTTTCTCTGTGTGGTTACAGAAATATGGGCAGACCAGTGCATTTTTGAAGTATCATATATTTCCAGTTATAGCATCCAAAATAGCAATGCTTTCGGGGCTGATCACAGTGTGGTATTCATTTTGAGTTATTTTATTGTCATGATGCATACATTTTGATGGCAAATAGAACGGTATATTCTGACACTATTTCCGACAGGTCAGGTGCTGTATACTTGTTGATTGTATCTGTGACAGGTGTTACCTTTTTAATTTATTCAAATTGTGACAATCCCCTTCACGGAAGCGCTGTTGTTTGGTTGTCACGCGTGACATTTGTGTACAATGTGCCATGTTCACAGAGAGGCAGAGGCAGGCAAGGAACCCCGTCCCTGCATCGACGGCTCTATCTGCGTGACGTGTGTGGCAGAAACGGGACTGGCGGTCCCCATAATGCACTGTGTTTCATGTCCATAGTCTTCTGTCAGTGATTAAGGAGAGGTAAACAAAGAGGGCAGCTGCTGTGGAATTAGATGAGCGGTGTAAACGACATAGACGTGAGTCTCCCCATGACACACACACACACACACACACACACACACACACACACACACATACACACACACACACACACACATATACATACACACACACACACACACACACACACATACACACACGCACACACACACACACGCACACATACGCACACACACATACACACATATGGACACACGCACACACACACACACACACACATACATACACACACACACACACGCACACATATACACACACACACACACACACACACACACACATGCACACACATACACACATATGGCTACACGCGCACACACACACACATGCACACATATACACACATATGGACACACGCGCACACACACACACACATACGCACACACACACACACACACACGTGCGCGTGTGCTTGCTAGCCGGGGACGGGAATGAATCCTGAAATCCGTCCCTCTGGAATGGCGCCAGGAACCGGGTGATAACAAAAGATGAGCGAAAGTGAACTCACATGTTTTGGAGCAGGTGCCCCAGGCTGATCCGTGGGTTTAAATTTGTAACAGATGGTTTGGAAAATGACAGACTGTAGAAAACAGGGAGAAATTGAAGCAAAAGAAAAGCCAAGCACAGATCCTCCTGAAAAAGAAAGAAAAAAAAGTCCAATATGGAGCGAAGGACAAGAGGAGAGACAAAGAGCAAAGCTAATGATGATGGTGAGCGGAGTGGAGAAGTGTGTGTGTGCGCGTGTGTGTGTGTTTGTGTGTGGGCATGAATGTGTGAGTCTGTGGAGTTTGTGTGTGTGTGTGTGCGCGCACGTGCATGTGTGCGTGAATGTGTGCCTGTGTGTGTGTACGTGTGTGCACCCATGTGCGTGTGTGTGTGTGTATGTGTGTGAGCGTAGACTCACAACACAGTTGTTCAGCCACACACACACAACACTACAACACAGAGAGTGAGAGAGAGAGGGCAAGAGAGAGAGAGTACAATTCTAAAAATTCTAAGCAAAAACAGCTCTCTAAATGTGAATTTGAATTATTTATCAGAAACCTTCACGAAATATGGAACAACTTTGCCATTTTCGTATTCAAATAGCGTTCTAATATTATAATACGGTTCATACCCTCAAGTTAAAACAAGTTGAAAAATTTCATTTCAACACGAATCTCAATTTATTAATCAAGCGCTGCCGTGCATTGCAGAATTAAGTACTGTGTGTTTTGAAGGACACCAGAACAGCCCGAAGCACTGACAACATAAGCACTGCAGAACAGACTGCTTCGCTGGGTCAATTCATCGGCTAAGCGATCGCAACTCGAAATGTGTACAGAGGTCCCCCGTTTTCCAGCAAACACTTTCACTTTTTTTTTATGCGACTGGGTGAAATTCTGCTGAGGTAAAGGCGGAATAATTTGGCGGATTCTGCGGAAGAACCTGTCACTTCCTGAAGCCGGAGCTGATTCAGGCCCACCATTATACCCTGAATATCAGAACGGATCTCTCCGTTCCTCCAGGTTTACTGTCTCTCCCTCGCCTTCCGCTCGACGCGTGGCTCTAATGAACCGATCGTAAATTCAGTCTGGTCCTCTTGGAAACGGCGGAAACTCCAGCGCTCACCAGAGCTTGACAGACCCACCTGTGTTTCTCCCCGCCCCCCACCCCCCCCCTCCAAATTACACACCGTGGGGGTGTGGGGGGGAGGGGGGGTGCAGGGTGAGGGGTGGAGGGGGGGACAAAGGGTGGAACTGACAAAAGGATGGAAGGAGACACAGATTGTTATCGTTTAAACTGAGGCTGTCTCTCATTAAAGTCAATCAGCGCTTCCTGTTTGATGAACTGTGGGCATTTTATATTACTAAATGAATGAATTAATGAATGAACAAATAAATAAATATGCAATCATTGTCTTGTTCCCCCACTGTCCTGTTTCTTTAATAGAAACTGTACACATTAGAAAAACCTTTTTTCTTTTTTTAAATCAACTACCGAAAGCGGAACTGGGTTTAAAATGGCCCTGCCTTGCCTTCACCAGTACAACGGGTTTAAAATGGCCCTGCCTTGCCTTCACCAGTACAACGGGTTTAAAATGGCCTTGCCTTGCCTACACCAGTACAGCGCTGTTGCCTTTCCTGTAACAACGAGGAAGACACTGAGCTGAGAGAGAGCCAGCTCATCGTGAAGCATGTAGAACATCACAGGAAGTGCAGATTGCGTTCATATTTTGTGTAACCGATTACATTTCTTGTGTGTGTGCGGTCAGTTTTTATGGAGGTTAATGCTGTCTCCTGCTCTTCCAGGTCTCCCTGTTCCACCGTAGGAGTGCTTAGAGATGTAATAAAACTGTAACACAGACCAAATTCCACTGAGATATCCTGTTTCTTAAATGGCATTCATATTTGTGATGTCATCACATTTTAAGTGGTCTTTAAGTGGTGGCGTATTTATAAAACATGAATGTACTGTACGCGAGCTGGGTGATTCATTTAGATATCGGACATGAGCCACAAGGTTGATTGCTCCCTTAATGCTGATACTCTCGGTGTGACCACACTCACGGACAGCAGCAGCTGATTTCATCCCAAACACAGAACAGTTATAATTAACTGCATTTGATTTCAAAACTGTATCACTGCCAACCTATCTGGCAGCTAAATAAACAGCTCCATTATATCTTCGTGAGATCCTACACACCTCTCTGTTCTTTTGTTCCTGTGGGTCTGCTGCAGCAACGCGGATTAAATCTAGTGGAACGGAGATAATGGATATCATCGCAGGTTTTCACCCTGTTGATATCACGTTTCGCTAACTGTGAAACGTGCGGTATTTTTGTCACCAACGGTTCCATTAACAATGTTCACAGCTCATGCGACGCGAGTTTTTAGATGCCATTTTAAATTTATACTGAAAGTTTTACACAATGCAAGGTTTTTATCCTTGTGATGTAATGTACTGTATATCATATTATAACCAGGAGAGAAACCCCTTAGAGCAGTATACCCACATCAAGATCCAGTTTTGGAGCTCAATCCCCTTTTTATAATGTTTTTTACAATGCAACATTCTGAGTTTTGCAGACACATTGCAGATATGACGTAATGTCAGCAACCAAAAGAAATACGGCTCTGTAAGTATGTGCCTTCCTGTGTCTGTTAATTTAGGGTTTTCTGCTGTGTGTCAGTGGTCTGCCAGGGCTTCAGGGGAGATGGCCGAGCCCTCTCAGGAAAAGCACGGCCCACCGCTGCGGCTGTTATGAGAACAAACAGCCAATTGAGCGGTGCGCACGGGCCCCAAACATCCATTTACATTACCTGTACGGTCACGGGTCAAACGTGACCGGAATAATGATGCCGTTGGGCTGCCAATGTTGAAAAAGGGCTTAAAAAAAAAAAATACCTGTGCTGCTTTTGAACTGAAGTATCCACACAAATACATATATGTCTGGTGACAATGCAGATCTGTGTCCTGTTTTTTTTTTTAAAACAGTAGCTTTATACTTTATGTAGTTTGAGTGAAGTGCGTTAAAACAATTCTTAATAAGTCACATATTTATGTGGATCTGATGGAAGGCATGCATGGCAGGAATTTTGACCTGGGAGAAGGAAACGTTGGGTAGGAAACGTTTGCTCAAAGACGTATCGCCACTGTCACAATTAATACCGCACCATTGCAAACCTTATCTCGGTGCTTACAAACAAACTTCTGCGTTCCTACAACGAATGACTGAGCCGGTAATTACCAGCTTTACCCGCTTCGGCGAGGGAAAGGGTCGGACCAGATGTGCCACTGCGTAGGTAAACAGCACTGACTCACACAAATACTGCGCCCGGTATCCACTGGCGCTCCTTATACAGAAATAACAATCAGTGTCACATCTAGTGCTGGGAATCTGCATCAATAACACAGAATATGAATATGAATCGGTACACATTGACAAAAGACCCCCCCCCACCAAAAAAAAGAAAGAATCAGTTACAAAGTAAATGCATCATTTAATAAAATATCTTTTTGTCGAGGCATGTTTATGCATAAAGCAGCTGAAAAAATTCTGAAGTATAAATGATCAAACCGTTGCAGTAATTCACTGTCGCAGCAGAAGCGTAATGTTCCATCGCACCAGAGCTACATTAAGCAGATTTATGCCAAGCTTGGATAATTCATTAATAGCATTTACAATGGAAAGTACAATTTGCAAACACACACATTGCTTCGACATATGTGCGCATGCACACACACACACACACGCACATAACCACACACACACAAACACACTGACACACACATACACATGCACACACACACACACACTCACACACACATAACCACACACACACAAACACACTGACACACACATACACATGCACACACACACACACACTCACACACACGCGTGGGCACACACACCACACACACACACACACACACAGGGCCCCTGAGAAGATGCATCTGTCGTGGCTGTGGGAGGGAACAGGCTGAGCCCGAATCGGGGGGGGGGGGGGGGGGTGTCGCCCGAGCGTGAGGGGGGGGGGGGGGTACGCTTGGCTCGTAACGAGCGTGGTGAGCGAACACAAAAAGCGAGGAGCGCGATGCGCCGGGAGGGCCAGGCCGCCGTGTTCGCCAGCGTCGGCGGCGCCGGCGCCGGCGTGTTCCCGCCGGGCAGCGCCGCCGTGCCCCGCCCTCGGGGCGGCCATGATTGATGACGCCCGCGCCCGGGCCCCCTGTAACCGACGCTCGGCGGAGCCAGCCAGCGGAGCGCGGGCAGGGCGGGGGACGATCCGGGACGCTCCGGGCGCAGGAAGGAGACGTGGCAGCGCGCGGTGCGATCGGGCCGCGGCGGGCCCCGCACGGCAGATGGGAGGTTATTACCCAACTGCTTTCTCAAGCTACGTAGCCTTGGAAACGGAGTGGGAGGGGATGGCAGATGCCTGTGCACCACGGCAGTAAACAATACTCTAATTCTGTCACTCCATGTCCTGGACAACCAATAACGCTGTATCACTGAGGACCCACACACACACACACACACATGTACCCACACACACATTCACACACACACACACATGTACCCACACACACACATTCACACACACATGTACCCACACACACACATTCACAGACACACAAACATGTACCCACACACACACATTCACAGACACACACACATGTACCCACACACACACACTCACATGCACACATTCACACACATGCACACGTGCCCACACTCACGCACACACGCACACACGCACACACGTGTTGCACAAACATACGAACACACACACACACACACACACACACACACACACACACGTGCAAACATATACGTACACACACACGCATGTGCACGTACACACACAGAACTGATATACGCAGAATACATTAAGACTAGTTAACAGCACCGAGAGCTCTATGGAAATAAATGCAGAGGGGATTTTGATAACCTGTGATTTTAAGACGATTACGTCAAACATGTTCTCAGGCAATGTATAAAAATTTGAGGCACAAGAGATTAAGCTTTTTTTATTTGGATGATCACGTCGGTTCTGTTGGTAATTAAGAGCTGAGGTGCAGTCAAAGCCGGGGATGTGTAATCTGGGTGTTCAGGGAGCGCCGCTGCCACGACTCCTCAGAGAGTGAAAATCTCACATCCAAACCGCATGCTGACGTACACTGGCAGCACCACGATAAAAATCAATATGGGGGGGGGGGCAGGGGATGGGGGGGGGGGGGGGGGGGGGGGGGGGTCAGCCCTGTTCCGGCCTGCCCAGGCCACTGCAGACGCTGGACAGGCTGCAGAGGTTTCCTTGGTGATTAATGCGTGTGGAGCTGACCGTTTCCTGCTTTGAGCTCGCCGCGCATAACCGGCCTGTTATTCACGGTTATTGGAGAGCACTTAGCTTCAGCTTCACCGTGACATCGGGGAAGCGCCGGGAGGTCTGTGTTTCTCCATCGCACACGTGCGCGTGACGCAAAAATACCCATAAAGCACCTGGAGGACAAACAGACACACGCACACGACTCAAAGGAAGGAGTCGCAGAAGATAGCGGGAAAGTGCACCGCAAGAGCTCAAGCACAGACGCTAGCAGAAAACCAGCGTTAGCCGTTTAATCGCAGGGCCTTGGTGAAGCTAAAGGGAGAGCAAGCCAGGCTCAGTTCGGCCCACGACTGGAGCCCGGGGGTGTATTTTTAGCGCCTTGCTACTCTCGACGACCTCACATCCGCGAAGACCAGGTGGACGGGGAAGGAGAAGATGGGTCGAATCTTGAAAGAGATTGCGTAAGGAAGGAGCGAAAGAAAGGAGGGATGATACAAAGAAGGGCGCGGGGCGGGTGGTGTAGGAGGAGCTAAAACAGGACATGAAAGAGAAGAGAATTTCCGTGACTTATTGGCGTTACTTACAGAGTCGTTCTGAAGCAGAAATGAGGTTCCCCGGCTATAATACGCCAGCGGTGGTTGATTAGACATGCTGTAGGTTTTGAACAGGGGAGGAAACCGGTGCCGTTTGAGGCCTCCAGCTCAAGGTTTTTGGATTTGGGAAGTGAACCAGGACACTCAGCAAAAAGGGTGAGGTCAACAATTTCCGAAAATGTCAGTTAATAGCCGGAACTGACTGAACTGAGACGGAATTTGCCTCAACCCAACCACTAGAAGAGGAGGGTGAGGAAATCGGGTGTAAAAAAAGCTGGGACCCCAGTACTGAGGGAGGGCTTGTGAATTTCCACCGTTGGGCTCCACATTTAAAACCTCATTTAGCAGCAGCTCCTCTTCCCCGTTAAACGGCAGCTGACACAGTCCGTCAGCGTGTCTGTGGAATCTGCCGTTTTAACGGGAGGCGACGGTGCTTTCACAGTCAGACGGGCCGAGCTGTCGCGCGCGGGGATGACCTTTAATCCCGCCGGGCTCCTGCGTGCGGGATCAATGGCAGATCGCAGGCCTGAGGAGACACTGGGCCTTTCGCTCTCTGTGTTTTCCGACTGAGCGTCAAGCGGGGATACCCTGTAATCTTCTGGGGGGGGGTGTGCGCCCCTTCGAGCGACACGCTCATGAGATATGGATACGGGAACGACCGCCGTCGCGGACGGCACACCGAGAGAAGCCACACAATGGCGGACGTAGGCGCCCTGTCGCTTCTCGTCTGTGGGAGGTAGTCACGACGACGGCGCGGAGGTAGGAAGGTGGGAAGATGTCGCGGCTACGTTGCTTACCGCTGCTCGGCTGTAGAATCTCAATTGTGTCAAAGGCATCAAACAAGACATCGTGTCAAGTATCAAACTAAACAGACAGTTTGCACAGGCATAGAAAGAAATAACTTTTCTTTTTTGCTCCGAGTTTTACTCTTGAAATCGATGTCCTACAGACGAAGTGCGACGGAGTGCCTACTTCGGCCTGACATCGCTGTGCTATCGAGAGGGCAAAGATTGTGTCCCATCCACTTAGTGAATATGGATGTAATTTGAGTAGCATGTTTATTTCAGCATTTATTGAATTATTGTGTCACAACCACAAAAAAATCAAATGTATTCAACTTTCAAGGGAATGACAGAAGTAATGTCTCTCAAATGAATAAATAGTATGCAAAATTATAGAAAAAATAAATACTTTTTCTGGGAAGCGTTCTGTCTTGTGTGGTTAGGAAATAGAAACAGTGACAGAAAAAGGTGTTAATAAACCAGAGGAGATGCTGTCACATTGAATTGACAGGAGCACAGAAATGTAACTAGAAGTAATTGCGCAAATAGGAACCCCCCCCCATTTTAAACATGCTAGCGTTGCAGTCGCCACGCGGCTCAAATCGTTAATTCATTCGCCACGTTTGCCCGCGTCAGGTAAGCGCGGGCCGGGCGTGAAGCGGCCGGATCCAGGTGGAGCGGCGCAGGCGGGCGGGGAAATCACTGCGCTGCTTATCTATCGGGCGTCGTTGTCGGAGGACGCAGACAGATGGGAATACAGCTGCGAGCTGTCAGAAGATTATCTGCGCTATTATCTGAGCTAATCTCCGGGGCCGGGCGCTAGCACGGGCGCGTTTCGGCGCCGAGACCCGCTTCCCTTCCTGCAAATACCCCCCCCCGTTCAGCCGGCTCTCGCCCAGAACCACGCGGCGACGGGTCCAATGCCGCCCAGACCATCCAGAGCGCAAACGGAAGGGAGGAGGAGGAGGAGGAGGCGTTCTTCTCTGCGAATTACGAACAAACAAACGTAGCCCCCTTTTTGAATGCTGTTGTTTGTTTTTTTTTCTAGCTTCAGGCACTCTGGGAATGCCATTTTTAAATGTCAAACCACACACACACACACACACACACACACACTCGCACACACACAAAAAAGAGTAGAAATGGCTTGCTTAAACAGTTACGTTTTCCCCACATTGAACTAAATATAAAAAAAGCCAATGAGAAATACTGAATAACCGACATAGAAATGTACACATAAATAAATGAAATGCAGTAATAGGTTTGTCCAAAGACCTGCCTTATTTCTTCAGGTAGGACAGGCCTAACTAGAAACACTATTACACTGTTACAAAGGCAGATGTAAAAACATCAATCAGCAAACATCGAGAGCATGCTATAGATTACAGATATATAAAATATATCCCTAGATATTTTCTCTATTTTCTATATTTAGAAATACAGATATAGAGAAGAGTCAACATCCCTTTAGAAAGTGGAAACTTTGAGCTGGAGAGAGACAGCAATCCCAGTGTGCATTGCTTGCGTATGTTTGTAAACAAGGCCCCCACCTTTTTGAACACTACAAACCAAGTATGAACCAGGAACCATATGAGAGACATTCTTAATTTAACATTTGTGGCCTTTTGTGCTTCACATTTGTTGTTTTCATGTGGAGTTTTCCCTTTAAGAGCACGACAGGATACCGGGTATGTGAAATATAATGACAGGATATGTCAACTGTAATAAAGGTCGTAATTTATATATCAACACTGGTTTGATGAATCTACAGTTGTCATGGCTACCCACAGTATAAATTACAGACAGTAAACAGAGTCATCTTGTGTTCCTTATAGAGAAGTGGGGACTGGCTGCGTGAACGAAGGGCTTTGCCTCCAAAGGCACTTTACGTGGGCACGCAGTCATTTCCTCAACACACAACGTTGAAATTGAGAGGATCTGCTTCGGCTAGGGAAGTCACTGGGTTGCCAAGCACCAGAAAGAGATCTTATTAGGAGCCGGGCTCCCCTGCCAATCACACGAGGTATTCTTAACTTCCAGTAATAACTTAGTACACGGTTTGTATATTTGCCCAGTCAGAAGGTAGAGGCACGTATGGTTTTCTGTGCATTTCAACAAATTCCCGCACCTCACCCACCACATGGGTTTTGGGTCTAACCAGTTGGGGAATGACAGCTAATATGTCTCCCTACCACGTACTCACTGTCAGTCATGCATACTCCATTTTTGGTAGCTCAAAACAATTTTGTCCAAGGAATTTTCTCTGACAGGTAATGTTGACCATAAAAAAAATATTTGCACTGGCAGAATCACATATCCCCCCCCCCCCCCCCCCCCCCCCCGAAATATAGCTATAGCTGGCTGCTGAACATTCCTCCACCATTCCGAGTTACTGTCTCCTGCAATAAACATAGCACTAGTTAATGAATTAACTTAATTTATTAAAGTTAATTGAACTAACTAAAAACAGTCATTTTGAAAGAAAATGCTAATGCTTGATTACCCACGAACATATTGGATTAAAATACTTAATTTCAAAAATAGGTCATTTTCAAAATACAATTTACAATTATTCATAACAGACTTAGATATGGACAAAAACACAATGATCGTTTATACGTTCAAGCCTTTTATGAATTGAGGTTTATGTACTGTCTGTCTGGTGGCTTTTTGAAAACAGCATCTTTTGTCCAGGGTAGAATGGCCATGTGGTTGGATGATTTCCTTTGGCTACGGACTCGATCTGGCCCCCGTCCCCGGGCCCCCGTCCCGGGGCCTCTCTCCGACAGAGGCCTGCTGGCTCGGCTTTCTCATCAGCACCAA
This sequence comes from Anguilla japonica, assembly GCA_025169545.1. Classification (NCBI taxonomy): domain Eukaryota; kingdom Metazoa; phylum Chordata; class Actinopteri; order Anguilliformes; family Anguillidae; genus Anguilla; species Anguilla japonica. The sequence continues at coordinate 48,416,727 of CM045892.1, read as the reverse complement.
CATCTTGACATCAGAGAATTTTGCCATTTTTTCGTAACTGCAAGCCCCATCCTGTTAGAGAATCTCATGATGCACAGCCCTTCACAAAGGTGAGGCATTTTTTTTTCAGGAACTAGTTTTTTTTTTTCTTCTTCTTCTAGTCTGGAACACAGGTAGAGTTGCAGGGCTCAGAGCGTTTTCAATTTTACTCAAAACAAATCAGACAACACAGTTTCCTGTGTACTGGTAATATATATCCTTCCGGTCCATTAGTGCTGATTGGCTCAGAGTGAAGAGGAAGTCCATCACACAGCCTGATCTGCTGGTCTGCCCTGCCGGGTAGTTTGGGTCTCTTAGTTAATGTCTCAGTCCCTTTCTTAGGGTTACAGTGTGTGGACACAGTTCCTAGGGTTACGGTTAGGGTTAGTTGTGCTGTCCTATTTTCATTGACTGGTTTCACCACAGATTCATCTTCCATGGCCTAACTTGCATGTGCATGAACATAATGCAGCCTACACCATGTCATAGAACTGGAATATATGTGTTAGTATTAGTTAGGTTAACCAAACTGGTCATACCTGTTGGTTGTTCTGGCTGAAATGTGATAGGACTTCAGCAGCCAAAGAATGACACACATCCTCCACCCCCTAGTACAACTACACTGCTGTCCCTTTTAGTTTCCAAAAAAAGCTGAGCTTGCTCTTCCACTGGCTGTTTTAATTTAAAAAATGAGACGATGGTGACACAAAGGGATCATGGCAAGCCCTGGTCAGGCGCTCCACACGGCATCACCACCCGGGAACGGGGAAATACTTCCCTGCCCTGCCGTATCTCCATGGTGATATATCTCATTGTTTTTCTTTTCTTTTTTATTCTTTCTCTCTCTCTCTCTCTCTCTCTCTCTCTCTCTCTCTCTCTCTCTCTCTCTCTCTCTCTCTCTCTCTCTCTCTCTCTCTCTCTCTCTCTCCAAATGTGCAGGTGCTGTTACTGGGCTTAAAAGCCTCGAGAGGTGATGTTCGGCTTTGTCTCGGCAGAAAAGGGTATTCCAAGGTGACTCCGGACTCTCTGACATTTGGAGTCCCGGACGAAGCTGGCGGCTCCAGAGTGGAGCCGCGCGCGACTGTGACCAGTGGCCTTTAGCGATGGGACGTCTGTGCTGTTTGGGGCAGTCGGGAGGGGCGGTAACAGCAATAGTGTTCAATTAACGAAAAAACACAAAACAAGTAAAGTGCTTATTTAACTGAATCCCCTGAACAAATAATGCTGTCTTACTTTTTATGAAAAGGGACATTCAGAGAGAGACTTTGACCATGTCTATTTTTTACACAGTGAAACTAATTCCCGCCCCAACACCGTTTTGTCTTCTCCAATTGCTGGGAATCCTTCTTTTTCTTTTTCTTTTCTTTCTTTTTCCTCCATTCCTTCACAGATTTTTTTTTTTTTTGGGGGGCAGACGTTTCGCCAGCCGGTCCCAGAGCACGGCTAGCCGAGGCTGGCGAGCGCTCCTCTCTCTCTCTCCTCCAGACAGCGGAGAGAAGTCCAATAACCGGCTTTGCGGCCGGAGCAGATAAACCGCCGGCTGCTAGGAGGCTAATTTAGCGCTCGCTCTCCGGTGCGCGGCCACCGAGCCGCGGCTCAGCCGCCGGCCTTCCGGGGGATCATGGCCGCCTAAGCGCCCGACCGATCGGAGACCGCCTTCCGCTAAGCCGCCCGCAAGCCGCCCGCAAGCCGACCGCACCGCCGCTCCAGCTGGCGTCCCTGTAAGGGCCAGGCAGTCAGACGTGTGTCCCCACAACGCACACACACACACACACACACACACATATACACACTCACACACACACACACGCACGCACGCACGCACGCACGCACGCACGCACGCACGCACGCACACACACACACACTCATATACACACTCACACCACGCACGCGCACACACACACACACACACACACATATACACACTCACACCACGCACGCACACACACACACACACACACACACACGTGTGCACATGAGCACAGACAAACACAAACACACACAAATGCACGCACACACACACACACACATGTGCACGTGAGCACAGACAAACACAAACACACACAAATGCACGCGCACACACACACACACACACACACACGTGTGCACGTGAGCACAGACAGACACAAACACACACAAATGCACGCGCACACACACACCCACACACAGACACACACAGAAATGCACGCTCTCTCACAGACACACACACACACACATAACCCTGTGTCGCGCTCAGATTCTGCGAGCCTGCTGTTGGTGTCACGGCGCATCAGTGCAGACGCTCGCGGGCACACTGGTGACAGCGGGGCGGGGGTACTGCCAGGGGCACTGCGCTCAGGCTGGTGACAGCGGGGCGGGGGTACTGCCAGGGGGCGTGGGTACTGCCAGGGGCACTGCGCTCAGGCTGGTGACAGCGGGGCGGGGGTACTGCCAGGGGGAGGGGGTACTGCCAGGGGCACTGCGCTCAGGCTGGTGACAGCGGGGCGGGGGTACTGCCAGGGGGGGAGGGGGAGGGGGTACTGCCAGGGGCACTGCGCTCAGGCTGGTGACAGAGGGGCGGGGGTACTGCCAGGGGCACTGCGCTCAGGCTGGTGACAGCGGGGCGGGGGTACTGCCAGGGGGCGTGGGTACTGCCAGGGGGCGTGGGTACTGCCAGGGGCACTGCGCTCAGGCTGGTGACAGCGGGGCAGGGGTACTGCCAGGGGGCTTGGGGGGGGGTACTGCCAGGGGCACTGCGCTCAGGCTGGTGACAGCGGGGCGGGGGGGGTACTGCCAGGGGGAGGGGGGTACTGCCAGGGGGCACTGCGCTCAGGCTGGTGACAGCGGGGCGGGGGTACTGCCAGGGGGAGGGGGTACTGCCAGGGGCACTGCGCTCAGGCTGGTGACAGAGGGGCGGGGGTATTGCCAGGGGCACTGCGCTCAGGCTGGTGACAGCGGGGCGGGGGTACTGCCAGGGGGAGGGGGTACTGCCAGGGGCACTGCGCTCAGGCTGGTGACAGAGGGGCGGGGGTACTGCCAGGGGGCAGGGGTACTGCCAGGGGCACTGCGCTCAGGCTGGTGACAGCGGGGCGGGGGTACTGCCAGGGGCACTGCGCTCAGGCTGGTGACAGAGGGGCAGGGGTACTGCCAGGGGGAGGGTTCCACTACACTGCGTCCATTTGCGCAACAGCCGCCTGATCGGCCTGTCCTGCCCACTGCCCATTCCCCGCTGCCCATTCCCCATTCCCCACTGCCTATTCCCCATTCCCCATCCCCCACTGCCCATTCCCCATTCCCCACTGCCCATTCCCCATTCCCCACTGCCCATTCCCCATTCCCCGCTGCCCATTCCCCATTCCCCCCGCTGCCCATTCCCCATTCCCCACTGCCCATTCCCCATTCCCCACTGCCCATTCCCCATTCCCCACTGCCCATTCCCCATTCCCCGCTATCCTGCGTGTGCTATGATCACACACAATCTCATACACACACACTCAAACCCACCCACACACACACACACATACACACTCACACAAAACATTTCTGCTGTAAAATCCCTATTATCATAATGAGTAACAGTGTATTTTTACGAACAAAAGCTGCCTCTTTGTCGGTCATAAACCCTACGCATTATCTACCGATCTGCCCATTCCGAGTGGGCGTTTGCTGAATTCCGCATGATCACAAGGTACCCATGAGCTGAAAGGCTTTATTATTTTTTTTTTTTACATGTTTATACTTTTTTAATGATACCCCGGAGAAACAGACAGACGGGCAGACCATTTGAACAGCGAGTCACAGAGCTGACCGTTGTGTGATAAGATCAGTGCAGGATTGGCCAATGTTTTCGGTGGTCAGTCAGCGAAAAGCTCTTTCCTAAGAACTTTTAAAAAGGTAGAACGATGATTAACCACAGCTCTTTAACTGCTCAGTGGTGCAAAGCTTATAAGCTGAGACCAAGCTTAACCAGGCCGACACTCGATGACCTGGGATTCGCGGAAATACCCAGAGTAACGGCAAGTTCGCCAAGGCTTTCCATCACCATGGAAACAGATTACATTTGACAGTGCTTTGCAGGTTTAAAATGATTTACTCTCCTTATGTACAGCACACAAACACAGAGCGTGCACGCAAATGCCTTGCTAAAAAACATCCTTGACCTTTTCGGAAACACAATGTGCTACACACCTGAATTACTAGCTGTTCCGTTGAGACAGGAAAAAGGATATTAGGCCTCGAGTACGTTATCATGTAACACCAGTAGCATACGGAGGTCCTCAATGTGCTCTGAGCAAGGTTCAGTCAAAAGAAGCCAATGCACCTATATGAAAATCAACAGGTGCCCTACAGTACGACCGACAGCAGCGGCAATGCTGTCTATTATCCCGAGAGTGTACTGGATGCTCATTCTACATCCATCATTGTGATCATCATGTCGAACGGCTTCCTTGTAGCGCAACTCCGAACGGTCGGCCATCTTGAAAATCATGAACGGTCGACCATCTTGAAAATCATGAACGGTCGGCCATCTTGAAAATCATGCGCGCCTCATTAAGACGTGACAGTGAGATAATCATTTATTCTCTCACTGGGGTATTTCTCCACATTTATTTTTTGTGCCCAGGAGTAGTTTTTGACGATTATAGATCCTAATGCCGACACCATGGCGACTTGCAGTGACACTTCATTTTCAGGACATGCTAATCGAGAAACTGCCAGTTCAGCCGATTCGGACGTCTTTGATAAAACCGGGAAAATAAACGGCCATGTCTGCGGTTCAACGATACGGCGAGCTTCGACGTGGCCCGCCCTCCTCTCGAGAAGATCACGACCATATCCCGCGCCTTCTGTGTTCCTTCCTTTCCTCACGTCCTTTCAGCCAACACCTGATATTCAGGGTAGAGGCTCCTGTTCCTCCTACTAAAACGGGTGACATAACCACAGGGCCGCTCGATGCAGAATACAATCGCAGCAAGCGAGAACATACACAACGTTTTAAAAGAAATGTTTTTTTATGAACAAAAAGAAACGGCGAAAATTCGGCTTCCTGTGTGATGGCGGCGCGGCGGGACGCGAGCAGGATGGGAGTGACTCATGGCTGAAAGTGACCTCATTCTCATTTCGGTTCCTGGACTGTAATGACACCATTTGGTTTGGCGAGGAGGCGAGCTTGGCTCGGGAAGCGGCAGACCCCCTCTCTCTCTCTCTCCGCAGACTGAGGGATTAGAGCCGGGGGGGGGGGGGGGGGGGGGATGCGTCGATGGAGAGCTGTCGTGTAGCGCGGAGGGCGGCGTATCGGCAAACGAACGCTGTGCATTCTGGGAAATCTACGCTTGACTATATACCGCCAAAAAAACCCATGCAGACATCAGGAGAGAAGCCGAAATCGGGAGAGGACGTGCGAGTTTGGACAAACTTTTGATTTTCCGCGGTGAAGCAAAACTGGACATTTGGAGGCGCAGTGTGTCGCCAGGTATGCGGTCCGCCAGGCCTAATCTTTTTTCACCTTGACGAACAGATCTCTCTCTCTCTCTCTCTCCTCTCTCTCTCTCTCTATCTCTCTCCAGGTGAAAAGAGAGAGGAGGGTATCCTTTTTTTATAACCATGAAAAAAAAACAGTTCACAAAAACGCACAATAACTCTAAGCGTTGCATTTCCATAAACGCCAGTTGGCCTCCGGACAGTGGCTCGTGTATCGGCCCTTCTCCTCTGGGTAAAAGAATATTCATAACGTGATGTCGCTTGTGACATTCAAAAGTTAATATTAATTTTGAGGTTTTTGTGAAGTTTTCAAAAGCTGTTTCGCAGGTGACTTTCAAAAGAATGGAAAAAAAGTGCACATTTGCCTAAATCCCCCCCAAAATGTGCCTATTTGTTGTTGCACTGCTGTCAGAGTGTATAGTGTATTTCCTGGAAACCAGGTGCATCAGGTGAGATGCATTTAGTAATTCAGCCTGTTTTCGACTGAGCCACCCGTTGTAATCTGAGCTGCCATTCCCATGAGCTGTCACAGTGACACAATGATCACCATGGAGACGGAATTTCACACCTAAACAGACACAAGGATTTTTATCCATCCAACATTTTTCAGATGATCGGCATATTTATTTGAATGCAAGCGAGCAGAGATTTGGACGATGGGCTAAGTGGAGTGTTTTTGTTTGGTCTGTGCGATTATTGTGTCACCCGCAGCTCACACAAATAAGGCAGAACGGGGGCTCTGCCCTTCTGAAAATAAACACGACCTCCAGCACTGGCGCTTCACACATGCGACCTCATCAGCATGTTCCGTTTCCACAGAATGTGACGTGGTCGAGAATATTTCCACAGAATATTTCGGTGCGAACACCGAAATGACCGCTCTTTCAAAACCCGAGCAGGCGAAGGGCGTGGAGTTTGCCAAACCATTTCTGTTCGTTTCAAAAATCAGTCCCAGTGTGGCATTTTGTCTCCTTTTAAACTCGCCCTTATCCAAAGTATTTTTTGCTCCGCGCTCGGCCTTGTGCACCTCCCCTTGAGCTGGACACAATTACAGCCCGTGTCACGCGGCTGTTGTTTTTATACTTCCCTTGATCGCCAACGCCGTATAAAAAACTTTATTGAGAAGCACCCCTTGATGGCATCACTATCGTAAATGCAGGCCGTAGCCATATATGATTGAAAATCTTTTCTCTCTCCACCTGCCCCCCTATTAAACTGAACTGTTGCACTCTTTACCGAATCCATATCCCCCTGTTTCGGCTGGCCAGCACTGCTGCCCCCACTTTGTCCCCATTCATGTTTAATACGCATCAGAGCCTTTTTAGGAGGCCCAGTACTGGCTCTTAAAAGATGACATGGAGAATTGGCACTTTCCATGCCGCCCAATGAAAATGTCCCAGAATGTGCTCCGTTTGTTGTCAAGGGAACATTATTTTTTTTCCCAAATGTGGCACGGCGTATGATTAATGGATGCTAAATGTCAAATCACACCCAAGACGGCGCAGTTTTGGCTTTGAAGTAATACGAGTCTCTAGGCTGGTTATTCGGGAGAGCCGGCCGCCTGTAAATTGATTTGGTTACAACATGCAGTATTTATACGAGCCAAACCTGCACGGACGTCAGGAATAAAATGGTGATGTCAGATTGCCGTACTGAGGGGAGAATTTCATGGCCGAGCTCCAGTCCTCAGCACTATCTGAGACGGTGGAATAAAGGACTGCATTGTGGGTACTTTACTGGGGCGGCATTCACCACAGGGAATTGATAAGAATTCAGGAGGAGCGGATGAGGCATTGGGAAAAAAGGCCTTACTGCTCCTTTACGGCATGTTGCAGCACACGGTATGGCAAGACACTCTTGCGGTTCGAATTTCCAGTTTAGATAAATATGTGTATATTTTAGGGCATTTGTGTATATTGTATATTTGTGTATATTGATATAGCTGAAAATATGTGTATATTTTCAGCTATATCCTATTAACAGTACTCAGGTACTGAAGGATGGCATGGGATTATTATTATGCGTATAGACATCCAAGGCATGCCGGACTCCAAGGTAAAAAGAAAAGGAAGCTTGCTACATTAAATTTAAACATGCTTTCAATAGCAAAAAAATGCCATCTGGTGCTATTTTTGAGGGTAAGAAAACAGGTCTGTACAAGAGCTCCTGAAAATGCAAGCAGCTAGGATCTGAATCATGACTTCTGTAAAATCTGACCGAGGAAACCTGGAAGATCTGCCAGTGGCTGCATCGTGAAGGTAAGGCAACCAAAGTTACACATCCACATCCTGACCAAATACTGACACCAAAAGCAGTTCTTAGCAGAAAATATAGCTGTTTTGACTGCTGTTATGAAGTGGTGGTATGAAGAAATATGGGACCACCATTTTACATGGATTATATTAGTGCACTGCTCGGTATGCTGTAGTAGTATCATCAATTATTTTAGAAGACCAATCCAAAACAGCATCGATCTGACAATCACAGTGCAAAAATAGGTCACAAAATAATGTAATTACAAGAATCACTATGATCTGTTGAGTTCAGTATTCTTAAATAATTGTTTTCATTTGTGCATTTATTTGCTTTTCTTTTTCAAAAAGCCATAGAGTACAAAATTGATTCAAGAAATGCAATATTTACAAAACAAGAACGCAAAGGAAAAGTTTGCTGACTAAAGGTGAACAAAATAAATAAATCTATAAATAAAAATTGAGCCCGGTCTGTCGACAGCTATGGAAATCAGCAAAGGCTTTGAGAAAAATAAAATTATAAAAAAAGTCATCGATTGAAGCGGGTTCGTTTTGGCCGGTTCAGAGAGCAGAGGCCTGTGTGGCTTTGATCCTGGGGGGCGGGGGGGGGGGGACCCCAGTCGTCCTGTTCCCGCTTATCTTCATAGAGGCAGTAAAGAGAAGGGGGAACCCAAAGATGTTTGAAGATGACGATGGAAGCGGAGGAGGTGGATGAGTGAGGAAGGACGTGGTGCAGTCGAGATTTTAACTGCGTGCCTTTCTCACTTCGTGACTGTGGTGAATTTCCCAAAAAAAAAAGAAATGCGGGGCAGTGTTGCTCCGGTCCAGCTCTCGCTGAGCTTTGTCCTTTGGGCGTGATTTCCACACATTACGATCCTGTTTCATAGACGCGGATTAAGCCTAGTCCTGGACTAAACGGAGTGTATGGAGAGTTTATATTGGTCTAGGACTAGGCTTAATCTGTGTCTTTGAAACTGGTCCTTTATGTTATGAGGCTATGCTATGCGATACTATACTATGCTATGCTATACTGTGCCACACTGTAAAAGAAAAGTCTTGTAAAACAAAAAAGGCAGCATGGTGCCAGTGAAGAACCATTTAATGAAGGGGGGAAAAAACTGTAATAAATTATGTTATTTTAACTGCATAAATCCAGCTATTTTACGGGGTGGCTGTTAAATAAGGAGTTATTATCATTATGCTACATGACTTTGACAATGTTTTGAAAGAAAAAAAACAGTGAAATCCTATAAATTTTTACCACAAACATTTTACCACAGTTTTCTTAGACTATACCATACACCATACTTTCTGGAACTACTTGGTAACAGGACAATTATTACCGAAGACTGAAGTGAAATACTGCACATTTAACTTGCTTTTGAGAAGCGTTTTTTTTTATTATTAATTCTGTGCCAGCTCGCCTGTCTTTCCCCTTGCGGTCATAGGGCACACGGGGGTGTTGATTGGACGGCGCGTTTACGGCCCCTGTGACACGGAGCAGGCTGCGGACGCTCCTAATTGGCCGAGGACTGCGGGCGCGGTGTCTGCTGTCGCCACGAGCATAGGGCGCGCTCCCTGGAGCCCGTGGGACGAAACAAAAAGGTCCTTAAAAGGTACATAATAGCCTAAAAAGCTACATAGCAGCCGAGAGAGAAGACAGAGAATCCTTTAGAAATTTCCACAAGTAAAACTGTATTGATTTTTTTACGAGGCGGGAGGCTAATGACCGCTGATGAAGCCCTCCTCAAAGATTCTGCGGCCCGGATGAGAATGCTGCTGTCTGAGGTGATTTCTGTCGCTGGAAGGTAAGCTATGGCAATGGCTTGGGACACAGTGAAGGCATCGACTGGCAGTGATTCATGGTTCTCCTTTTTAAGAGTTCTGTGTTCATTTCACCTGCACCCATTAAAGTAGTAATAGTCCCGCTTAAGATTTAAGAAACCATTCGTGCAAATAAATCTCACAAGCGCACTGTACACTTGAACATGTTTATTTCTGCATTTAACGATACTGTATGTGTATATTTCAATTAATTATTGCATTAAATGTGCATCTTTCCATGGTGCATTGCATATATTATGGCTCATTCATATCAAATTAAATTTGTTTGAATTAATTATTTTTATGTTCATAATATAAATTGCATATGTTTCCACGGCGTATTACGAGTTTGTTGGACCCATTATTTGTAATACAATATTGATTGCTATCTAATAACAATCCGTGTCTAATCCACGCAAACGACAAAACAAATTGTGACCAGTGAGGAAAAACACTGCTAATGTAAAGAATATGTTTTTTTATGTTGATTATGAAGCTTTTTAAATGAACCTGCTACGCTTCAGTGAAGAAAAACAGCATGCTCATAACCAAAGCTGCGGCACGTAGATGCACCTCTGGGTATACCCCCCCCCTCCTCCCCCCTCCCTGCACACAGCGATTTGTAGTGTTTCGCTTTCGTTTTTCCCAAAAATACGACATAATAGAAATCTGCATACTGGCCGAACCGCACAGAACGGGTTTATATAATAATGCAGATGCTTGTACGGGAGGAGCTGTGTAACAGTGCTTATCACAGCCTGTGTGTTGCTTTCCTGTGTGTTCTGTTCACGGATCTCTGATGGACCCCCGCCCCACACACACACACACACACACACACACACACACACACACACACCGGTGACCTCATTAGCCTGGTACAGGTCCCGCGGCCTGCTTTCCCTGTCCCCTCCCGTCTGGTGTGTGTAGCGTCTCTGATCTGTGTACCGTCTCTCACGGCAACGGCGATCGCCGCTCCTCAGCCTGACAACTCCCGCGCTGCGCGGGCGACCTTTCACCCTGTCCGTCTGGACCTATCGCCGCTTCCCCCTCGCCGTGGCGACAAGCCACCATGCGAAGAGAGGCCCCCCCCCCCCCCCCCCCCAATCCACCCCCCCCCCCCCCCCCCCCCCCCACAAAACACGGTTAACCTTCAGAAGCGCTGGCGGCTGGCGCGGGTGTCCGTCCGCGATCCGTCCCCGGCGAAGCGGCGGGTTTTTTTTCCGCGAGGCCGTCTCTATCTGCCACATCGACCCCCCGCAGGGTCAGACGCCGCCGGAGCCAGGGAAGGGAGCCTGGATACGCCTCTCCACGGGCGCCCCACAAGCCTGCACCGACACAGATAAGGGGGGGGGGGGGGGGGGGGGATGGGGGGGCGTGGGGGGGGGGGGGGGGGGGTATGGGCCACTCTTCAATCGGCCCAGCTTGAGTCATCCGCGGCTCAAACCCGCCACAGCCCCAAATACAGACAGCGCACGCTCTCCCTCCCTCTCTCTCACATGAAAAGGAAATTAGACCAGACAGAGCACTTCAATTCCCTTCATGCCCTCCCTTCCACACCCCCCCCCCCCCCCACCCCCCCCCCCCCCCCCACTGACTGTGCTTTCAAACTTCTCCCTTTCATTCCCAGCCAGTTATTTAGACAGTGATGTCATAGCCCCTGCGGTCCCGTTGCCCCTGGTGACAGTTGGTCAAAGTTGTGGGAAGACAAGGCCTCCGTGTCCTTGTCATTGGCGCTATCAACTTGATCTTGAAGCCGCAGCCATCTGTGATCACTGACATCACATTCAATGTTTCAAACTGACTCTCATATACTGAATGTGTGATTAATGTAAATAGAATAAAGCAAAAATGAAGAAAAACAAGTCATGTTAAAGCTCAAATTTGGCTTTTGTAAAGTGTGTAAGTACAAATTGTGGGTTAGCACAGCTGTGACCTGCGTAATCTGCAATAGTGTAGCTCCAGGGACACCTCTTTTATGTCACAGGACAGGTAAGGTCTCTGTCAGACGTCACACATTCATTTATCAACACAAACACACATCTACCCACACACCGATATGCGTGAAATGCTTACGTGTATGTGCATTGTCAACCGCATGCGTTATTCAGGTGTAATAATAAGAATAAAAACCATAAGAAAAGTTTCCATGTGTTCCTGCCTATCCACTGCATACTGTTTTTCCTGAAACTTTAGATAACTGCATAAAATCAGTGAAGGTATCTATTCTCATAATACCAACATCAGCATCCAAAGGTATCATATTAAAGAACATGACCACTTTAATTACATCAGGCAGGTGCTGTATAGTAATGTTTGCAACTTGGGGGGGGGAGGATCAAAGCTTTTTGAGGATTATGTGCCATATACAAGCAGAGAAAATGGATTCAGATCCCGACAGACTGTCAGAAAAATGCAAAACAGAACCGGTGGAGGTGAATGGAAAAGGAGACATCTTAAGTGAGTAAGGCTGCGCTACAGCGTGCATACAAACATCTCAGAATCAATACCACCACTCGTCTGTCTTCAAAAACAAAAAAAGGGGGGAAAACTATTTTGTCAAGATTTTTTTCTGTCTCCAGGAACTATTTTCGTGACCTTTAGAGCACGACCTCATGGATGATGAAAAAGTGTGCGTAGTATGATGAAAGGTTTGCGAAGATAGAGATACTAACGGTATTACGAAATTATATGTATTCTGTTCATTTTACCATCAAAGAAAATGTAAAGAAAAAGTACAAACATGTGCACATGCACACACTTAAGCCAGGCAGCTAATCATGTGGCTGAAACTCAATAAATAAAGCATACAGACACGGTGAAGTGGTTTGGTTTTTCTTCGACAAAACATTAGATGCGTGATCTTAGTGACTTTGTATGATTGTACACTCTCCAAAAAAAGGGTTCTTTGTCTCTATCTCCAAAACAGAACCCTATTAGGTTCTTTATGGAACCCTCCATGGCAGGGTTCCATAAAGAATCTAATTCTAGAACACTGCTGCCCCTTAATGAGGACAGAACAATTCATTAACACCACAGTCTGTTGTGCAATGTTCATCCTCGTGTCAGCAATATTCAAGTGCACATTCTGAAAGAGAAGCCAGGCGGAATTCACAAACGGTACGGATCTCTGATTTAAGGACGTGTGGGAGATATATCCCTGCTCAGTGGCAGTCAAAGGGAACAACACAATTTACTCCCTGACGTCGTGCCCGGGACAGTAACCTAAAGAGATAATTATTGTGATTGATGCCCTTCCGTGTCAGATAACTTCGTGAAGAAGGCGCTCCGTCTTCTTGACAAGTCGGCTAGTTATTCTCTCTCTGTTCCAGTGTCATTCGCGTCATCATTCTGTCTGACATCATCAGCCCAGGACCGCGCTGACTGATTGGTCCACAGGGCCCCAACACCAATGGCTCAACATGACTTTGACCTCTGACCCCTTTCGTTCTGTCTGCAGCATTCGTTCCCTTGCTTTCTTGTTCCACACAGTAAGATGCTCTGTGCTGTATCAACTCTTACAGAGTACACATGGTCCCTGTGCATGGTCTGTTAGCGTTGGATTAACATTGGACACTCTACCGTGTAGATCGATGCCTTATGTGAGGTCTGGGCACATGTTTGTGCTGGAAAGACATGAACACAAGAGTGAAACTCGACTAACTTCACTGAAACCACTGTCTTGTCCTCAAATCCAAAACCGCATGGTAACGATTTTCTGTTGAGATAACCAGCATTCTCCAAAAGAGATAATTTGACAGTTGCCAAGTTCATACGACTCATTGAATTTAAATTTTTTCAACTGTTTGCCGCTACCAATTAGAAAACATATTACTATTCATTAGTGGCACGATGTAAGAACTCGCTTTAGCCTGATAGAATAATTCTTCTAAACAGAGCTGTCTGCTCGCATCACAGCGCACTGACTGGGATACCATTCAACAGCGGACATCTTGTTTTAATTAATGCTCTCCCTAGCCCCACCGGGGGAAGGATTGCATCGAGTGCATTCAATTTTCTGATGATTTGGAAAGGTGAGTGGTCTGCACACGTGCAATAGAACATAATGATTGGTAGAGCTTTCAAAAGTGAATCTGCCTGAATTTTGTGCTTTTTTACCACCAGGTTATTACCACTGCTCTTGTGTTTAATGCAAATTTCATTCAGACTCTGATTCCACAATAGAGCCCAGGACAGGAAATGATATGATTTTTGCATCAATCAAACCGAAACTCAGAAAACAGATTTTTTTTTTCCTCCCCTCATTTTTCAGCCTTGGGTTTATTAATTTGCTTGCATTCTGGTGACACTGTTCTCATCTGTGTTCATTAGAGTTCCACTGCCGCCTTGACACAATGACCTTAAAGCTTCTTGGCGTTATAAATCAAACATGGCACTCTTTAAATAGGTTAATTAATTATTTATATGTAAAGCTAAAATACCTAACAGGAGTAAAAGATGAAAACATGATGCATTATGGGCGAGAAGCTGCATTCGTGAATGACGCACTTAGTCCGTCTGTCCGTAACTGCCCATTACTGAGGTTTTATTATACTTTTCCAGGATCCTATTATCATTTCCACAATCTTGCAAAAAAAAAGAAAATTGTATCAAAGAGTATTCATATTGGGTTCTGTTTCATACAGAGCATGGTACAACTGGACTGGAGAGTAGGCTATAGGATAAATATGAATAAATAAAGTACATTTAAGCATGCCAAAAGCCAAAAAAAAAAAACTAGACTATTTGAGTTGCAGAAGTCTACCTGGGAAAAAAAGTCCTGTGTCAACAGGAAACCTTAGCTCTTGCCTTCATGAAAGAGCAAATGTTCCAACCACACCAGTAGGTAAGAATTCCTTTTACAACTCCAGTCATTTAAATTATGCATACCACGGCAAATTGCATATCTCCCTAACTGCATTAAAGTATGCACATCCACACATCTCTTAATATTGGTCACATTATTAAACATTTTTTTCATACCTTAATGCTCAGACACCATTGGTCAGGGAAATGCATATAACTTGTTACTTTTCCAGGGTCCAATTTCAAAGCCAGAATTACACTGACAGAAATAAAGTAAATTATATGTTTTGACGTGCATTCCTTTCAGGAAAAATATTATATGTTTTTGGGTTTTTGATCAGGCAAGCTCATCAACAAAGAATTCAAAGAATTTCCCGGTACTAGGGCTGTAGATATGGAAGTGCTGGTTCCACTTTGTTCACATATATAAACAAAGCAAAGCACATCACGTACTTCTGAAAACAATAAATTGAAAAGACTTGGGAGGAAGACAACAATGTATTCAATGTGCACATGGCCCTTTCTTTGGAGCACGTTCATCAAATCAAATCTGCAGAACTATAATGCAGGCATATCTATCATGCACAAACAAAATAAAACCAACCTCTTGCATACCAGTCTGACAGTAAATGATGTTTCCCTCTCCACTAAACAACAGCACTTCGGAGAAAGAAAACTTGTATAATTGTTTGGCTGGCTTTGTAATTGGATCAAGTAATTTAATTAAATTGGATTGCACCCTGGTTCTTGTCACTCAAAGACTAAATCCCCTACTTCAGAGGAATAAAAGGAATTGTCATTATAGGCTTTTGAAATAGCAGAGGAAATCAGCAGGAGACACAGGTACCACTAAACAGCATGCAAGCTACAATACTACTATCTGTACCTGCAGACTGTCGGAGAAGGTTTAATCTAATTTTCTTTTTGTTTTGTTAGTTTTTTCTCTCTTGTCTGCCTCTTTGGTAGGTCAGTTCATATTCCAGAGACACAAGGATGTGCTGTCTTTTAAAGAGAAAGCTTCCGGCCAATGCACTGGTTAACATCGGAACACAGTTTCAGCACAGTTTGCACAGGCTGAGCTGCATGTTTCTGATTGGCCAGGGAACCATTTCAGCCCGGTGAGACAGGCACCATCCTGCAGTCTCACTTCCTCCCTCAGTGAGGTTGGGTGGGTGCTGCTAGGGCCAAGTGTACAGCATCCCACAATGCCGCTGGCTAGCTTCAGCAACGACATGGACTAAACCATACCCAGCCAGACAGTAGCCTGTTATTTGGCTGGACGGCCAATTCAGCAGACCCCAGACACTCCATAACGAGTTATGCCCTTGGGACCGACTCATCTGTTACAAAACATGACAAATGGTCAAAGTATTGAACCTGGTAACCTGGTGTTAATAAATAACTCAACACGGACGATGTAGGTCGTTCAAAGCCAGGTGTTATTTCAGCTGAAGTAGGTTAAGAGCACTTACTGAAGAAGAAGAAGAGAATCCTACACACAGTACATTTGGTCCCTATTAGACTCATTTATTCTGTTAGACTTTAATTATTACTGGATATTTCTACTTTGCATATGTTACTTACAAGACCTCAAATCAGTGAGGTGCTAAAAGATGTTGCTGCTCGTTCACGGTCGTAAGTTTGGAAGACACGCTGCTTCGACACATGAATGTTTCTACTGTTCATGGATGGACAGAGAGGGAGCAGAAATAAAAAGGGCTTTAAAAGAAGCAGCAGTGCTAAGCTTCGACCGAGGGCTCAGAAAGGCTGCAGTACGGACTGTGCCACACGTCACCCCCAGGGTAACGATTCAATCCTTTTAAAATCGTAATAGCACTTTGCTCAGGAAGGGGTCATGTGTGGATGAGGAAGACCTTATGACATGGCAGTTCAGAGGAAATGTGGCCTGAATCAGAAGCCTTTTTGTGGGTTTTGTGGGTATGTGTGGGTTTGGAGGGAGACAGGGAGTACGCATTACGGCAAATATTTTCGTATAATTAACTTCCCTGTGTAAATAAAGGATAAATAAAAAAACTTGGTAGACTAGCTAGTATGCTTTTGAGACTAGATGATCCAGTGCTGTCTCCCAAAAGTTGAAATGAA
Source organism: Anguilla japonica (assembly GCA_025169545.1). NCBI lineage: Eukaryota > Metazoa > Chordata > Actinopteri > Anguilliformes > Anguillidae > Anguilla > Anguilla japonica. The sequence continues at coordinate 48,400,267 of CM045892.1, read as the reverse complement.
ACCTACTCCTGTGCTTATTGATAATTATGGAGCCATCACCGATTTTTGGCTCTGCCAGCAATATCACAAAGAAACCAAAATTTTTCGCATTTCGGTCTTGTTCAGCAAGATAGCTGCTCAATCACTCCTCTTTTCACCGGCCTCCCTCGGCATTGTCCACGAAGACAACCCGGAAAACAAGGCGAACCGAGTCTTTTATAACCCAAGCCGAAAAGAGTTAATGAAAGTTTTTTTTTTTTTTTTTTTTTTTTTTTTTGTGTGGCTGAAACCCGTTTCCATGACAACCAAAAATCATTTTTCCCCGCGAACAAAAAAAAAAAAAAAAAAAAAGGCGCTGAGTCATAACTGGCAGCCGAGCCGCTGCCGCTCTGACATTCATCGCAGAACATTTCACTCAGCTGGGAAATAATGGCCCGAAAACCACACTTTGTTTCCGCTGGACCAAACTTGTAGCGGTAATTAATTATGCGCTACGACGCTGCTAGCGTGATAATTCTCCATCTCCGAGAATAACTCAGAACCCCCGAAAGTAAGGACAGAGGTTCCCGAAATGCGGGAGGAAGGGTTCGAAAGGCACTGCCGCGATTACTGCCAGAGAGAACTCTGGGAGCATATCACTGTCAGACGCGCCATTGTAAAGTTCGATTGCGGCGTTCACAGGTGCGACCCGTTCAGTTTAATTCCCGCCAAACAACTTCAGCCGGCTCGTTAAATCTTTCAATCCGTCGTTCCGGCTTTAAAAAAAGAAAACAGTTAATGAAACATCGATAACCGTTAAATATTCAAAGTGCCATTTATAATGCCGGAGATCGCAATATCGCAATTTCCGTGGACGTAAGTTTCTGCTCCATCACTTTTTGCCGGCCCCAAAACTCCATTCTGCCGTAAAAATTACAACTGAAGTAGAACGAACAGTGGAGGAGAGAAAATTAAGATATCCGGTTAATCTACGGGGCTTGCGATTTACCTGCCAGCGTGTGATCCAGGTGGGTTCAGCTGTCGCCGTCTGAGCCAATCAGACGCGTCTGTTACCAATTAGCCGCTCAAGAGCCCGGCTCGGGGTTCGCCAGGACAGCCGATGCGCTCTTACTCCTCGGAGATGTTGAGACAGAGCTGGAAATCCGCTCGTAATGAGCTCCAGAAATATTCATGACTTAATTTGGTGCCGAGATTTAAACAACTACATTTCAAATCGCTGACTTTTTTTCTTTCTTTCTTTTTTTTCTTGGAGAATGAGAATTGTGACCTTATTTCTGACGGTAAGATCTGGGCAGAAGCTCAAGAGCGGTAATGAGAGGCGGAGGGGTCGCATCGTTACGAGGCTGAATTTGTCTTGAGCGAAGACGTGAGAGTCTGAGAGCGCAGGACTGCCTTCCCCTCCGATCTCTAATCGGCCGCCCCGGAGCGAGGCCTGAGCGCGGGCATCCATCCTGCGGGCGTGCCAGTCTTCAGTCTTTCAGAACGAGGAACTACGAGTGTGTGTGTGTGTGTGTGTGTGTGTGTGTGTGTGCGTGTGTGAGCGTAGATTCACAGCACAGTCAGAGAGACAGAGGGAGAACAAATGGAATAATGGAAGAAAGAAAGGGGAGAGACAAGAGAAACTGAAAAGGAACACCTGTTGGACAAACAGGCTGGCAATGCACATGTACCCACACACACACACACACACACACTTATATTTATTTACAGCATAGTCAATA